>KL647295.1:745984-1171988 GCA_000727475.1 Sarcocystis neurona | reverse complement strand
GGATATATATATATATGGATATGGATATATATATATATATGTATATATATATGTATATGGATATATATATATATATATGTATATGGATATATATATATATATATGTATATGGAGATATATATATATATCTCTTCTACTGTCAGCGCATTCAGCTGTGCTCGTACCTCTCCACCAGCACGGCAGTTCGCATAGACATAGATCATCCGTATCAGTTTGCCTCCTTTGCGCACAACATCACTTGCAATTCCACCAGCGCAGGACAGACACAGATAGCAAGGAGCGGTAGAATCAGCTTACCGCGTCTTCTGTTCCGCCGGTCTTTTAGACTGTTCCACCAACGCCTCTAACTGTTCTAAAATACATTAAACATGAATTCGAACACGGGTGTACCATATTCTGTCGCGCGGCATCCATTCTCTGTCATTCTATTTCGAGCATCCGTCGGATCCCTCGAATGCGTCTCCCAGACTTGCTATCTTGGACAGGGCGCACCAGACAAAGGGCTATCTGCTGAAGGGTTTTTTTGTCCAGGTTTGCGCTCTCTGTCCGTTATCTGCTGGAGAGTTTCGTCGATGTTTGCGCTGTCTGTTCGTGCATGTACTGCCACGAGAAAATGGACGATCTTTTTTTAAGAGATGATACGCTTCGTCGCTGCGCGTGTCGGCGCTGCGTGATGTGGAGACAGCGTTCCGTGACAGGTGCCGCTCAACACGGACGAAAGGCGAACAACGACGCAAATTTTACTACACGAGTGTCCTGAAAGCAAGGAAGACTATATTCGAAGAACAGCGAAATCGCCTCCCTTCTCCTGCGTGTGCTTCGCGCAGAGTCACCTACCTAGCCTGCATCTCCTCATGAGAAAGCTACAGCGTCTAACCTCTGTACGCAACGGTCACGATTCGGAAGCGCCTTTCTGGTCTGGAGCACTTGAATATCCGTGAAGGCGGCTTATCTGTTTGTAGTTGTTCTCAAAAAGCCTACGATTTAGGCGTACAAAGTGCCACGATACGCGTATGTTATGGGCTTCCGCGCACATCAAAGTACTATTGCGCTGACTCGTCCGAACCATCATAAATAGATATGCATATATCTGTAGGTATATATATATATGTGTGTATATACAGCGTGTGAACGCGTGTGCGTGTCTACGTGAAATGCGCTCACGGCTACGTTAAGCCGGAGAAAAGCATTATTTTCAGAAAGGGTTATTCATAGTCGCAGATTGTACTGCTCTGCACGCAGCTGCGCAGTGAGTTCTGTGCGTCCCACACGGACTGGTGATCTCTGTTCATACTTCTGCTCAATCACAAAGATCTACAGCCTCTCTTTACCATTATTACAGCGACTTGCTGCTGGCTCTCCTGTAATCAGGTCTGCAACCACGTGCGTCGCACAAGCAACGGCTGTGTTGTGACATGTATGTATTCAAAATCTTTCACGTTTGCGGTTGCACCAACAAAACAAGTCTCCACCTAATGCCTCAACACTCTTGTTCCCACGACGAAGAAGAGGACGAGGAAGTAGGATGTAAGAAGATACTTGCTAGATAAATTCGATCTCAACAGGACGGGTAAGAAGACGAGACAGAGATTGCAGCTCGCGCCGGCCTTTGCAGCAAGTTGACCTTTTCTGCAGTTTCCTAACTTTAGCCAACAAAAGACGCCTCCGACAAAGAAAATGTATTCTCAAAATACGCAGTTCGGACACGTGTCTACCTCGTCTGCTCACGTGCGTTCCACTCAGCAGTACAATTTGAAAAACAACAGCAAGTCTTCTAGTGCCCAGTAGTACGTGTTCTGCCCTGTGCAAGCACACACGTACATACTAACATACACACACATACTTTACATCTTCCCAAGGAAGAGAACACGGCATGGAGAGAGAGACGTACGAAACCATGCTACTCACCTCGACACCCAAACTACAATGGTTTTAGCTGGACTGCCTTAGTGCAAAAAACTTGAAGCAGCACAGAGGCTTACAGAAACATTTGTTCCGTCACTTCCATCTTCACGCTGGCACTGGCGCTCATAATCCTCGGCATCCGTGCCACGTCGCCTGCAGCACATAAACATGCTTTCTAGGTTCTACGCAATTCAGAAGAGACCTTCACGCCGCCACACGCAGCGGACCGCGCGCTAATGTCATAATAAACGGGAAGCACCGGGAGCACGGAAGAAGAGGATGAAGAACAGAAATGCGAAACAGCGGCAAGAGGACGCAATAGAGGAACACGTCAGCCGGACAGCCTCCGCATCCTATACCGCTGGCTACACCTCTGCGTATGAAGCATCACGCCTTCAACACCTCTACGTTTGCAGACAAAGCCACCGTGCAAGAAACGCCACCCACAAAGCCCGCAACGAAGACGACGAACAAGAAACAGAAAGTACAGGGGTCATGACAGAGAGCGGCCACGAAGTCGTGGACGAGGGGACGCAGGTTAGACAGAAAACCGAAACAGAAGGAAAGAAAGGGAACAGGGCGAAAAACTCATACAGACGAGAAGAGGGACGGAGGGGGAACTTAAAGGCGGAAAGACCGCAGGAACAAGAAGAAAGGGAGAAGACGACGACGAAGAAAAAGCAAGCGACCCTACCGGCAAAAAGATCCATCATAATCCACTGGCTGGCGTAGCGTACTTCATGCCGAGGCGGAGACTTGTGAATTTTAAGCGGCTGGACGACGTCTAACGGAATGACCAGATGCGCAAATTCGCTCCACTCGCGGGGGCTCAGCCCTCCAGGTATAAAATCCCACACATTCAATTCTGACTGCACGCGTCTGCAATGGCAAGAGTGTGAAAAGCCAGAGAAAACGCAGGAGGGAAATAAGATACAAGCGACAATTAAAACGACCGACACTGGCTGTGCATTTGTGCATAAGGAAGGGAAAGCGGAAAAAGCAAAGATTAAAAGAAGAGGAAGCGACAAAGGAGTGGACGAGCTCGAAGACGAAGTAGCAAGAAGAATGCCTAAGCAAAGGACATAAGGCAACGAGGAAGGCACGGCGTAAGGAAGGATTGCGAAGGTGAAATGGCAGGGAGATTGTCTAAACATTCACTTCTGACCATCTGCGTCTGCAGAGGTGACAGGGGAAGCAGCAGAGGAGAAGGGGAAGAACAAGACGACAAAAGTGCCGAGTCCACGCACTGGTACCTCTAAATTTATGCAGTGCACAAGCGTACGAAAGGGGTACCCGTGGCTAACGTATGACTCAGTGGACGCGATCTTTGAGACTCTTGTTTCATCGAGCGGAACTACACACAGATGTATACACATATATATGTATACATGGATATTGACATACGTTTACGACGTACGTATGTAATGCTTGAACTTTTGTGAGAACGTTGCTTACCGCCGGAGCATGCCTTCTTCTCGACCTTCGTCTCTGCGCTGATCCGGACGGATGCGGAAGATCTTGAGCGCCACACCCGTGCCATTCGACAGAATTGTGGCCTGATACACCACGTGAGCCAGACGCGCGCACACGCAGTCGTAGACCTATTTTGATGTGCAAAGGATCCAGGTATTTGCATGCACGTGCAGACACGGGCATCTACAGCGACAGATGTATGCACACGTAGTTGTATGCAAGCGAGTGTCTCGTGGAATGGGACGAAAAGCTCTTCAACGCGACGGCTGCCGTCCTTTATATGTATATATGTATATATATCTAGAGAGAGAGAGAGATACGGGTATGCACCACGACATCATTGTGTCGCTCAGGATTTACATGTGCACATCGCTCCAGTGCAGCCTGCACATGCGCGTGATATGCCTGCAGGCGCACTCGTTCATACGCGAACGATCATCGAAGAATACGCACACGTATCAAAGATGTGACACAATACGTTTGGCCAAGAAATACATACACGCGTCGCATATATAAATGCATACACATGCGTATATATGCGGAAGCACTGCATTTAGGCACGTAGGACTCTGCAGGCACGCACACACACATACCGCTACTACACGTATAGGAAGAAGTGAAGTCGTTGCCCCTCTAACGACAGGTGTATATGTGCATAAACGGACAAGTATTCACAGGAGCTCGTTCTACAGAGGCACACGCACTTGTCATTCGTATATACGAACGCGTATACAGAGAATTGCTACGTATATGTGCGTGCGTATAGACGTGTAGGTAAGGCAATTCGGTAGACACATACGTACATCTCTGCATGTACACACATGCGTACATGTACGTGTGTGGGTGCACACGTATAGGCGCAGATTTGCGTGCCTACGTCATTTGTTACAGCGGTGCTATCCACACGGACGAGGCTTCGAAAGGACACTCCGACACAGTTGCTGAAGAAACAGCAACAGTAAACCCCTACGCGGTGATGAGGAGAAGACAACACAACGCGTACGAGTGAACAGCATCCGTATACACTCTCATACGCTGGAGACGCAGCAGTGAGGACCACACCTTGCACGTGAGGGAAACGGACGCTACTTTCCAACCCGCGCATGCACACATGTTCTGCAGTCGATCGCTTTGCCGTCCAAATATATGCACACACGTAGACTGTGGCATTCAGTAGGGAAATGCACATCCTCCCAACGTATATATATACGTACTTGTGTCATCCCTGAGATGATTGCTTGCACGCCCGCAGAAGAGGAAAGAAATTGGTCGATGTGTAACTCGTGTAACATTTATTCCCGTCATCAAGTCAGGTTTCTTCTTCCTTCTTTCAACGTATAATGCTGCTCCAGGGATCTGAATAATGGGGTGACGGATGCAACGCCGCCACATACGTAGTCGTGTATGTACATGTATACATATATATACGTGTGTATTTACACATGGACACACACACACACACACACACACATACGCACACATGTGCATGCATAGACCTTCACGTACATAAATATATATCTGTATAAAATTGCCTGCGCACACGACAAGTACGCCCTTACGCATATGCTTGCAGGCATTTATATATACAGATATATATGTATACTTACGTGTGTATAGGTCCACGTCGACTAGGTTCGTGCATACACTTACGTATATACATTAATACGAAAACACAAATATATATAGATATCCATATACATGGGGAGAGAGCGAGAGACAGAAAAGAGCAACGAACAAAGAACCTTACAGCAAAGACGACTCCCTGGCCTCCTGCTCCTAAGACGCTATCGAACGCAATTTCGAATACTCGTCCTGTTGTGGTGCTGCGAATGAGTAGAGGCTTTTTAAAGGGGTAATGGCGCTCGAAGGCGTCCTGCAAATAATGCGGAGGAGCCGCCAAACAAAAAACGGCGGTAGACCTTGCAGCGTACGTATGCCCGAACAGCCGGAGAGCATTCACACCACTAGCCCGAGAACGGCAGCCACAGCGAAACAACGCAGCTGCAATGTTGTCGCAAAGGATCGCACAACAGCTGCTGTTACAACTGCAAGTATCCGCCTCTCCTACTCTTTCACCGCGCAGCACATGGTAACGCAAGTGTGAAGCATGGTGAGGGGGGCAAACAACTAAAACGTAACAGCAAATCACGAAGAGAAAGAAAGCAAGAACACGTTTCGACACAGACGCACTCTACGTGCAGGCCACAGGCACACGCTACACACACGCCAACCTCGGTGCACAGTCCCGACACACGTACTCCCGAGCAACAACAGCAGCGCAGTATTATCA
This sequence comes from Sarcocystis neurona, assembly GCA_000727475.1. Classification (NCBI taxonomy): domain Eukaryota; phylum Apicomplexa; class Conoidasida; order Eucoccidiorida; family Sarcocystidae; genus Sarcocystis; species Sarcocystis neurona. Next base: position 1,166,320 of record KL647295.1, on the reverse strand, counting down.
GCAGCAGGCCCCCCAGCTCCGCGTCTCCCACCCTGCCACAGAACTTGTGAACAGCGGAGAAAAACAGCTGTCTTTCGTTCTGCTGCTGCTGCTTTCTGCTGTTGCTGCTGCTGCTCTTCCGTTTGCTTCTGTTTTGACTCCTACAACAGCTGTAACACTTGCATGCTCGGAGACTGCCTGCCCTCGTGAGCTTGTATTGCTACAGCAGTCTCAACAGGCCGAACGTCTCCCTTTCGCCCTGCCACGAGCGCAGTGGCCTGAAATCTTTCAAAATTCTTTACTGTCTCGCTCATTATATGCATTCACCCAGGTGCGACCTATATGCATACGTGCGTGAACATGTACAAACGCAGACATACATACGCATATATAATATCTCAACCAACCTGAACAGCTGCTCAGACTACATGCATTCATGCTACTCCCTCGGAAGGCTTTGACGCGACTTCGTGTGCGCAAACGCTCTACATCGATATTCAACGACAGCATACGTATATATGAAGAACACACGTATCTGCATGCATATATATATATGTATATATATATACGCACAGTTGAATCTACGTGGCTACACGCCTTCTCCAAGTGTGTGCATCTTCTCCTTTCTCGCTGACCATCTCTAGACTCCTGCTTTCCTGCTTGTTCTTTTAGGGCCTTCACACGCACTCCGGGAGGTCTGGATCCGCTGCAAATGCAGACAGATATTGGGTCTGCTAATTCAAAAGCTTCGGGACAGTTGCGTGTCTACTGATGCATACGCACGCGGACGTACTCAACGCTTCTTGTTTACGTATGGCCATATGTATGCATCAGCCCTATCCATGGATGCTGCGACTCGCCAGCCTCCTGTACAGCTTGAAGGTCCACAAAGTCACCAGTCCGTAGATACTTATACAAAAATACTCATAAGCCATACCCTTTCATGTTGCCATTCCCCAGCGTCCTGTCTAGCTACCAGGTTCTTCAGTGCATCACTGGGCTTCTTGAAGCTGGCCTCCGCAAGAGAGCTTGTGGCGCCAGTACTGGAGAGGGTAGTGGCTTCGCTGGCGGCATCAGGATGATAGACGTCTCTACCAAAATCTGGTAGATCCGCTCCCCCCTCTTTCGCTCCTCCGTGGCGAGAGAAGGCGATGTTCCCTCCTCCTGTCGGAGCAGCCCTCACCGCAAGCGCCTCGGCAGCGCCTCCTGCAACCGCAGCACCCTCCCCTTCTGCGCCTGCTCCCGCCGGTGCTGCACCGCTCTTCCGCAACGCAAGAACCACACCGCGCCCGCCAGGTGGTGACGCATGATGCGCTGTTGTGGACGACGTCCCCGCAGCGGTCGACGGCTCCTGCAGGGTGTCTTCCATCAGCGCTGCTGCGCCTGAGGCTGCTGCAGCTGGCGTCCCCCCTCCTCCCTCGTTGCCTCCTCTCCGGTGCGCCGCTGGCGGCGTAGTGCTTTGCCTACGGACAACCCTCTGACGCTGGTGCGCTTCGGGGGCTGCCGCCTTTCCCCGGGTTTCCACCCGTGCTTCCGCAACAACATCGCCACTACGTTCCTTCTCCACTGCTGCAGCAGCGTCTGCTTGTGCGGTTGTTCCCGAGTGAAGCGCGAGCCGTGGGTCTAAAGTGTTGAACTTTTGCTGCTCCGTCCCTTCGTACAGTCGGCGAGGTGTCTGCTCCCCTGGTTGCAGCGAACTGTTTTCGGATGATTGCACCGCTGTCAGGCTGTTTGCTGTAGCAGCAGAACTATGCTCCTCGCTACCTTCGGTACCATCCGCCAAAGCAGCTTCGGCTTTGGCAGCACTAGTGTATCTGTCTGCGATAGTCGCAGAATCAAGCCTATGGGTAGGAGCAGCAGCAGACGTACGTATCTGGGCAGCCGCACCAGCAGCCATCGTAGCTGCGAGGATCGCAGTATCTCCTCCGGTAGATGAACTGCCAGCAGTCGACTCTGGGAAGGCTGCAGCAGCATCATGTAGGCTAGAAGCTCGAGCAGCGTACTGGGAGGCAGTGTGGCTAATACCGCTGATAGCTGCTGTGTCCTTTTCTGTTGCTGCGTGTTCCTGAAGTGCCCCCGCAGAACCACCAGTGCACCCTACATCATGAGGCGTAAGCGTCTCAAGGCCCCCGACACCGTTACCACTGGCAGCGCTGTTCTGATCAGCCGAGCCTGGTTTTGCAGCATGGGGGGCCACATCTGATCCGTCTGCTGCGATAGTAGCCGGGGGGTTCGGCTCAGCCCGAAAGTACGCTGCATCAAAAGGGGACGCGGCACGAAGAGAATGTGTAGCAGGAGAAGACGGAGCAGCAGGATACCCATCAGCAGGGTAGTATTCGGCAGAACTCGCAATGGCCGCAGCCCACGACTCATCAGCCTGTGGCCCTGCTGCCTTGGCTGATGGTGACGAAGGTGAGACAACGGCAGCAGACGAAAACGATGCGGCTCTGCCAGCAGCGGAAGCGGCAGTCGCAGCAGCCGCAGATGAAGCAGAATCAGCAACCGCAGCACCAGCGTGAGACGGCGGCCGAGACGAACCAGCGCCAGTAGCATGAGGAGATGGAGACGCTGCCACCCGGGAGCGAGAAGCTTCACGCATTGACGCAGGAACAGCAGCACCAGGACGAAAAGTAGTCTGAGAGACTTCAGCGTCCGTCAGATGCGCTGCGGTCGAACCAGGGGGAGCAGAAGAGACACCTGCAGAAACACGGGAACGATGAGGCGCTCCAGCAGTATCCTGGGGAGTCGGAGCACTGGTAGGGCGAGCACTCGTACGAGGGGGAGAAGGAGAAGCAGAAGCTGCAGCGGCCGGGGAGCCAGGAAGAGCGCTAGGGTCGGGCTTGAAGGCAGGCGAAGTGTTGTTCGAGCCAAATAAGCCGACGCCGCGCGATACTGAGTCGTCAAAGTGCGACTCAGCACCGCCAGGAGCAGCAGCACGAGGTTGCACAGGGGAAAAGGGAGGACGTGGAGAAACGGGAGAGGGAGGACGAGTAGGAGGAAGAAAGGCACCCGCAGGAGGAGAGTTTCGCGCAGCAGAAGGGACGGCTACGCCGGGCAAGACCCCAGGAGGAATTGCTGCATTGTAGGCGGAAAGCAGCAGTGGTAATGTTGCGTAGGAAGAAGGGAGGGGGGAGCCTACAGTGACGCCTGAATAGGAATACGTAGCAGCTGTCGTGGCTGCGTGAGTACCTGGTGTAGCACCAGTAGGATGGCTGGGAGGGCGGGGTGCAGAGAAGGCATCCACTGCAGCAGAAGAAGAGGAGCCAGGAGCGCCCCGAGGGCTCGGTTCTGCAGCAGGAATGTCTTCAAACCCGGCTGAAGTCAGATCCAGTGTCACCAGGGGCCTACGTCTGATCAGCAGGCGAGACGTTAAATCTTCTTCATCCTCGTCATCGTCCTCCCCTTCGTCCCCCTCCTCTTCTTCGCCGTCCGAGCTCAAGGTTTCTTCTTCGGCTCCCTGCGGCAGCTCGGTATTGGTGCCTGTTCTGTAGACAGCAGGTGGCCGCTGCGATGTGTTCCCCGCCGCAGCACTTGCTGCAGAACCGTCAGCATGTAGTGCTTTGCCTGTATCATCCGGCCCGACGCCGCCCCATTCAAACACATGCAGCTGCTCCCGTTGGTGTGATGCCGTTGTCTCTGTTCGCTCTTCATTTCCTGCTGGTCTTGCCGGTGTATCCGGCTTGCTGCCCTCCTCCTGCTCGTAGTCCCTAGCAGCAGCAGACAATGGGGAAGAGAAGGGATTGTGTAATTCTCCCCGCGCCTCTGTGTCTTCGTTGAATGGAGGTTCTTCTGCTGCTGCGCCCGCTTCCGGTTTTCCATTTCGCTCCGTCTGCGCAACGTCGACTCTGCCCACTGTCCCTGCCGCACCAGTTCTGCAGCTCGCTTCTTCGACGTCTTCAAGGCACAACGATTCTCTTCGTTCTGCTGCCTCCACCACACTTCCTGCGTCTGCTGCTGCAGGCGAATCAAGAGAGGATCTCTCCCATTGCACTTCCTTCAAAAAACCCTTCACACCTAATTCTGTTCCGCCTTCCGCCTCCGGTGCTGCTGCTCTGCCTGCACCTTCTTCAGCGGCTGCTACCTCCTGCACCCCTCCCTCTGCATCTCCTTCGGTTTTCCTCTCTTCCTTTGCACCTGTTGCTAGCCCTTTTCCTGTGCCGAGCGAGTCTTCTGCTGTGTCTTGTGGGCTGCGGGCAGCCGTCCGTGCTACCCCTGCGCCGCCTGGGACAGAGCCAGCGCTTCCGCTCCTGCTGCGCTCTGCATCTGCAGCTTCCGTCACGTCGCCGGAAAAGTACTCCTCGTAGCACTCGCTTTCTTCCAGCAGATTCAAACGCTTCGCTGTTGACAGTCGCTTGGTTAGAGGCATGAAGTCGTAATGCCGACCAACAGGGAACAAGCCAGATACTGCAGCAGAAACTGCCTGTTGCCGCTTTAAGTAAGCTCCCTCTGCATTCTGCACATCATCCAGTTGCCTCATCTGCTCACCACCCAACGCGTGTTGCTCCCCCACGTTTTCGTTGTGCTGCTGTTCCTCCTCTTGTCCCTGATCCGCCACCGGCGCCGGTGCACCAAGGTCCTGCAGATCGCTGACAACACCGTCTTGACGGTCGCGCACGGGGTGCTCCTGCTGCCGCAGCTGTTGCGACGCAGTCGCGTCGGTCTCGTGCTCTCGCCTTCCCACTTGGTCCTCTTCCTCCCCTTCCATCTGACCTCCTTCCAGCTGCTGCTCTTGCTGCTCCACCCGATGCTGCGCCTCGTCGCTTTTTCCCTCGTGCTCCTGTGCCGGCAGCTGCAGCTCTTCGGTGTCCTGCCGTGGGGGCAGCTGCAGCTCTTCAACTTGTTGCTGTGGGGGCAGCTGCAGTCTTCCGGTGTGCTCTTGCGCGGACAGCTGCAGCTCTTCGACGTGCTGTTCTGCGAGCAGCTGCAGCTCGTCGACACGCTGTTGGGCGAGTAGCTGCACCTCTTCGACGTGCTGTTGCTGCGTCAGCTGTGCAGTGGGTTCTCCGCCTTGCTGCGTTTCAGAACCACCAGCAAAATCCACCGCAGCCCCCAATCTGTTATCAGCCGGGGACGACGAGGGACAGACGCAGTCTTTCATGCAGCTCGGAGCAGTATGCTCGGATGCTGCTCCTTCAGAACGAGAAGTAACGTCAGGACCAACATCAGCGACAGCGAACAGCAACCACGGTCCTCCAAAGGCTGCACTCCGGTCCTTCAAAGAGAAAACACAGGCAGAGCTGTAGGCGTATGAAGAAGAAACAGATGGTAAATGCCTGTCAAGAAGGCTGATTGAGGAGGTGCGCCCGACCTTGCTGCCGCACACCGTACGTCGGCTGCTTCTGCTGGTGTTGAAGGCCTCAGTATGGCTGTCGCACGAGCAGGGCTTCACCAGCTGAAGGTGTCCTCTGGTGCCCCTGCCACTGCCATGGACACTGCCCTTGAGGCGGTTGCTGATGCAGGAGGTGGTGCCCACACACCTGGAGTTGCCCTTGCTGCTGGTACGGTCACTGTTACTGAAGCCAGCACAAACGTTTGTACCACTGCTGTCGCAAGTACACGAACAGCGAGTGCTCGATCGGAAGTAGCTCTCAATCTCATCGGAACAAATACTGGGATAAAACCACCGGCGAAAACTCGTCTCATCTTCGTTGCTGCTGCTGCCCCCTAGGGTGCCGTCGATGCAGTCTTGTGGAATGGATGGTTTGCGCGATCCGCAGAAGCATCTGCCGCTGCTGCTGCTGGTGTTGCTCCTGCTATTGCAGCTGTTGCTGTGGAGACAGCAGCGCAGCCACGACGGAACGGGGGCTTCATCTTGACGGCGGACAGCCTGAAAGAAAGAGAAGAGGGGAATCAGTTGATCAGCAAAGAGCAGCATGTGCAATAGCACCACGCTTCCAAACACGCATGCACGTGTCGGTCCGCTGATGTTCATCTTACTGCGTCCGTGTCTCTCGAAACCTGCCGCGCTTCGCCTTGCTGCCGGCGCGTTGCTGACCGCAACGCCGCTTGACGGCGCTCCCTGCGCTTTGACCGTTGCCGGTCTCCCTGCTGACGCATTCGCTGCTGTCGTTTTCAGTGGTCCTATAACTGGTGTCGCTGCTGTCTCTTTGGTTCCCCCCATTGGTACCGCTGCTGTTGCCTTGTTTCCTTGCGCGGCAGATACGAGTTTCCCCGTCAGTGCTGCACCTGCTGCTTTGTCTTCGTTACATGCTGCTGCCGTTTTCGCGGCCGCTGTGCCAGCTGCATATGCGTCTCCGTCGTCACTGGCGCTCCGGCCTCGTCCTTCTCTGCTTCCTGCCACTAACATTTTAGAAGTTGCTGCTCGCTGTGCCGCGTCTTCAACGGCCACTAACATTATAGAAGTTGCTGCTCGCTGTGCCGCGTCTGCAACTTCGGTCGATGTCCACGTTTGCGCCTTGGTTGCCCCTGCTGCTGTCGTCGTTGTGGCCAGGTCCCGTTGTCCTCCTAGGCTTTCTGTGGCTCCTATACCTGGTCCTCGTCCGTCAGTTCCATTCGTGTTCAGCAAAGGCGTCAAGCCGCAGCTTCCCCGGCTTCGTCTGCATGGAGCGAGAGGCCCGCCACTACGAAGGAGAGAAAAGCAAGGCCTGCAGTACAGATGGCCGGGAACCGTTTTGCCGCAGGAAGGGGAAGGAACCAAAAGGTATCCGCTTTTGCGTTGTTGGACCGCTCTTGTCGCCGCCATTGCCTCTGCTCCTGGCATTGTTGCTGCTGCTGTGGCTGGTTTGGTGCCTCGTGCCTCCCGCGCTCCTCCTCCTCCGGATGTCAATGTTGGCGGTGCTCTCCCTATTGTTGTCGTACCTACAGCTGCTGCTCTACCTGGTATGCTTGAGCTTGGTGTTGCGGCTGGGGAGGAGAGGAGGCAGGAGCATGTAGCGCTTTCAGAGGCAGTCCTGCCACGGTTCACACTATAGTCGCTGCAGCACGTGACCGAATCGTGCAGCAGGGGCAGCGGAAGTTGAGCTGTTCGTGAGCAGTACCAGGAACAAGGCGCGGCGATAGGGCACAGAAGGCAGCGGACCGTCTTGCTCCAGTTCGTGGCTAGTGAGGTGCGCTGGCTACACCTGTCACTGCGTAGTCTGTCGAAGCCCTTCTTCTTTTGAGAAGAGAGGGCATTTTATGCTGGCCAGCAGTAGCAGCCGGTATTCGGTAAATATGGTAAGATCTCTGACGGAAAGCGCATTAACTGGTGCCTGAATCATAAGGCGTAGTCTCCGACGTAGGACCAACAGAATCTTTCCAAATGAAGGACGCATCGACCCGCTGCTTAGCAGCTGCGATCCTACTTCGATGTGCGCGTACAGATTTCCCGTAAGTAACAGCGGCGCTTCGCCGCCAGTATCTGCGTGCCTGTTAAGCAGCAGCGGTGTCTTCGATACGCACAGCAGGTGACACGGAGATTTCCGTATTACACCCAGAATAGTGTGATGCTGCACGCGACAAGGACAGGCAGCGTCATTCCTGGAAACTAAATGCCTTTCTACGCGTCCTGTCCGGCAGCTGCGATAGTCGAAATGGTGCACAGACTGCATGCATCTCCTCTCTGCTGCCACTGCCGCCGTCCTGACTCAATGTGGGGTCGCCGCGCAGAGATACTCACTCAGGTCACATGCACGGCACTGGGGCCTCACTGAACAAAAACGGCCAAAGAGACGAGCCGTCTCTCTTCATTCCGACTGAGACGCGCGCGCTTGCAGTGTTGTCGAGTGGCAACGGGCAGCAGATTTTCGGCCAGGAGGGACAGGGAGACAGCAGCCCTCCGTGTGTTGAGTATTGCACGGAGGTCTACGCGCGGAGGAAAGACAGGAACATAGAGGACCTCCTCAAAGGGCAATGTGCAGCAGATGCGACAGGACTGCAAGGAGTCTGGGCGCAATGCGACGCGCGCGCGAAAGAGTTGTGCAGATGTGCAGAATACAACCAACGGTTCGCGCTCTTCCTTCACCACCACAGGCCACGTCATTTGCGAGGCAAAACGACCTTCACACAGTTTTGTAGACTTGGCGGACTAAGCCCTCTCGTTGTACGCTTTGTATTCAACCAGTATGATTCGTTGTGATGTCCATACTCCGAAGTGCGTATACGGCCATAGACATACGTATAACCTTGGGTATGGATCTCGTATATACACATCTTTGCAACATCGGTTGTTTCAGTTCTTTCCGTAGTAGATGTCTCCCTCTCGACCAAAGCATCGCAAATCATTTAACGCGGTTATATTCATGTGCCGGTGCAGGGCACTACCATCCATCCACAGCAGACTTGGGCGAAGGCCGAGCAGCGGCCTCAGTCCGAAGCAAACCGACACACTGTCGGGAACCCCGCCCGTGGTGTGCAGATATGCACTCCAGTGTATACGTACATCGGTATCGCGTACACGCAGACAGTGTCGACAGCGAGAGAAAGAGAGAGAGGTGCACATGTTTGTGCACAGGGTGTGCGAAAGTATGGATTCGAAACACTCTATTTTTGATACAAAAGCACTGCATCTATAGAGATGTTCTTCATCAGTGCACGCAACCCGAAAAATACCTCCTGACACAATACAGCGCTTCTTCGCAACTCAGGAGGAACCCCTCGAATTAGTATCTTCCAGTCAGGGTGCTTCAGCAAATGCTCCGCAGACGTGGCAGCAAGCAAAATCGCTGAATGTCAGCACGTCGATGTTGCCGTTGCTGTTATTGCGGCTGTTGTTGTGTCTGCTTCTGTGCTGGATATAGTACTGTTGCAGAGACGGTGACACCTCTTGAGTGATCGTCGCCAAAAGAACCTGCTACTCTGTTGCTTCTCACGCAGCTCCCGCTACTGTCTTGCAATTGTTTCTCTGGTTTTCCCTGCAGCTCTGAAATGCTGCGCCCCTGTCGCCTAGACTTCTTCTTGCTGTTCTCCTGGTGCTCCTGCACTCACGGTGTTGCTGCTGGGATTCTGCGGCTACTGGCGCTGTTATTGTTCTGCCGCTGCCCAGAAGATCCGCTGCCAGTGCTACTTCCCTTCCAGCGCCCCGATCTACTGCTGATGATCGTGTCTGCTGCCGCTGCTGCCGCTGTCGCCAAACCTCGACTACAGCTGCTGCCACGCTGCAGCGTTTAAAAGTAGTCTACTAGTATGCATTTTCCTTGTGTTTCATCTTCTCTGCAGGGCGTTTTTGTTTGCACGGGATCCGCTATCCTCCTGGGGCGTACACCGTAGATCAAACGCACCACCGCAGCGGCAAGATGCGCTCTTTACAGCAGCACCACCAGTGTTGGCCGGAAACCAGATGACACGCGGACGGCAGCAGACGAGGCTGAGCTGCAGCAGCAGCTGTGGCAACGCAGAGGCGAAGCAGAAGTTTGTATAGGATGACAGCGGTAGTACCACGAGTAGCCGCAGCGAGGAGAGGGCGGTGTCCGCGGTGGCACTACAAAAGAAGAGTCGCGAGCAGAACAGCAGTAGCAGCAGCAGTGCGTCAGCGATGGAATCGGGCGACTTGCCCTCGAGGTCTGTTGTTGCTGTGTAAACAGAGAAGAAGAAAGTGTCTGGGGTTGCTGCTGACCCAAAACGTCGCAGTGAGAAGATTGGCGACGTGCGGGTGTCGTGGTCGTCGGGCGCCCGCAACCAGGCTCCGGGGAGCCGCAGGAGACGTTGGTGTGTACAACGAAGGAAAGTGGGGTGCTGCAGCAGATCCTTTGCTCGTCTCGCACTCTCCTTCTTCGTCTTTCTGCTTTTCCTTCGTCCTGCTCGTGTTCTCCGTCTGTCTGTGCTGCTTCCGGTGAATGATGGGCCGCTTCAGTACCACAAAAGAAAAGAGGCAGTGTAGGCACGGTGAGAAGAAGGGAAACCACTCCCGCTGGCGCACGCACACGCAGCAGAGCTCCTGTGGATGTGTCATATGCTCCCATCGCACGCATTTCCACACGTGACAACAGGGAGGACGAAATACACGCATGCTGCAGCCACTGTTTTCCAAAAACAGCACCGCCGACTGGTCCAGCAGCGGCAGAAGCACGTGAAGCGGCACAAACAACGGATAGTAGCCGCAGTTGTGGCAGGAGGAACAGCAGCAGTTGCCCCAGGAGCTGCTGTAGAACCAAGCCCGCTGCATCAGTTACTCCCACATCAGCTACTGGTGCTCCTGCGGTGTGGCTCGAGCAAACGCAACACCAGCAGATCAGGCTGTGCGGCGGCTGCTACGTCTGTCGCGGCTGGTGTCCACAACTGTTGCGCCTGCTGCGTGCGACAGCCGTCACACAGACCGCCCTTCCCGTTGCGCCTTCAGGTGATGGACGCGCGTGCTGCTACCTGGAAGTCCGTACGTGTCTGCGTGGGTGAGTTTACTACCGCTACTGCGAGGAAACGGACCCGAGCTGCTGCGAACAAGAAGACAGCGACACAAGCCTGCTTGCCTTTGATGCCGCTTCTGGGGTCCCGCTTGCACGTGGTTCTCTCTCTGTGCCTTCTTTTACAATCGTGACCCGACGTTTTGCTGGGCCCACTACTGCAGCGAGCGTACTGCACAGCGGCAGCAGCAGCGCGGCAAAGAAACGCAGCACCAGACGTCTGTGACGAAACAACTCCAGCAGCAGCTCAAGCATTCCTTCGTTCAGTCACGTACTGGAAGCACCATCTACGGAAGCAGGCACAGTTCTCTCGGATGAGGATACGGGAATTTAAAATCTCCCCACAGATACCTGACGCCGCCTCACATCAACGGTACAAGAATGGTCATCTAGTGGTATGCCGTCCTGCAGCAGGTCTCTCCGTCGGGATACGCGGCCGCGGCAGATAATTTTTCCGCATCTGAATGCGAAGCATGCTTTATACGGTACTCCGCTTCCGAGTAGTGGTCGTGAAAGTAATGCGCTGCAGCGCCACATTCGTAGTGTGCGGCGCCCTTGTGTAAGCCGTTTAGATGTCCACACCACAGCATGGCTGGCGTTCACATACATTCGGCTGCAGCGATAGCCTCCTATCCTCTGTAGCTGCAACAATGGCCTTCTAGTTTACAGTGCTAGAGTATAATTCTTGCATTAATTGCGGCTGCAGAGGACATTTTCCAATATATTAGCTGTGTACCGCCAGCCGCTGCGTTTCAGACATCTTCGTCCCCGCAAGCGCTGCTACAGCAGTGCACAGCTCTGACCTCGAGAACACCTGATGATTCACTGTGCTTCTCCTAGCTATTCTGTTTACAGGAAGACGAAAAAACCTCCACTGAGGCCTCTGGAGTAGGTAGAAGGTACGGGACAACTGGAGGGTCCAACTTGTATGCCGATGTGCGTGGCGACGGCGAATACGCCGTTACGAAAGTGTGTCTTCCACACCCAACAGCCGTAAACACGTATCCCCAGAATTCGGTCCACTCACTGGGTGTATGCGACCTACGTGTAAAATGAAGTAGCATAGCTATAAATTTCGCCCACATGTAACCCCTCTACGCGCAGTTCCACTCAAGTGCAGAGCTGGTCGCACGCACACGCAGATTTTTGGCCTCACCGGGTTACGGTAACCGCCGCGGAAACCTATTTAACCTCAACTAAAAGAATGCAGAGGGACGCGTGTAGACGTACAGAGCTACACGTGCACACACATGTTCATACAAGGGCTCATAACTAACTGTATGCACACAGTTGTACGCGCCTGCCCACACTAGTGAGCGTACACACTGCAGTATTTTGATGCACTTAATCATACTTTTATGCCCCAGGTACGCGAGCGCATAGTGATCTATTGGAGTGTTGTTGTGCGTCTTGAATGTATGTGGTGTTGTCCAGTCAAACCCGTAATCACACAATTCTGCACCAAATGTTTAACCGCTCACTGAGTTATTCGTACAGTGTTATGCATTTGGACACATCCGTAGGTACACTGCTGTTGTAGATCTGCACAATCCCTTCTGGCTCTATTGAAGAGTTTAACTTCAGTAAGGAATGCTGCGGGCGCATGCAGAATAAGCGATATGCAGATTGATATGCACGGAGGCACGTGCCAAAGTATCCACCTGAACACTCGTGCACCTGATGACGCCGTCACGGTTCAGTGGAAAGCACTGCAGCTGAACCGTTACGTGTACAGCTGCGACCCCCACACGTCCTACAGATGTGTGCGTACGTACGAGCTTCCTTGCAGAAGAGGGGAACTCAGTGTCGTAGCTCGTATATATATATATATATATATATATATATGTGCATAAGCGTAAATACGTACGCAGGCCGGTGTGCGTATATGCTTTTCTTTAGTTCACGAACGGCAGAAAGACGCGCGCCATCCGGTTCGGAGAATCAAAAGTTCACCTCTGTGCACACAGGCGCATGCGTTTGATAGGTGAGAGGAGATGTACGTAGAACGGCAGAATTACTTCAGACTGTTGCGACTGTACAGATTCGTGATAAGCGGCCAGAGGGCTAAAAAAGGAAGTAGGCATACGAAGTACTAAGCATACGGTTACTAGAGAGGAACGAACACGTGTGTATAAAGAAGGAGGTATGGAAGGGCACACAAACAAACAAACACACACACACACAAACACACACACGTATACACAAGTACACACAAAACCAGAGCAACACGAAGGATGATTTGCATTCCGTCCATATATGAGCGGCACGATACGTAAAAGGGATGAAAGTGTGTACATAGGCAAGTTGATGAACTGCTTGAGGGGATCGCGTGTAATAGGAAAACGCAGAAAATCACACAGGAGGAAGTCCTACACGTCTCTTACATACGCTTAGAGTGATGTACATCCATTCTCCCCTGACCGCCTTCAGGATGCGCGTTCACACGGTATCAAAAGCAGTGAAACACTTGCTTGCGAGAAGAGCTATCCTCCTGCGCGGCAGTACTGCACTTGTCACTGGTCACACCACTACAGGAATGTACCTGACGATCCATCTGTTCATTTCCGCAAAACACTTTTTTCCTCAGAGGTGTGTATTCGGATGTGAGTAGTTTACAGGACTACTGTTATCTCTGTCGATGGTAAGGAGTGTTTAGACAACTCTTTGTAACCCGAGAGGACGTGCGACTGCGTGCAATCAAATGTAGTGAAGGCATTAACAGCAGCATAGAGCAAAGTAGCGGACTAGTTTTTACTGGCACCAGCTGAGTGGACCAACTCACCCTTATGTCTCGATAGCGTTGCTGAGCGCACGCCTCAAACGCACGGTATAAAGGAGTGCGCTGAAAAGCGATCTTCTTTCTTTTTTGGACAGGCCTACTATGAAGCACCTCTATGCCCTTCCCTCGGATACCTGGACCACGTGAATTTGGGTACGGCTACATTCCATACATGAATAGCGCTGCTTCCCCGGACAAAGAGTTCTCTGTGAGCAGGTCCGGAAGAATACGGGCTGTACAGTTGTAGCCAACTGCGGAGGAAAGATGTGTAGATTTAGAGGGGAGCAGCAGAGATGACAAAAAATAATACGTGCTGAAGCATGTGGCTGCGCTGCCTTCCAATGGAGCATACGGCGAGTAACGCTGGAGCTCAGCCAATTTTGGAGCCGTCCGCGTCTAACGTATTCACGCGTACCATGTTTTCACGTTGCAAGTGTCCGACGACACATTTACTTGGACAGAACGAATGCCATGTGTTTATGTACACAGCCAGACGTACATACGGACGCATCAATCTTCATAAAATAGTATGCCGTAGACAAACTCACATACACGCAGAGACGTACAGGAAAAGTGGAAGGATGCCTTTCCAGCCTATCAGCTAGTAGACTACTGCGCTGTGCTCTCTGGCAGACGTACGTACACACGAGTGTACTTTGTTGTGTCCTCACCAAGTTCTATCGTGCATCGACGTGAGTAGCTTTTCCCGTATCAACGCAGCGAGGTCGGTCGGCGACGACGGTTACAGTAAATTCTTTATACACGTCGAATCAGGAAAAACTTCTCCATCCTGTTTATTGGAGAGCAGACGTAACTCCATTCCATCTTATTCAGTCAATTCCTGTCCTAGTTAGTCGTTTTTTTCAAGTCCTCTCATGCGTCTCGTGTCTCCATAGGCCGGAGGCAGCCGTTATGAGTCTATGGCAGCTCCTGCGTCTGCCTTCCGTCTACATGAAAAAGCGTGTGCAATTTTGGTTAAGCTGTCATGCAGCATGTATGTTATCTTGCGTGGTTACGGCGTTGCTTCGGTGCTCGCAGATTTCAATCGTCTCCGTGGTCCTTTGATTACACCTTACCCTCGATGAGTTTTGCGAGCAACGGAAGGAATTTGCTGAGAACATGAGGAAGAGAAGTTTTGAAACGGTCGGTGCTCTCTCAGAATCGTGGGTGGAGAGGTGAGGGAAGCGCAGGATTCACACGCTCTATTAAAGGGATACTCAACGCCGACGGACTGCAATCAGGATGGGGCTACAACAGAATTTCCTATTATTTGTCTACAAGGGAACTTCCTGGGAAGGAGCGCCGAATAAGGGAAAAGATGTTATAGGTGAAAATTATGTTGGTGTCGACCTGTGCAAAAGTCACTTCAAGTTAGCCACGTTGTACAAATACGTATGAGAAGCAAAGTTCGCCGCCTCTTCGCCGCGGAGCATGCAGTAGATGTCCGCCAGTTCCTTTGAGTCGAACCTGATTCACGCCTACTTAAATGTATATCAAACCTGAATGAGTACTGCGAAGCCAAGACCAGAAGCTACGCAGAGGCTTCCAGAAGTGGGACGCACTGCAGAAAAATCGAAATTCCAAAAATGTGTATCTTCTGTGCCACAAGAAAACCTTAACTTGCCATGACAAGTGAAAAGGGGGGAGTTTTGAAGATACTGGCACATATATATACTATTGTATTAACACGGATATTCGGAAGTGAAGTGTGCCACCACACTCGGAACATTTCACCTCCAGAGATTATACAGACACGTATGTCCATATATTCATCCTCCCAAAGAGAAAGAGAGTGACACATACTTTTGATAGGTATACCATGAGCACTTCTCCCCCTCAAAGAGAGTGACGCGGCTATGCAAATTCTCCTCAAAACGGAACTACCACAGGACACACGGGAGGCGCGAGCATGGGTTGGCAGCGAGGTAATCTTGGCGTCATTCTGGGTGACGCCGAATGAGTGTTCTTTCCCGCGTAAACCCAACCAGACACGAAGTAACAACTGTGCACTTTCCAATTCTAAAATGACAGTCGAAGTAACAGGGTTCAACCATGACACTTCGCCGCTCCCTGTACAGCAGCAGTACAGCGCATGAGAAAAGAAAGTAAGAGTACACGTTGAAAGCCTACAGTGCAGAACAGCTACGCTGTGCTACCTTAGACTACGGTGTTGGAGGAAAAGTGACAGTCCGTCACTTCTGTGTAGATTTGTACGTCTGCGGTATGGCGGAATGTGAGTTGAGCGCCAGCACATGTGCGCAGCACCAACAAGCCGGTCGCTTTCGTGAAGGCGACAGCAATGAAGGAAGCTCCTCGACCTTCTGCACGAGAAAGTTCTGTGTAGCATTCCTGACAGAATCGTGTGGCTCCTTGTGAACACTGTGCATCGCCTGCATTCGCTGCGTTCTAGGGTTACTCTGCGTTGTTCCTCGACTGACTCAGATGAAACGCGCTACAGTCGACGATTGATGTCTCTTCCAGTTCGTGCAACGCCCTTCCACGAGGTTTCTATTCACACAGACGCAGAAACGTAAAAACGTGCACGTATATATATATATATATGATGCATATACGTGCACACATCAAAAGTGTGTGTGTACATGCAGATATGCAATTGTTAATGGATAATGTTGTGTCACATACGCATGTACACATATGTGTTTACATCCGTACGTAAATCTTCCTTTCTCTCTACACATACATATATGTGGCGCTGTCCTCACAAGCACACACATGTGCCAACGTTGCTGCTACCGCCAACATCACCTTACCACGAGGGAAAGTAACTTGAAGAGTCATTCTACTGTGCACCGTCTCATAAAACTCTGCTAGTGCTATACCTGCGTGTAAGCAACCCAGCCACACACGCTGCCTCTAGTGTGCTTCCTTTTCATCAAGTCGACTAGGACATTGAAGACGTCCTAGCCAGCTGTCAGTGAAACTATTCACGACTAACCCCTTCGATATGCGGCGTAGTAACCGAAGGACAACGGCAGTCCACTGTCGCACTTGCAGAATTGAGAGCCCGCAGAACAGAGACACTGAGGTGGGGCGGCCACCACGGTGCTGCATCACGGTCACGTTGTAGACCGTAGAGTTGCGCCACGTCAGCGTTGCGATTTCCTTAGGAAATAATTATGAACGAATATGCATATGTATTCGTTTAGGTATGTATGTATGTATGTATGCAAGTATGTCACGTATACACGTATGTATGTAATATGTACAGATCACTTTGAAGAGTCGCGTCGTCCTCCGTGCATACATCTCCTCACATTTTCCCATAGGAGTGGTGTCCCCTGCGGAGGTTCAAGAGGACAATGCAACAAAGCTGAACAAAAACGAAGTGATGCATCAGTGGATTAGAAGGCGATTTACTGAGTTCCCTGATTACCTGTGTCTCTTGGTGCGCAAAGAAGTGCATCCTCCTGTGTTGCTGTGAACTTCTGCTCCTCGTTAATAACGTGGGTGCCCCGTTCCTTGGGTTTTCGCACGAAGCAAGTCTGTGGCGAATTCGTCAGAACTAAACCTCAGCGAAACAAGATATTGCCGCACAAAGCATCAACAGCAAAGTGGCTTGACACCCGCTTATCCGCAACATTACAGAAGGTACCAGATCCTACGGTGGGGGGCAGTCAGTGGCCTCATCACTTTCGGATGCTGCAAATCGATCGTATGTCTCTGAGCATGGTGAAATTCGACCAAGCACGCCTCGTAACTTTACCGTGCCTTACAGAGTATTCTTCGATTTTTCACTCGTCGTGCCTCAATTCATTTTCTCCCACTTCCCGCCCGCCACAGCAGTCTCACATATGAACATTCGCTTCTCTGACAAAACGAAGATTTTCGTGGTGCTTTTTTTTACCTGGTAAGACGTTTTATAGGCTGTTTCTCCAGCACCCTTCTTGGTGCAGACATTGAACCACGATCAAAACCCCGCATATGCCCAAAATACAAGTCATCACCGCATCTGATTGGACACTGTGGTAAAATACGTGGTACTCCAGCCCCTTTTCTCCCGATGCTGATCCACGCTGTTTGCGACCAGTGTCTCTCAGTCTCCGTAGTGCTGTTCAACAACGTAGAGGTGCGCCACATTATTGGTGATATTTTGACGAACACGGCGACTCATCCGTTCAAAACACTGGAGATTACACTTAGCATCCGCTGCAACCGCGTTGTCAAGCGGCTCGTATCCTTCCGAAGCATTATTTGCCACGAATTTTCCCTTGCAACCCTACTGAACTTTGGCGAATACACATACGCCTACCATACTAATATCCTCACAGTGATGCGGGGAACTTTAACGGCAAGCAAAAACTAGCCACTCCGGGACAATCAGCGTTCCCACGTGGTTTTAGTAGAACTTTGGGCTGCTAGTGTTCACTCCTGCCCCAGTAATTAGTGGACACATTTAAGGACTGGTGATTTTGTATCTACACGCATATAGAGACGCCCCCATATCCTCTGCGTACGCGACGGAGGGACCACATGCGAACGTGAATATCTACATATGTATACATGAGTGTCGGGACAGCAAGAGCAACTCACGATGCCGTTCTCTTACTCATCCATATATTCCTTCACCAGTCCTCTCTCTGGTGCACAACATTACACCTGGCAGTCTACAAAGAAAGAACACTAAAGACAGACCCAGCATACCTGTACATACATTCGTGATTCCAGGTTCCGTATACTTACGAGGTCGTACTACTACAAATGTCTGCGCACGTGCACAAGAGTACAGACGCCGGGCGCAACAATAGTATTGGCTTCGCGCGGCCTCATTTCCCTTCATTGACTCGTCCGATCCACACGCCAAAGCAATGCGAAAGTCCATCCCTTTTCACTTCGACGTCACTGCACTGCTCCTCTTTTCGAAGCCTTTCCTCACTGCTGGCTACGGACTGCACGTTGTCTTCTTCTCCGCACTTTCTTTGCGCCGTTCTCCGTTCATTTGCCTGTGCTATGATCCCCCTCTTACAATGTGTTCCCGCTGGCTCGCAACGCCACGCTTACGTAGTCCCCGAACGGAGGTGCTGCACTTCCTTCTCTGCACGTTTCTTCACATTTTTCACTTCACGGTGCCTCTTCTGCATCTGCTGGTTCTGTGTGAGTTTTCCCTGATCTCTACAGCCTTCTGCCATTGCATCCGCTTTTGCCCCTGCCGCTGCAGAATACTTTCGCGCTTTGACTGCTGGATGCGTCATTCCTAGGGATGTCGGTTCTCGGCTCCACTACTTGTCTTTGAAGCTCCCGCCTCTGCGTCTTCTTCCTGTGCCTGTGCTGCTCTGTGTTTGCTGCAGGCGGCACCGTTTTCCGCGGAATTGTCGTCCAGCAGTCCGAAGGGGTCTGGGTATTTTCGCCGGTGCAACCAGAGACCCCCGAGCAAAAAATAAGCTGCACCAAGCAGTCCTGAGATACCAAATGCTACAGGGAGAGGATTGCCACCCAGATTTCGCACAGTGAGGTGGTCATATAGGGGTATTGAAACGAGGGACATGATGCCATCTATAGCCAACAGCAGACCAGTGAGTCGCCCGAAGTGCTCCGGACGGAAGGTGTACTCGATGTAGCAGTAGACTTGCTCAGAGTCGAGGCTCACGTACACACAGAATGCAAGCACAGAAAGGTAGTGCACGCCGTCTAGAGGTGTCGACGCTGCACACAGATACGATACAAGACCCATGGAGTTCATGAAAAGCAGCACCGGATATGGCCCAAGCATGTCTATCAATCTTCCTAGAAGTATGCAAGGAATAAATGAAAAAGGAAGTGCCCCATCCATAAATGTCAGTACTCTGGCTGAAAAGAGACGAGAAGAGGAGCTCTGCATAAATGATATAGCCACTGACACTGTTCCCGAGTAGAGCACCAAACAGGCAAAGTGCAATGATACACACTGCGCAAAAAACGTCGCTTTCTTTCTGGGTGACTCAATGCAAGGAAGACCTGATCCAACGGAACAGTCAGATGCAGGGCGAGCACACGTAAATACACAGCGCGTGTCCGCTATCTCAGGGGTGGACGAAAAAGTGGCTTTTTCCGGGCCTCCGGCGGCAAACGGTACCCTCGGAGCAGCAGAAACTGCATCAACTACATCAACAGCAGCGCGTTCTGCACAAGCGCTGCAACCGTCAGGTCGAGATCTTCCAGCGGCACCAACCGCAGCAGTTTCTGCAGCGGGAACGGCGGCAGTACATGCGGTAGCACTTTGAGCATCAGGTGGTGCCTCCATTGGAGACGCTGCGTTCCACGATGTGGCAACCGCAGTTGTCTCTTCTGGGGCTGCTCTGGCTGAGTCGGACTCTGCCGTTGCTGGTTTCTCTCCCCCAGTTGTAGCTGCCATGATCGCCTGTGCTGCTGCTGTCGGTACACAAGGCAGAGGTGTGGTAAACTGTTTGTTCAAAACAAGAGCTTTAGCACTGGGAATGTGGTCTGCACCTGAAATGGGCTGCCGCGCAGCAGCGCCTCCTGGTGTCGACGTCCGTGACCGCGCTGCGGGCTTCGACCCAAGATCTGCCTGCGTAGGTGCGTCACGGACACTAGTTTGCTCGGTTGGATACAGCGAGGCAAAATGACGAAAAACATCTTTAGTGTGGCCATCCCGCAAAGGAACATGTTCTGCAGTGCCTTCTTGTGGACAATTCTCATCTACGCTGTCTTCACCTGTCCCGTGGCAAAGTTTCCCTACTATACCTTTATTTTGTTGTTCTATTCCTTTTCTGTCGTCAGCATTCCCTGCTTCTTTTTCAAGCGATGTCAGTTCTCTGTCAATATCGAGAGGACCGCAAAGGCCACGCGGACGGAACTTCCAGCGCACCAACCAGAGAGGCTTGTGTCCTTCCTTCCCTTCATATCTCTCCGTAATGCGCTTCTCCTTCGGCGCTCCACTTTTACTTTCGATTGCTGGGTTGGTCGCTGTTGAAGGCTTTCTGCCCCAGCAAATTGCCTCGGCCCCTCTCCTTCTGTAGTGAGTGCCCCTCTCTAAGTTTCCATCTGGTGCCGACCTGCAGTCTCCTGCTTCCCTAGGTAACGGTTTCCTTGTGCTCCCTACCACCCCTTCTCTGTCCGAGCCTGCAGGCTCTGCCAATCCCTCTGGCCTCTTTCCTGTGTTACATGTGGTGATCGTGGCATCTTCCTGCTGCAGGCAGCGAGCGGGCTGGGGTCTTGCTTGGGGGAGTTGCGGGGGTGGAATAGCCGAAGTGGAGGGGCTTGAAGGAATCTCACTGCTCAACCAATTCTTTTGTGGCTGAGTGGCTGCCTCTTCGTTGATTGCAGCTGCACTACGTCTCTGTTTTCTACAGGAGAAAAAGTCCGCTAAGAGGTAACGTCTTCTTTCTGGGACTTTCCCTTCGCTAGTAACGCCACAACGCGGTGGTTTTACAGTGTGGAATGCTGTGGGTGAACTCCTCCTACTTGCGTGTCTCCAGTTGCTCCTACCTCCATCTTTCCACGTCTCCCTGGAAGAGAGACGCATATCTGAAGCACGTTTCTCTATTTGCGCTGATGCCGCTGCATCCTCCATCTCTTCCTCACCTCTCCTGAATCCGGTACACGTTTTCCTCTTGTTATCCTGCTGCCTCTCAGCACTACATCCCCGTCTGTTCGTCAGAGAAAGATCGATCCTGCATGCACAACCGTGCCGGCCTTTTCCTTGTCGCTTGTCCTCTAGCAATCGCTGGAAGTCGCCTACTATCCCGCCGTTGCAGGCACTGTTTCTGCAGTTCATTTCCTTTCGTTGCAGCCTCACCCCTCCATCTTCTGATACAGTCGCCCTGAATTTAGGACTCTCGTGCAAAACCTCCTCTGAGGCTCGCTGCTCCATTACTTCTTCCACCTGCAGCTGTAGCGGCCCCCCGGTGTCCGTCACTCGCTCTTGCTGCACGCGTTGTCCGCTGCGTTGCAACTCTTGCAGGCCGTAACGCTGCCGTGGCTCACGGTCGTCTTCTTGCTCTCTGCGCGTGTAAAATGGACTAAGGAAGCGTCGTGATCTGCGAGGCTCACGTTGCTTCTGCGGTCGTTGTAGATGTACTGATTGCCTCTTGCCCTTCCTGCTGTAACTGCAGAGGTTCCACAAATTCCATGTAGGCGCGGGGCGTGGTGTGTTGCTGCCCTCTTCTTCCGTGTCCATTTTGGTCGACGGACCCAATGAGTCTGCGCCCGTGGTTGTAGCCGGATCGGAAGCAGTAGTAGTAGTGGCGGAAATGATGCACCACCGTTTCCTCTGCTTCTGACCCGCCATTTTTTCGTCTTTCTCTGATCTTCCCTGCCGAGTGTTCTGGTACTGAACGACGAGGGAAAACCTATGAGTGGGGAGGAAGAAGGCTGCAAGCAGCATACTGCAGAGCGGGCCTACACCCAAGTACAATAAGCATATATCAGTGAACGTCCAGCCTCCCCCTCCTTCACTCCCGCCAGCTAACAGAGCAGTGCCATCTGTGACACCTGCAGTCGTGCCACCTCCTACGCCACCCTCTTCCGATGACACACTCGACGCTCCGCTTACGGCTGCCGCAGTTGCTAGTGCGGCGACAGAAGCAGCAGCGTTCGTGCGTACGCCAACGTGTCTCCAAATCGCGTCAAGAATGCACGGCACAGCGAAACTTCCTGTATTTGCTGCTCCCAGAATAGCAATGGTCGTTGCTTTGCTACGAGGGAAAAGAAGCGCGACACGTAGTAACGGTAGATACGCGGTGGCAGAGCCACACCCGATAAAAACCATAGCAGGCACGTAGGCAGGGAAGTGTACAGAGCTGCAAGCCAGCAGCGTCCACCCCACAACATGCAAACTCTGTCCAAACATGCAGACGCCCTTGGGACTGCAGCGATCCGTCAGGTAGCCAGCTACCACGCACATTACACAATCAGACACATGGCATACAGTGAATAACGGCGCCACTGCAGCGTCCTGCGAATTACAAAGGTAAAGACGGGAAGCTGCCGGTGCTGCGCCGGCACTGGCAGTGCCAACAGTAGAACCACTGTCACTGGCTGCACGTGCTATTTCTGATGGCGAGCACAGCCACGCGTACGCGCCGGAGCGATAAAGCATGGCGGATAGAGCCGGCCAGCCAAAGTAGACGCACCCTGTTAAGAAAGCTTGCAGCGTGTAAACACACAGTAGTATATATCTCGAAAGACCCAGAGGTGCAGCGGCTGAAACAGGGGCAGACGGCATGCAGCACTCAAACAGCGCGCGAGAGTCTTCTATAGTTTGCATCTTCCACTCTTCTCCCCGTTTCCCACAAGGACACTCCAGCTGAGGTCCCGCGTCGACAGTCGCCCGGTCCTCCTCCCTCTTGTGCGGCTCCACGCCCTTCTGGTGTTGTTCGTCAGTAGGGGGCTGCGGGAATTTCTGCTTCTGCCTCTGCTGCACGGAGGCATCTTCTCTGTACGTTGCCATGTCACCTTCTCTTCCTGTGCGCTGTGGCCCACATATACGCTGATCAAAACAACTGCGCACCGCCACAACACAGCGCGGTACCAGGACTCCAATTTTCAACAGCGCACTTGGCAACCAAGAAAATCGTGTCTTTCCCGTGTCTCCACAAGTAGAATCCTTTTGATAACAGCACCTGTGCCACTGCCTCTGTTCGCTCTTAGCGCCACCACTGCGTTCCACCTCGTCTCCGCTGCTGTTTCTACCAACGGTGACGTCGCACCCTTTCCCGTGGAGTACAGCAGTGTCCCACACACCAGCGCCGCCGGCTCCAGCAATGCCTCTTGTACTCGTGCTGCTGAGTCCTATCGAGGAGACGCCGTCGAGGCTGCAACAAAAGCTGCGTACTCCTTTCTTGCAGTTATTGCTCCGTCTTCGCCTACCTCGTCGTCCGCTTCTACTTACAGTGCTCCCTCCTTCCACCACCGTGTCCACCTGGCGCTCTATCCGCCAGGACTGCGACATCCACTTTTCACAGTACAAGGACTTCCCACTTTTCGTGGTGCTGCTGCTCCACGGGCTGCTCCTAATGCTGTTTTCCGTCTCCTCTCTTAAAACAACGTTCTTTCGACTGTGCTTCTCGCCCCTTTTCTCGTTCAAGCAGGAGCTGTGAAAGTTTGTCTCACTGCTGTTACTTTCTTCTTCCATGTTGCTGCTGTTCGTGCGTGCGATGGTTGCCAGGGAAGAAGTTACAGAGCGACCGCGCCCTGTCGCAGAATCGTCGTCTCTTTTCCGCACAGCACTATCTTGAACTGCACCAGCAGCTCTGTGGACTGTCCTCTCCTCTGCTTTACAAACATCTGTTGGAATAGCCGAGCTCTCATTTGTCGCAACAAGCATTCCGGCAACAACATTACCAGTCTCTCCACCAGTAGCGCGGAGTGGCACTAACGGAGCAGCAGCACCTGCATCAACAAGGAATGTACCCGTTTGGTGTCCTTGGTAGAGCTTCTTTTCATCAAACCGTTCTTTTGTGCTAACGTCTTTAGCGAACGTACCCCCTCTCTGATGCGCTGTTTCGATGTGGGCGCCAGCAGACTGCAACGCCGATGGAGAAGTCAGCTCAGAGTTCGACAACGAGTCGTTGAAGGTTGTCTCTACTATAAGCTTGAGAACCTGACCGTTAACAGACTCATCCACGTACGCGCTCGTTTGCAAATCTTCACACTTCAACGATCGCAATAGCTGCAAGTTTTCACACCTTCTGTCGTCGTCTTTCAGCTCTTTCTCCTGATTGTCTCCATCCGTAGTGTGCTGTTTCTGAAATCCGTTGGCACGTGCTCTACCTTCCTGGGGCTGCAGCTGCTGCTGCTCCGCAGCCTCCTCTTGCCTCTCTTTCTTCTGCTGCTGCGCTCCCGGCCGCTTTTCTTCCCAACTCTGCTTTTCCGACGTAGATGCAAAAAGTTGCTCCCGTTGTACGATGTCGGACATGATCCTCAGGTGCGAGCGCCATGTTGCTGATGAAGGCGAAGCCTTACAGCTCTGATGTTGAAGAGAAGGTATACAAGCGGACATTTTACACTTCCAGGCTTCAACACTGGACTCCCGTTTCGCCGCCCTCCATTCCTCCAAGCACTTTTCTCCTGAGAACGGAGCTTCCCCTTGTATTCCGGAGAGCAACTGTACCGCCGTTGTTTTCGACGCAGCAACCGGCGGTCCTTTAGTGTTCCCGCGTGCCACTGGATCCCGCCCTTGTTTGGGCGCTGCTCCAGCAGACAGCGAACCTGCTACCTCTATGTCTGGCGCTACTGCTGCTGATGGCACCATGGCCTGCGTTCCTGCCGACCCTACGCGCGCACTTTGATTAACTGCATCCGAGGACGCCGCCTGGAACTCTGCCACTCCGAGGTCTGTTTTTTGTGGCGATGTTAGCCATGGCCTCTGAACGTGCGGAAGACTGGGGAACGACTTCTCTGGTATGGATCGCCCCTGCGCAGATGCAGCGGTTGAATGCGAAGTGGCAACAGCAGGGCCGACGAGAGAAAGGGCCAAAGAAGGACCAGCTGCACCGGAGGACGACCGCGCTGCGAACGAGTGAACCCCACCAACCTCATCAGGGACTGACGCCGCCAGCCTGACCGCATTCTCTACGCTGCTGCTGTTGCAGACGCCCTTTCCTGTATCAGAACTCGCTGAGTTCTTTTTCTCTGCCTGCTCGTGCAGGGGCGGTGCAGCCGCTGAATCGTCTCCTGATGCTGCGTTTTGAGCCTGCTCTTGATGTGTGTGTGGTGCGCCGTGTTGCACGTCGCGTGGATCGGTTATTTTCTGTTGCGTAGGAAGGTAAGACGCTACAGTCATTTCTGCTTCTCTTCGGCTAGATGCAGCAACGTGCGTGACTTCACAACACCACGGTGCTGACGCCTGCGGACTTCTGTCCTTCATTATGCTTGTCCTATTCTGACGACCCCTCCCGGCAGTCTGTCCTGCAACCCTCCTCGCTGCTACTGCGTTGCCGCGCTTCTCCAGCTGCAACGTCCGAATGAGCGGCGGTAGTATTCCGGAATGCAGCTAACCCTCCTCTGCAAGACTTGCTGTAAAAAATCAATTGTGCTCTGCAGTCTCTACCTACTCCTGCCCGAGAAGTTAGTGGAATCTCCATACGAAGTGGAGTTTCCTGTTGAAACCTTTTTTTACTCCGGTCCTGCACACATACCGGAGCAATAGAACTCATAGTAGTGCAATAGTAGTAGGTGTAGTAGTACGTAAACAGTAGTGCTTCCGGCCGTACAAATCGCCTTTAGAGATTGCTACTGCATCCGTTCTGCTGCCAGTCCTGATTGCGCCAATAGAGCCCAATGCAGTAGAATTTCCACTACAGAAAAATTTTTGCCGAAAACTGCTTCCTCTTCTTTCACGGCAGACTGACGAACGAACACCAAATTTCTGCTCCAACGCCTGCTCTGGATACGTGTCCAAAAAGCTGGTCGTTTTGGAGACTGCAGTTTCCGCCCTCGGCGTCCTCTGGACTCTTCAACTAGTAACTGCAGCAGCCTCCCCAAGTGTCTGCATTGTCACGTGCAAAACGCGCTCCTGTCGCCGCAGGTTTCTCTCTTGAGTACTACGGATTCTGTTGCAGGTACGTGCTGCGCCAGCCTTTTGCACCCGCAGGCGAGGTCTGCTAACCTCCTCGAGCTGACACTTCTCGCTCATCCGCCTGCTGCTACAGCCGTAGCATCTTCTCCTTCCCTGCTGCCGCTGCTGCATGTGCAATCAATTCTGCTGCAAAGCACCCGCCTAAGTGCTGCTCTTCCCAGCCTGCCCCCCAATGCCTCAGGGAGCAACGCCGGAGCAAGCAGCGAAGCGCAGGTGCAACAGCAGCAAAAGGGAAGAGAATACGTATCATCGGCAGTGGAGAAAACGAATACCAGCAAAGACGGCGCCACTGCTAGCAACACAGCACCGAACACAAGCAGCAATAAACAGTAAGGCTCGCATGCGTCAAAATGCGTGTGCGTCACTGCGAGCGCAGCCACAAAAAGATTACACATTACCCCACAAAAACAACACTACATGGCGACGGCAAAAGCCGCGAACTTTAGTCCGCCGCCGACGCCTCAGATATGTAACATCAGTGGCGTTTCAGCAGCCTGCGCAGCGGCACAGGAAACCAGCACCGAGACACCGCATCAAAATTGCGCAGTGTGCGTAAAATAGATCAGCGGCTGCCGCTGTCCTGCAGCAGTTCACGAATAGATTGCGGCTGGTGCTGCTGCAGCCGCTGTAGCCTAGCAAGGATCCTAAGTAAGATGTGCACGATGCTTGACACAACGCAGGGGTTGCCCTTGTACACGTCTGTGTCAGCCCAGTAGCACGGCGGGTGTCGTCGTCGCGGAAACGGTAGAACGCCCCCTAAGGTAAGCGGTGCCAGTTAAACTGTCGAAAGGGGAGAGAAAGGGTAACATTCTTCCTTCGCTGTCGCTGTAGAGATCCGTTTCCTGAAAGTTACCTGTACACATACAAACAAGAGCTCGCCCACACACAAACAGGACAAGGTGCACCAGTAAAAATTAGATTTACTTCCTCCCGACACAACGTACACGCGGATGCGAGTGACTGATCAGAGTACACTTACGGATCTGTCTGCCAGCGTAGTATACAAACAAATATACTCGTCAAATTACCGTGGGAAATTCAACGTGATGTAACGTGTATCAATACACAATTTTGCAGCACTTTGTCCTTCAGTGGCGCGCTGCTCCACATTGTAGCGTTCGAGTACCGTCTACTTATGTCACAGAACTCTGCTCACGTACGAGTAGACACACAGGCGCATCGTCACTCAGTGAGTCATCTACTCGCGCTTGGACATACGTACCTAAGAAGAGGCCTGGGTTGTCTGCGTGCTTCACTTGTCCGTCCTAATCTCATGCGCTCCTCATCCTGCTAGTGAGAATGACCACGCGCTCTTCTTCTTCTCGACGAAGAAGATGGCTTCGCATTGCAGTCTGATCCGCAGCGACACGCGACTCTTTGTTTGCCTCCCAGCTGATGTCTTTTTCTCAATGTCCACACCGGTGGAACTTCTTCGATGTTCACAGTCCCCCTCCGTCTCCGGAGAACTACAGCCTCGTGATTCGACTTTCCTGCTCCCCTCGCCAATGCGACGATTCTTGTTTCGGCGTTTCTTCCGTCACACGTTTCCGGCTGGTCCCGCAGAAAGAATCTTTTCGTCCACTTATTTCTTACCACAGACCACAAAAAAATGTACGACAAACACACTTCTGCGTTACCAAATATCTCACGACCACACAGAACATAATTCCTCTTCAGAAATAAGCAAACTCGTCCTTCCTGAAGTCAGTTTTCCTTCTTAGAAAAGGTGAGCTTCGTCAACGCTGCAGCTCTACCCGCGGGGGCTTTTCCTCGCCACTTTCAGTGGCAGCTCCTTACGAGGCCTTGTCGCAGGTAGCGCGCATTGTTTGAATGCAGAAAGCAGCTCCTTCAGTCCCTACGTGCCCAGGACTGAACAATACCACGCAATACACTACGATTTTCGTGTCCTCCTAAGCTGCGGGTGCTACGCACAGTTTCCTCTTGCTCAGTATCTACTGAATAATTCTCTC
This sequence comes from Sarcocystis neurona, assembly GCA_000727475.1. Classification (NCBI taxonomy): domain Eukaryota; phylum Apicomplexa; class Conoidasida; order Eucoccidiorida; family Sarcocystidae; genus Sarcocystis; species Sarcocystis neurona. Next base: position 1,138,720 of record KL647295.1, on the reverse strand, counting down.
TTCAGCCACTGGGCAGTTCTTCCTCTCGCAGCTAAGGCGGGAGCAAATTGCTAGTCACGTCGCAGCGCGTGACGCTGGTGCTCGCTCCGTTAGTCCCTCTTCTCGCACAAGCTGACGTTTTACCTCATCACAGAGCTGGATGGACCTTGTGGCTTTTTCATCCTTCAATTTGGTCCTTTCCCGTCTTCCCGCTGGCAGCCACATATACAATTTCTCTCTCGCCTTTACAGTCTATGGAGCAAGTCGTGTTTCGATGTACAAGGGCTACCTACTCAGACGTATACATAGACGGTGTCTCCGTTTCTGTAGTTGTCCCACTCGCGAGTGGTCCATTTGTCGCTTGTCAACACACTGTGTCCGCCGCGAGTACAGACGTTCCCCGGTCAAAGTGTGCCTTCGCGTGCAGCGACTGGTAGAGCTAAGGAAGCACCTGCAGCAGCGGCAGCTGAGGCAGCACGTCACCGGACAGGTGCAGCAGTAGCGGCAGTCGCAACCGCGGCACATGCGGACAGTCAAGCTCACTAGCAGGAGTCGGGGCTCGAGCAACAGCAAGTGTCAGATCAATCGCGCACAAAGCAACAAAGACTCAGCACCATGACATCGGCAGCGCAGTAGTAATCGTAGCCACACGTGGGCATGAGTAACAGCAACCGGAGCCGCAGCAGAAACAAGGACGACCACGACGGGTTGAGCGCGAAGACGGCCAGTCAACAGAGCAAACCTCCGCGCAGTACAAGAGTTCATTCTCTTCCCAGCGCACTGGTGCTTGTATCGAACCGAACGCATGGACTACACGCCCCACCGGCGGGTCAGTCCTTGTCTTAGTGGTCTGACATCCACGAATCGAATGGAATGCGTAATACGTACAAGAACTAACAGAAGACGGTGTCCAGCGGACAACGGAGAGGAGATCCGGGCCACACAGCCAGCCAGAGCAAAAGCCGGCAACACGTGTGATCTTTCTTCCGAACCGAGTGTTGTATATATATATATATGTATGTATACATATATGTACATACACGTGTGTATGAATCAACCGCAGTAAACGGTAAAATGCATCAACCAGCAGAAGACGCCAAAGAAGCGTGACTCACTCACATGCCCTTAAGAAAACAGACCCCAAAACGGATGTGGTAAGTAGGTGGGACTGCTGGATTTCGAGGAAAGCTCTTAAAAGACAGTATGTGTGCCGTCTACCGTGGATGTGCGCAGCTGTGCACAGTGTGTGCAAAAGTCCGACGGAAGAGCAGAAGTCAGCTCTTTGAAGAAGGAACGCAGAAAACGCATGCTGTCGCCGAGAAGATGACACACAAGGAAGGAATTGTGCTCAACCAGACGCAGGACTGCTGCTGCTGCTTGGCACCGACCATACAGACCACTGTGTGTGTCTGTGTGTCTGTTTGCGCGTGTGTGTCGTTTTTGCGGCACGCTAGCACGAAATCCTCTTCGCGGAGCCCCTTCTACATTACGCACAAATATACTGTTCCATGGATGGAGGGCCAGTGGAAATGAAGCGCAAAGCAGTGGCAGTTGCTGTCGCGTTACAATTAAGCTCTTTCAATACAGAAACACAGGTCATGGCACTAGCTATCGAAGACATCAACTTTGCCTTCACAGACGGGAGGAGGGACAATACGATGAGCACAGTCGTAAGTAAGCGCTTTTGATCCCCCTATATGGTCGTGCTGCTGTAGTTCAAGTGTTGCACTGCCCGTGGAGTTCCTGCTGCGGAATGAATCTGTGCTGGCCCTTCTAGTGTGCTGCCACTCGTCACGTTCGCACTCTCCAACTTTGTGACGGTTCTGCTTCGCCAGGACCCTTCTGCTGCTGCTGCAGCTGCTGTAGCTTGTACGGATTCCTGTTGTTTAGTTCTCTCGATGGTTCCTCCTTGCTGCTGCTATCGCTGCGCTACCTCCGAGCTGTTGCCCTATCGCAGCAGCTGCTGCTTCATCACGCTTTTCGCTGTAATGGTCGTCGTCTCACTTACAGGAATAGCCTCCCGAGCGGAGAGAGCATACAGTGGCTTCAAGGCCTACCAGCTCTCCTTTTTCCGGAGTGCAGCCGTAGTCGCGAGCGTTAAGATTTTCTTTCCAAAACCCCACTCCAAAACCGCTTCACGGAAGCACAAGCGTGCGTCAGCAAGAGGTGAATAAACATGGGCATGTTTCTGCTACCTACACACATCTGCCTACGACAACCTGATAACATCCAGTTTCGATGATGTTACACCTCAACGCACGACTCTGTCAGCTGTCGACCAGCACAGAAATGAATCTATACTCGTGCGCGCATGGGCATGCAACGTGTAACACAGTGTTCTCTGGCTTCAGGTGTCCTAAGTTGTTCTTACGACATCCATGCCTGTACGGTACATGGTACAATTATATACCACACAGGACGAAGACAGGTACCGCTGAGACGCTAGCGCACGCGACGTGGAGATCTGATGCAATGTGCTGACGTCGACGACGTTTCCAGTGATGGAACCGGCACAGCGAAGAAGCGCGACCTCGGAGAATCTGCACTTCCAGCTGAGGCGGCGCAAATGACGAAGCACCTATTCTGAAGGAGAGATGTTTTGCCTGCTACAGCTAGACACGTCCCCAAGAAAACATCGTAGTTCCCCTGCTACGGCGGCTGTGCCTTTACAGCACCTGGTTGTTGTCGGCACAAGGCAGAGCTGAATACCATGTCTCCCAGAGGCCCTAGAGTGGCGTTGTTAGGCGCGAGTCTGGTATTTGCGGCGTGGTTGCTGCTGCTCGTGTTGGCGTCCTTAGTTTTGCCGGTGCTACTCGTATTGGTGATGCTGTTGAGGATGCCGCAGCTCCTGCCCTTCGGTGAGGATTCGCCACGAGCACCGGTTGCAAGCAGGAGCGCAGGCTTCGGCCTGCAGAGGGGCATGCTGTTGTTAGTCGATGAGAAACAGCGAACGACAAAACAGCCTGCAGCATCTACAAGGATGACACATGAGCAGTGGTAACGCGGATCTGCAGCGGCACCGACAAAGACGTAGAGCCATAAATCGCAGCATCCACCGCAGCCGCGAGAGAAACTGGCAACACCATAAAAAGCGGCGAACAAGCTGGCCCGGTAGTGGGTGGTGACGGCGGCACGTAGCAGAAGCAGGAGGAAGGGAGACCAGGAGTAAAAGCAGGTTACAACTGGCGGGACCGCCCAACGGGGTGCATCCATTACGTGGAGAAATATCCAGAGGCTGCAGAAAATGAAGAACGCCAGTGAACAGGAAATGCGTCCTTGGGAAACAGTTGCCGGTGCAGGGCTGGGTATAGGAGAGGGGAGACAGCTGCTAAAAAGGGAGCCACTGCTCTAACAGCATACGAAGAGATACGCGGCCACCATCATCCCGGGTTGTCAACATCGGCATGCAGACTCTACCATATCCGTGTACGAAAAATAGGCAGCGAAGCAACCATCGGATCCATCCTGTACTGTACCCCGCGTGTCCCACGTGTCACGTTTACAGTAATGCCAGCACCGTTCTCCTCTGCGGGAACGGACACGCCACCGAAGGTAGGCGTGTGAGAATGCGGTGGACAACTCTCCGAGAGAAAACGACTCTCGACCAAAGACACGCGTGCCTAGACGGTACGTCATACACACTACTTTTCTCGTGTTGCCGGACTGCCGCTGCTGCTCGCGTTCTAATTGCCGGCGTTGCTGCTGTTGCACGCCGCGGTAGTGGAGCACAAGCGCTTCTGCGTGTTGCGCTGCGGCTTCCGATGGGAAGCGGCGGACGCTGAGGCCACGGAAACCGGACAAGTGACGGTAGTTTACATGCTTCCGCCCGAACGACGAAAGCTCTTCCCTCTTTACTGGTGAGGCTCAGCATTAGAACAACAAGATGCCAGGATGCTGGGCAGGCGCCTCAGTCACACTCGAAAGATGCAGTAACTTGGTACGGTACCTGCTGCCTGGCAGATCTGACTTCCGGTAGCCCCACAGCCTGCCGGATCGACAGTGACGTCTGCTCTATCACTCTCGGTCGCCCAGGATGCTCATGCTACTAGCACGTGCCGGTGCTGCTCAACTCTGCCCTGGGTTGGCTCATCGTGCCCACCGGGTTGTTCCTGCCGTGCCCGTGGCGCGTATCCTCGTCATCCCTGTTCTGCTCTTGCAGTCGCTGCGGCTGCTGCTCCTATTTTTGCGGCTGCTGACCGCGCGCCTGCCGGTGCTGCGCACGCTCCTGCTGGTGCCGCTGCTGCCCTTCGTCGTCTTGCGCACGCTTATCTCACGGTGCCAGTCGTATTGTAGGAACGTCAACAGCGCCCACAAAATGCATTCCAGTGGCATGCGATACTGTACGGCGCTCGTCCGGCGCGTACGCTTAGGATCTCTGTTGCTTCTATCCGGCTAAAAGCACGGATAGGATTATGTAGCTGACGTGCTGGTGCGCCTGAAGCCGCTTTCGCGGCGGCTGCCGTGTTGCCCAGGCAGTGCGAAGGATAGGTCAGGGAAGGATAGTGCCGTACGGATGCGGCTGCTGGTAGCTGCTCCAGCTCCCATTGTTCCCGTGGTGGTGTTGCACTTTTTACCTGCCACAGGGTAGCAGTTTGCAGCAGATTATGTACGCGTTCACGCCTACGCACTCGCACCTTAAGAAACATCACCAGCAGCGGAAGCGACGTATACAGTCGTTTGCGGCGGACGGTCCGTGCTGCTAGGAACGGCTCTTCAAAGGCACGCACACCGGTAGTGGAACTACTCGAGAAAGATAGAGGGGCGTGAACAGACGCATAAATGTGGCGGGAGAGAGGAGGGAATGGCTTGATGAATATGTATGTATGAAGAGGTATATACAAAAGCTACAATGATTCGCGTGTAGAGCTCGACGTAAGTAAATACAAAGAGGGTGGTGTAGATTTTCCGCTTCTGTTTGGTACGCGTGTTGGGGAGTCGTGGGGGGAAACGCAGCAGCCGACCAGCGTACTTCGGTGGAAGAAGCACGCTGCCATTGACCAGTTCGGCGAGGCTCCAGGTCTCTCTCTCCCTGTCAATGTCCCTCCTCACATTGCAACATTTCAGCAACGCTGAAGGCGGCCTAGCACACGCTTACATGTCTGTATGTAGGTATGCAACTGGCGGGTTAAAATTCAAGCCATCTCGTCTGCGACAAGCCACTCTATTGCTGCGGGTTCCACTATACTCCTGATGAGCTTACGGAAACAGTAAACACACTTGCAACAGTATGTCGCCATTGTTGTCACTGAACTGTATGGAACCTTATCCTCAAAGTTTGACGTATATAAATGTAATGTATCTCGGTGACGGTTAGTGAACGATCTTCACAATTTCTGTGTCCAGAGTAGACCAGCGTACGTATACGGGTAGGTATATACATACATATATGTGCGCACACACAACATACAGAATATATGTAAAAATACTTCTTCTGCGTACTACTCGTAAACGCCCCTCAAGCAGTCACGGGTTCAGGCTGTTCCGCCGGAGGGGCGTGACCGAACGAGAGTATGCCTTCATGTGGCAGTACATTCGTGAACGGGTAGTAAATGCATACGTGGAATGTGAAAATGTGTACATGTGCGTTTGTCCATAAATCGTCCAACGACTCTTACAAGTCACTTACATTTTGTCTGTGTGAATATGTAGTTCGCTCTTCCATGTGCTGATGAGCCTTTCACGAGTCCCTGCGTCTCTTACCTGTACGCATACACTTGCTCACTCGTATGTCACCGCCGAGAAAAGGACGTATGTATTCGTGAAAGTATACGTGTAGAAGTGTGTGTGCGCATACACGTGTGTATCAGTGCGTCTTTGTGTATCAGTGCGTCTTTACCCTTATATGCTTAAAAATACTCTCCTGCGTGTGTATGTTTATATTCATGTGCTGCACTTACCGGTCCGGCTTTTTAGAGATGAGCTACCGGGATTGGTAGCCTCGATTCCTCGGCTTGTCAAAGCTGCAACAGGTGCGGTAGTTCCCATATGTTTCCCCTGCTGGGTGAGCAGCAGGGGAAAGGTTAGCACACTGTGGGCATTCGTTTTCGTGATCCTCATAAGCAACGCGGTCTGCGATACAGGAGAATCTCCAGACAGCTCCCCCTCATCTGAAGAAGGATACGCCACTCGACCCATCCCGTAAGGTGTAGCACTGTGTCCGTGAAGACACGCATTCAGAACTGCCTACGTACCTGTTGCTGCATGCTCGAACGTTTTCAGTACTGTTCCTGGCGCATGATTGGGATTACTCAGCATAGCGCAGCAGGTCTGGTATCCCGTGTAGCGGTGTGCGCACCTATAACAATCAACGGTAGGCCTGCGTTGCAGAAAACTGACTCATGTGCGCCGGTTAATGCAAGAGATTTTAAATACGCGCGTAATCTTTTGGCTGTACTCGACGAACGCCTATACACAAGCTGTTATTGCTTAGTCGTGTATATGCGATATAAGTGGAGTTACCTTTAAAGGCAGAGGAGCATATCCGCAGTTGAAGCAGTTGGCACTACATCGTTTTTAAGTCACGCGTGCACAGAGCAGTTTTCTGGAATTGCTTTTAGGGTACGGCCCCCTGGTCTCGGCATCCAGCTCGTGCCGGGCCGCATTCACCCTCACGTTTGCAATATTAACAATCGTGTGTCTTCGAGTGAGTGAGATTCACGAAAAGACATTTGTAGTTCGACAGACGCAGACGTAGACCAGGTTCCACAAATAATCTTTACAACAGCCATTATAGAGTCGACGGGCCTGTCCCTTCATGAGTGAACCCTCCCCGGTTGTTACCATTTCCGTCGACTGTTAGAGTACACAAAAGGAACCTCCGTCGACCTGCTGCTTCGTTGAACCTGCTATCTACATATTTGTCAACCTTAACTACACCAACGTCTCAATCTCCAATTTACACGCAGCGGCTCTCAATGAGGATCTGACCAGTATGGTCGGACTTGCGTGTAGACTGTCTTTTAGCACGTGGGGAGAATTACACGAAGTCGAAGTGGCCGTGATACTCTCGTGACGCTCGTACTGAACCTTTCATTCATGATAGAATACGCGTGCAGCTGGTGCAAAGCGTTTTTTATGGTGGCAAGTGGAGTAGGCGTAGAGTCTTCTATACTCTTGGTGATACAGGAAGCTGTCACCCTCTCATCGTCAGTAATAAGTTGTTCACGGCAGACCTCTAAACAGGCGTGTAGGCTTAGTGTTAATTAGTATTTTCTGCATCAACAAAATTGAAGCTTGCTCTGCGTTGAGAAGAACAGCGCTATACAGCACCGCATGGGAGGCTCAATGGCCTGTGCACTTCCCTGGAAGCGGGATTGTACTGAGAGGAGCTGGTGTCGCCATCCACCGTGTCCACTCCCCCAAGTAAGACTTCTTGTCACACGCGTGTGCAGGAGCTCGCGCGCGTCTTCGTGTGCACTTACGACCGTCCGCACATATGCGCGTCACATTCATGTAAGTGGGCAAACGTACTTCGGTACACGCGTGGTCCTTACGCTACATGGGGAACGACGACAATACAGCAAATTGGAGGTTTGCTCCCGCAGGTATAAACGAGTTACCGTACAAATTCCAGACGAAGAGACACGCGCTTGTGTCGGCTCACTGGTCAATCACAAAAGAATAAAGTCGGATCAGCTAGTAGCAACACAACGATGCCTCTCTGAGCGACAGCGTTCGCGCTGTACATGAGTGCAAAAAAAAGTTCGCACGTATGTGTACCTACGCTCATGTGTATTCATATTTAACTGGAAGGGAGGCCCCAAGTTGCTTGCGGCCAAGGGAATTCGCGAACTGAGTAACACACCACGAAGACCCACTAGCCGCTTTACGCAAGAAAACACATCTGTCTACAGAGCTTGGAGGTAAGTATGTGTGCATGTATCTGCTTCTCCAACAAATGGATATTCCTCCTGGTGAATGGGACAGGCCGTGATAAACGACCGACTTTTCCTACAATACGCTCTAGCTGATCACTACGAAGGAAGAAACCACAGGCTGCATACAACCACATGCGTACATGGTTACTTAATAGCAGCGCCCAGGCTCATACACCTACGCCAATTCGATAGCGCCTTGCTGTATGATTTAGAGATGTGTACAGACCAAACAGAGATACACCAGTATGCCATCCAGCAACACTACGCTAACGTAACCACGTGCGTGTGTCAGAGTGTGCAATGATACATCAGGACACTACCTCGCAGCAGCACGGCAGCGCGCTCCAGCACACAATTATATATTGACGTGGTGGACAACAGCCGTCTGCGCCCACCTTCAAGGATGCACATCTTCACCTTTTGTACTCCACCGTAGCGCAGCAAAGAGCACCATCGACTTTCAGATACGTGAATGTACATCTGCACGTCACTGGAAGACATGGCTGCAAGACGCAGAGACTATGAGCGGCAAGTGTACATGCTTCATGAGTAATACGCCTCCCTCGCACTGGCACATGATCATATTGTACCTTGCCTTTGGCACAGAATGTGTGGAGAGATGCCGGCCTTTCTGCTGCTAAAGCTGGCGCCGGTACTACCGCGGACGCTGCTGGTGCTGCTTCTACTACGGCTGCTCCTGCTGCTACTGTCGGTGCTGCTGCCATCGTTGTTCGCGCTCCTGCTTCTACTGCTGCTCCTGCTTCGGCGGGCGCAGCATCCGCTGCTGCCTACTGCTGCTGGCTGCTGCTGCCGGTGCTGGAGTTGCTGATGTGGCTAACATTGTTAGTCATTCGCTTGCTTTTTCTGTCCATTATTGTCGCACCTGTGCTCCACGTGACAAGCGCAGCGCCTCGTGTCCCTGATTCTTGAGCTCCCGGCGAAGGGGCACAGGATGACTACAGCTGCCCCTTTCACATGCGCAGATCCAAGTTAGGCACAGTTCTTTGTGCCTGCTGCTTCAGCTTCTGTGCAGCAGGCCAGCGCCACGTGCTTCTATGTTGTTGACGAACATGTAGGGAACCCTCTTACTCCTTGCTGCGTCAGCGTGACTACAGCAAATACTAGTAGCGGGTAAATTATTGCATTTTATGTGCACGAATTTTTGTTCCTCGGCGCATCACGAGCACTGCCACAGTCGCTTCTACGCGTTACATCACGTTTCTTCAGAAGCTGCATGCAACTGTCGTTATCGTGTGGATTCGTGTGCGCTGCGTGCGAGCAGCAGTGCCTCGCCTTGTGCGATAAATAGTTGCTGGTTATGAGACACGACGAACCAATTAAGCAAACGATGGAGTGGTGACGCTGAAGGAAAGCAACACCCCAAGGCGGCAGCAGCTGCATCTGTCTTTCGTCTCCCCCTACGTGATGCACAAAAAAGATAATAGAGAGACCTGCTGCACCACAGAGAAACAGCGACGGCCGACGGTGTTGATAGAAATTCAACAGCAGCGCCAGCAAACCTATCGGAATGACTATATACAAGGCAGCCTGCAAAGCACAGAGGAAACAAATGCAGAACAACACACACGTACGCCTGTGTTGTAATGAACGCTGAGGTGTAGAGGTGCCCACGTGTGCATACGTGTGAAGAAAATCACCGTGCACGGTTCTGCCGGCGGACCCGGTGTAAGAGTAAACAACAGAAAGAGGTGCAGAGCTTACTGTTCGTCTCGGATACCTGAGCACGCTGTACTTGCACACACATATCTACAGCTATATGGAAGCAGACCCACTTCGCCAACGACAGACTCACAAGAGTAGCACACAGGTGACGAAGGGAGAGTGTACGCGTATTCTGCAGAAAAATAGGGAGACTACATGCCCGACAAAGACAAAATGCACGATTTACAGACGAAGCCTTCTTACAGGCTTGGCAGTTGTTCCAGGTTACCGCACGGCTCGAAAACGGAGTTCTTCCGCTCAAGAAGATAAAAGAAACACTCAAGTTGTCGATCACCGACGACGTCAGAGCCAGTCAAAATAAGCGAGATGTGCAACCTTACACAGTAAATGTCCACCATGTGTTTCAGCTACGCGTGCGTTCGACACCTCCGAGAAGTCGCACCTGCCGTCACTGGTCGCCGCGATACGCCCCCATCAAGTAAGTACAGCTACACATATACATATGCTGAAGTGAACCGACTGCGCACGCCGACAGCCACCCTCCACGTACGTACAGATATGACTTTATATCAAGTGCAAGACAAACATACGGATATATACGCGAATATATCTTTTGACAGGCAGAAGTTGCAAGTTGGTCCTCGGCTTGTATTCTGAACTGTTGAAAGAAGAAACTTCTTTCTTCAACATCTGAAGGAATCCATACGTACACAGACGTAAACGGCGGCGTCTGCTTTTGACTGTGTAAAGATGTACAACCGATACAAGAATTTGGATTTGGAGCTCCCAACCCCTACCCAAGTGCACGCACTGGTGTACACGAAGCCTTATGTTGCGCGGGTCCCGACAATTTTGAAGAAAGAGAAGGCGTTCGCCTGTACACGGAAGCAGTCCACGTCCGCGAAGATGAAGAACTAACTTGTAGGTATGTATGGAAGCACGTATGTGTGTATACGGAGAATGACAGACAGAGAGATGCACGTGTACGGGCACGTGTAGATTGGTCGTCGAGTTGCAGCAGGAGTATGTACATACACATGTTCGAGTTTGAATACGTACGTACACCAGTGTTTGCTCCAAGCATCAAGAATTACGCACGACGAGGCTATTTCCTATTCCAACTCTGATGTATTGATGCACAGCATTTTCTTAGTACCCTCCAGAAACAGAAACTGACAACCGGCACGTACCTGGTGAGTCTACGGAATCTATACACCCTACTACGAACACAGTATTCGTTCCAGTGGTGTTTCTATGGATTTGGTGCTAAATGACGTGCAGGTTTGACGAACACGCCTTTTTCTGACCTGTCTACAGCTCTACCAAAAGTGGGCGCGTGGACATTTGTGTCAGAATGTTTTTCACAGCTAAACGGCATACACGTGTCTACATGCGTATATTCCCCACATCGAAAATTGACGGTTGACACGCGCACAGGTTGACGTATGCTACGTCGCCGTAAGTGTTCCTCTCCACCAACGTAATCGAGCGTATGCGCGGAGGCCGTGGACGTGTGTGCTTGACAACTCCAGAATCTGATTGAGTTATGGAAAGAGATGAGTACTCTTCAATGCTCAAAGCCCAGCGATATTCTTACGAATGAAACATAGTACTCCAGAGTAGCGTGCAAGTTGTTCCCTTGAGTGGTGGAAGAGTCCAGTAGGAATCCCATCAACGGCAGCAGCGCCAGTAGCGCAGGTAACACAGTGCAGTCAATGGCGCACAGCACCGCAGCAGCGGAACTCCAGTCGCTCAAAGACCATCTGCGAACAGCGCAAAAGAAGGCTGCGGCCTAACGTAAGTGCAAGGTTACACACAAAGGTATGCGTGTTTCTCACCTATACCGATGTGTATCTCTTGGTATACGCTCACGATGATCCACGTTACCGTACGTATACGCAGCCACACATACGCAAAAATGATTACGACAGCTTCATACGCAGCTACTTTTACGCATGGAAGATCACACATCAGTGTATAAACACACACGTTTCCTCACATATGTACAAACACATGTTACATATATATATATATATATATATATATGAATACACCCCCTTCCCGCTATGTACACATCTGTTCAAACACGTATGTCCAGAGAGCATCCTGCGTACGCAGAGTCTGAAGCCTGGACACGAAAGCGTCAGCCGGAACTCTTTTTACGAATGAGAGGAGCGGCACCGCTGACACCCTGACGGAGAGCCGGGGACTCTAGTGTACCGCACTACCTGCCCGACGGAAAGAACGAGGACAACCGGCAGGAAAGGTGGAGTCTCTTTAGCTATGGTGAACTCGCACTAGTGCAGGACACACATAGTACAGACGCAATAGTACAGATACACCCGTGCGAATTCTACTGGCGTCATCCCGCGTCGTGACAAGACAAAACGCGTACATCACACAGACACACACACACACACACACACACACACTTACACCTACACTTACACTTACACTCACACTTACACGTACGCACAGACACACAAAAGCTAGAAAACTACAGGTGAAGGCCGTTGTGGTATAGCATCGTTCACCTGCATATCCCTGGCACCTCCATTGCATTCCGGGGGGATGCGAAATATACGAAACAACAGGTATACACACCGAGGCGCATGCACGTGCATGCGGACGGATGTGCAGCTACTTCCATATATCCGTGCGTCGTCGCACCAAGATTCCCACGAGTGTCTCCAAGTAAGCGTCTTAATAGTCGGATGTTTCCCAAATAGCGGAAGCAGACGAAGCAGAAATTTGAGCGGCACACAGATACGACAAGGTCCGCTGCACACACCGCAGGCAATGCTGCTGGTGGCGTATACGGGTGTGATCTGCGTGCAACCACCTACGGTCGTTTTCATTGTGCGTACAGATCACGAGATCACGGAACAGTGTGCGGAGAGAGTTCTCACGTTTAGCTCGTATGGATGTGTGTACATGGATCTTCCTATATATATATATATGTATTCGTACACTGCTTCTATGTTTCGTGTGTATCAGCACGTTTAACACACAAAAAAGATAACGCATGCTCCAAGAAGGTGTCGAAGATCTGTCTGCAGGTGCGCTAATGCGTAGAATTTCAAGCGCATAGAGGAAGACAACATCACTGGCTACCCAGGTCAGTATTTCCGCGCTGTTGCGATGGAAGACGAAAAATGTAGACACAGCGACCCTACGGCACTACTGAATTTGCGGAGGTATGCAGAATATCTTATGGGACAAGTATATAAACGGCTGTAAAACGCTCGCGTACGGGTAGGCTGAATCACAGGCAGCCGCGGCGAGGTTCCGCGCTACGATGCTGAAGCATTCGAATAGTAAAACCTTCGCACTTTACACGAGTAGTCTCTCTGCATAGCAAGACACACAGATACGTGTATGACGCACTCGTGTACGAACACCTCGAAAGAACTGATGGAAGAGTATGGTTGGAGGGGTGGGGCGCAACGAAAATGTGCATCCAGAACGACTCTCAGATTCAAGTGAGGAAATCCGTGAAAAAATACCACGGTTACATTTCCGGAAGCGTGGTGCTCACGCACTCAAAATTACGACAGAACTGCAAACCTGCCTGATTTCACAGCCTTCTGTAAACACTGTAGTTGCCCAGACAGCTTCACACGTCCGCACCTTCCACGAAGCAACCTCGTATAGCCACATCTATTGTGAAGCACCCCAAGGTGTGACGTACGCGCACAGTTGCTCGATGGAAAAGGCACACTTTTGTACTACAGTGGCAATGTCTGTTGTAGTGGCGTTCCCTCTACACAGAGAAACTTGAGCACTGTCTTTACACTCAGCCACACGTATGGATTGCGCACTTGTTGAGCTTTCGTGGCGTGGCAAACTATGTGTTACCAGGTTATGACTACAGAACCTTGAAATGCATCTTTTCCCCTGGTGAATTTGGGACGCTTGTAAAGTGTAAACTGGTTTGTTTCACACAGAGGCAGTCTGTCAACATCGTGAAGCACGTACTCCCGGACACCTTTGGCCCAAAAATACTTTTCCGAAGGGGTCGCGCTCACGGTGCTGGAACTCCGGTAGCGGCGCATCTGCGGCAGCATAACACTCACGTCTGCATGCGCAACAGAATATGTGTGGAACATGCTTTACCCTATCCACCTGCACACCCATCACAGAGCCGTCCACAAGCGAGCGCTTACGCGAGTACAACTACGTCGTACAGATTCCGTTGAACTTATGCGAACGTATGTTCACGATACGCGGCATTCTACATTTTTTGTGTTAAATACATGTATATATATATATACACACAGATGCAATACAGCTGCGGACGTCTACGCAAAAGGTACACAAATCTCCTGCGGACAAATACACTCAAAACAATGTGCACACTCGTTCTACATGACGGCCCCTTACGATTTAAAGGACAGTGGCATACATACGCCCGCTAGCTGACTGTAGCAGTAGGTCTCTGGGCGCTTGCTCCAAAGGACAGCTGAGATGCCGAAGCGATGGGATAAAATGAGGGTAAAGTGAAACTAAAGGTAGAACAAAATAAACAAATTGACGGGAAGATGCAGACTGCATCCGCACCTGAGGGCAAATAAATCCTCCTACTGTGTACATTTTACATAAGTCACATGAGTGGCGGAACAATACAAATAAAGCTTACAGCACGTGATCAGCAGCACCGTTTTGCTGCCACTTTTTAAGGAGATCCAGCTTAACTGAACACGAAATAAGCTGTGAGCCACGGGAGGCACAACCGTCTAGCGTGTATCTGGCGGCAGACGAAGAAAGCAGTGTGCGTAATCTTCATGTAGTTTGACGTGGTGATGTTTGCACTCGGGGATCCGCCCTGACAGAGCCAACGACACCGAGAGAGAACAGGTGACAGTGTGATGAGTGTAACGGTGATGCCGGTGTACTAGGATTGGCTGAGCATATGCCCTCCGCAAACAAATCATGCTTGGTCTCCACAAGAAAACTATAGTTGCTAAAACAGTACATTGGCAGCGACTTACACTCTCCATTTTACCCACTGCTGAAGCGGGGGCAACAAGGTCGCCCTAACAGTTATGGAGGACGTGGATCGCTGAAAGGAGTCTATGGGAAAGATGCAGACTCCTTGACAACGGCGGAAACAAAGGAGAAAGATAGTTCTCTTTGCTGTCCACGACCTCGACTGCACTGGCATTTGTTTGTGCAGGGCTCTCTATATCACCGTGGCGTGTATTTACGTTCAGAACACACAGTAGTGCAGGCTTACGTGTTTTCGAAGTTTTCTGTTCACGTCTGTTATGTGTTAGAAGCGCGGTACGAAACCAGAAGTCTTACGACGTGTAACGGTGGCACGCATTCGAGAAGCGCCACATAGGAATTCTGCAGTAGTCACAAAACGGCTGTTTATATGTTAGTCTACGGAAAACGTATTGGCGTACGATGCGCTGTGCACAGCAAAACTCTTGTTCTCGTACGCATGTTGGCTCCACACGGCCTCTGACTACACATAGATAGTGTTGACTCTGAAGGGGGTTCAGCAGATAATTATGGGTGTATTTATTATATCTGTGTGTGAACAACATACGTAGCTACACACACGCTGGTTTGCCGTGTACAAAACTCCGCATACAACCGTCCACCAGTCAAAATGGAGAGTCTTCCGTTGCAGACAGCAGCACATACGGCGGAAGTATCAAGTTTTGGAAAAATCGAGAAACGTCGTCGGGAATACAGTCGTCGCGTGACGGATTACGCTGGAAGCAAGATGGCAACGTAGACTAAGAGCCATCTCTCAACGGGAAATCTAGGGCGCCGGAGTACACACGCATACATGTGCGTGTGTATATTTGAATATTCATCCAGAGACGCAGTTTACACTTATTTGCGTGTGTTCATGCGGTTCTACAATTATAAATTTAACCACTAAACGGATACAGGTAAGTATATATCGTTGACTTATGACAAGAGAAACTGGTACCTCCGAATGTCTGCATCTTCGATGTATAACTTGGGGAAAGTAATACACAACCACTGTTTCCACGAAGAATCGCAGCCTATGAGTACGTTTGAACAATGTTGGGAGACGACGGACTTTGCACTGTTGCGCATGGGAACAAGGGCGACCGCGTGTCCCTCGGCTGTCTTACGGGACAGCCACTGACGCTGCGTGACGTAAGTTGTGTCCTCCATTTGTGAATCTCTGTAGTTACATTGTCAGGAAGAATACGGGCAACGGAATTTGCAGTGCAGTCCAGGAGTCCCCAAGGGGAGCGCGTGCCGCATGCCCCGTACTCCTGCAAGCTGACCGGCGACGGGAACCAGCCACCACGGTACGATCTCGTGCGTGTTCAGTCTCAGCTCGATAGAATGCAGGAGAGTTCGCCACATGCCACTGCCATAGTAGACGATTGCACGGACAGCTGACGTCCTAGTAATGCGATAGTTTGTGCGTAATCTGCATACGTAGACAGGGCCGACTACGCGTATCGGCGTACACGCCGGTCTATACACGCCTATACGCGAGTGTATTCCGGAGTACTCCCACAGCGGAATGTTTCACTTTCCATATTCATTATTGCAGGCTTCACCATAAAGTTTATGCGCTGACTGTGCACTGGGGTTTGATGCTGTAGACCATTTCATACGTGCTGGAATGCGCTAAAAAAAGAGTACTAATGAAGAGCGCACACCCACGTACGCCACGTTGACGATACAACGCGAGAACAACTTATGCGAACAAAGCAATCGAGACCGCCTATGATTTCATGAGCTGCGACCGCCCGATCCAATGATGCGCCTACAGCAGCGCACTACTTCAGGAACAGTTGAGCTTGCTTATTCACATTTTGCATGCGGTACTACGGGAAGTGATGGCGCGTGATTGAAGAGGCGCTAATCACATTACGCGTGCAATATCGTCCAGGGTGAGTGGTTGTACTTGTTGACCGATCTTGAAACAACTCAGACCAGAATCGACAATAGCACGCGTACTTTGGTGCACGACGCGTATCGCCAGTCTCCCTACTGCTGCCGTTAACGGTGGAGTCAGGAAGGCGCTGTGTTGTATCGCCACGCTGTCGAGGTCGCTGGTCAAGCTGCACAAGAGACCGCTGCGTTACCCCCACAAAACGGTCCAGTACTGCACGCAGAAAACAAGTCTCTGTACACATGCTACCTATGGCGTTTATACAATACTTACGCAAATTATCTGCATTATCACGTGACGCGGAGTCACCGAGAGTCCTGTTGGGGTGCGTACGCGAACTCCCGCAAACAGGTTTAAAAGGGTCGTATTTGATTTTCCGCTGATATGTGACTCTTACGTGATGCGTCTCCGTCTTTGTACCATTGTTTGATTCAGGGTGGTTGACCCGCAAGCTAGGTAGACTACAGACTACCTGTTCGTGAGCGCCGGTGGTGTACATACACCTTACAAGGTATTTTGGTTGCCGCTCTCTCTCTCACGCACACACGGACACATACTCCCGTTCTGTGTAGTGCTTCTGCTCTTTACTAATCCTCCTCTCCGTCTGCGTGTCCTGTGTCCACACCCTCTAGCTTTTTCAGATCGGTCCTGACTCCCTTCGGGAAACACCATGAGGGGTAGCGGTGTGCTGTGTTCGTATACCATAAGAAACGCTCACGTGTCTGTCAGGCATGTCGTTAGTGGGACAGCGGTGCGCTGTGTTCGTACACCATAAGGAACGCTCACTTGTCTGTTGCTCATTCCCGTCGTTACTGTGCGCAACTTTTTACCGTTGCCTTCCCTCGACCAGAACTCGTAATACGACCCACTTCATTCCTCTTCTTTCACGCCACATTTTTTCAGTTCTCCCATGGCTCCTTCTGGTCCTCCTCTATCTTTGCAGCTCACACCGGTCCCAGAACTCCTTGATCAGGAAAATCACCTATCGACTGGCGAATGCCTGTGTTGAAGGGAAAACTTGTTACTTCCGAAGAATGAGGAACTTTGTTCTGTTACTCTTGCAAACTGCTGTCATGGTATCTGAGCCAGGTGTCGGGGTAATGCGCCAGTTAACCACGGCAAATGCGCACACCTCGTCAGCATATAGTAGCAGCCGTGACAGTACGAAAGATCAGATGTTACGTGCTTATCAATTCAACACAGGCGAAGATCAGCTGGGTAACATTTCAAAGTTTACCCAGGAGCTCGCTGACACCATTCAGCGCATCATCCACAACGTGCCTCCTCCTTGTAAGGCGTAGCGTTTGCGTGCGGTACGAGAGAAACGCTGTGAGGTAATGTGCCCTTTTCAGTGATTGACCAGAAGGTGGGAAGTGAGGCTAGAGTGGCATCGGATACCTTGGCGCTCCCAAATCCAGACGACGAGGGCTGCCTGGAGCGCGACTACGCAGTAATGTGTGAGAAAGCTTTGAGCCCTGACAGACAGAGTTTTGCCGGATACCTCGCTGCTTCTACCAAGATGTCTCTGACTGGACTTGCATTACCACTCATGGGTGGCACTCAAAACACAGCTCATAGAGAACCCACGCAGGAAGTTTTGAGAATCAGGTCCAGAAGACTTTTATGACACCGGTGACGGGAAAACTTGCCAAGTAAGATAATTCAGCGGAAAACTACAAGAACTTCCACTGCTGAGTGTCGCGCTCGTTGTTTGTAGGCGCTCGACACCTATAAAGGTAAAACAGAAAGGACAGGCGCTGAAAGACTCAGCATTCGTCCCGGTATCACAGAATATACTCATGAATCAACAATAAGGTTCCTGTGCAAATTGCTGAAATCATGGAATTGGCCTGCCAATGCAGGCAACTGCGATGGGACCCAGGACTTCTCAGGTGCACAGACAACACAAGCGTGGGCGAGCCTTTGTTAACAAATTTGTCTACGCGCTTCTGTGTAACGGAGATCTTCGTGCCCCCACGCGTGTACACTGTGTGAAGACATACGTACAATAAATTGTCGTACGTAGTGTTCTTTAAAGCGATGTGTTCTGTGCTAGGTATAACGGAATGGCTGTATGTGTGCCTATCGTACGCTGCCCTCTACGTGATGCCTAACTTGTTCCTCGAGTTTTTTTTAGACGCAAATATGTATGCGGCTGGTTTTCGACATCACCTATATGGTGTTGCATTCAAGCTGTTTTCTCTTCAGCTGCTACTCCTCTAAGCAAGCGACTTTTCGCCACCACCTGCGGTACATCATGTACGGAATCATCAGTTTTGTGTGTTGCACAAGAAAGAGCAATAAGGAGCGCCGCCGCTTTCTTTATTAGGGCCCTGCAAAGCGACGTGCCTCCAGAATTTCAGGTAGGGCTCTAAGTAAAGTGGACCCGGCTACAATGCGTGCAACATTGTTTGGTCAGGGTAGGCCAGGCGGCGTGCCCATATGCGTAAATACTTCAGTTCTTTTATCACCAACACCATCATCTTGTCATTGTATCGACACGACTCAGCGCGGAAAGTAGCCGTTAAAGCTTTACCACTCTCGTAGCACTACGTGCATTGCGCGTCACGGTAGAAATATTGTACTAATGGCCTCAACTTACTGGCAACAATTTTAGAGTCACTAATACGTGAGGTCTGCGCGGATGTTACGGATAATGGTAGCTGTTGTGGCGCTCACGTGGTGGTAATATTCGGTGTAACGGTGATGATATTCCATGATGCTACTGGTGATAGTAACAGGTGTCTCAACGAGTGCCAGTACAGATACTAGAGGCGTCTTCAAAATCGTTATCTGCCATTGAGCGGTTATGATAAGATAGCCACGTCGGGGTAGACAATCTCCTTTGCTAGAGGACGTATAAATGATGAGGAATGCACTTCGTCAGTATCAACTGTCCACAAGGCTGGCGAGACGTAAACGGACTCTGCTCTGCACCCGAAAGCTACCGCGGACCGTAAGCGTACCCGATTCGGCACGAGGGGGAACTTTACCTGCAATAGAGGGTTGTCGTACTGGGGAGCAGCAGGACAGCCTTAAAAGTATCTGCTTCTCGACCGTGTGTACGTATGTCACACCAAACCAGCAGTGGTGTTTTCCTGGCAGTCTAAGTCGTTGCAAGGAGAGCACAGCGCTTTTCTCTGTGAAGCGGGTTATCATGCCGGAGTATGATTGGTGAATTAGCCGTAGTGCGAGGCAGATCACGCAAAGAGGTGCATCTGCGAGACTGTGTTCCCCCACTTAGAACTGCACAAGAGATAGTGAGCGGGCTCGCGTATGCACCAGGAATGGGAGACACTACGTAAACAGGGCAGAGGATGTTGTCTGTGACTTAAATAACGCTCTGATTTATTTTCACCAGTTGTGTGCGGGAGAAGAATTTCGACGAGTACGACGAGCCCTCCAAACGAGACTGGTATGCATGCAGAAGACGTCGAGACATAAAATATACCCACTCAATGCTTGCTCTCTGTAGGGCGACGGTGGGCCTGTGATGCTATCAATTGTTGACCTCGCACACTAGGAAAAGAACGAAACAGAAGTCTGCTATAGATAGCAGCACGTGTACGTAAGTTTTAAGTATGTACACACGCTGGCGTGTTCCTGCACGTGAAGCAGGAGCTTTGCGGATGAGTATGTGCCAACTTCTCAATTACAGTAGTCTACACTTCAGTCCAACACTTACAAGAGACACTATTGAAAAAAGGTACGTGTTGTCTGCACCTGAGAAGCACGCCCTCTACACGTAGTAGCAGACTGCGAGCCCTTCTAAGAGATATGTAAACCGCAGTCCTCTTCTCTAACAACCGTTAATGGGGCCACCCCGCTGACGCGCTCGTGTAAACAGTGGGAAAAAAAAAGTGTACATGGATGAGGACCGCACGTAACGTCTTCCTATCCAAGCAAGTGCTGCTATACAGACTGGATGCACACACCCATATTCACCCACACTAGTTCTGTAAATTCAAATACACATCTGCGAAACACTGGTGGACGGCACACGCACGTGCTATTCTCGGTGTGCAGGGGTCGCGTTCCTTCGGTGTTTATTCTCGTCGTTCACGACGTTTGGATGGCTACGCCAAGATGTACCTTCACCAGTCCCTGTGTGTGTAAACAATTTCATTCATTACACCCGTTCACAAAGAAATTTGGGAGACGGACACTGTGTACCGTTAACAGGCGTTCGTGTGCGTACCAGCCTGGATACCTGTGTACGCCAGTGTGTACACCGACCTGCCATTCGCATGTCCGTGTACAAATGTAGCACTGAATATCTATACATACGCATAGAGAATACACATAGTTTTCTTTAGGCCTGCGACGTGCTGTGGCCTTGTAAGGAGTATAACTTCGACTTCGAGGCCCAGATCTGTCCGCTAAAATGGATAGAAAAGTGTATGCCCCCGTTTCGTATCCATTGCCTTGGAGAAACGTGGGAGCGTGTTTCTTTCCGTCATCCAACTGACTACTGGTTCCTTTTGTCTGCAGCTGATGGAGTAACGTGTGAAGCACCAGCATCATACACTGGCCCGTGCGCGCGTTCACAGGATATAGGTAAGAATTATGTGACAATTCGTAATTGTGCTTATGGCGGAGTGGTACTTCAAAACTGAGACGGGGAGCGACGTTTGTGTGTAAAAATTTCCGAACATCGGTGGGAGAAAGGTATTGGTTGCTTACCGTAATTATGCAGGAGAATATATTTCGTGTGTGCATGTGTCCAAGTTGTACTGACGTACAAAGCCAGGCATCATTGTTGCGCCATGCACGTGTCCATACACACTTGGTGAAGGCGCAGATTGACAGCGTATGCTCGCGCACACTAACACTAGTGTTGTACACATGTATGTCTACACGCAAGTAATACTCTCGTGGTACTGCCATAAGCAGCTCACCTGTGGAGGTTGCCTGTATAAGCAAGTCATTGTACTGGAGAAGCAATCGGCGGGCTTTTCAAGGCTCCATGACGCGGCTAGAGAAAGAGGAGTTCGCCTCTAACTGCGGCGTAGTGTGGCCGTCTACATTGTGGCGATCCAAATACGACTTCTTTCTCCTACACTGTCCACTTGGTTGGAAATTTCTTCCCAGTGCTACTGATAAGGTAGGTGTACCTCTGCTGAAACAAGGAAACTAGACATATGGAAGCACCATGGGGTTCCTGTTATCCTCGCATGAGCTGCGTTGTAGAGATTTCACTGCCCTACTCACTGAGTTGCTCTGCAGAAAAACGAATGCGTGGCCCCAGCGAACTACAAGGGGTACTGTGGTTCGCGGAGGGCAGTAGGAAACTCGTCGGAAGAGGAAAAATTCAAATTCGTAAGCAACTAAGAGCAGTAGAAGCTGCTAAGCCGACGTTGCTTACTCTACTGCTTGCGTCCTTGCCAATGGTTCCCCTGCAATCCATGCAACGGGTAACCGTTATGCATAAGGATGGCCTTTCTAGAGCCAAGACTGCGGAGCCAGGTGGCCCACGCGCGGCACCGCGCAGCGGAATTACGAAGCTGACTGCCCCGCCGGATGGAGTCTGGAAACCACAAGAATAAAAGGAAATGAACTGAACATTTCCAGCGGCGAGAATCAGCAAAAAACGCACAGTGTTAAACTGTGTCTAGCACCAGCGACGTACGAAGGACCATGCGAGCCGCGCTTAAGCTTCGAAGACTTCACTCCAGCCATGAAAATGGCCTGGGAAGATGTTTGCCAGGTAAAGTGCGCTAATGCAGTACTCCTGGCGCAAAAGTAAAATGAGAGTGGAACATCGTTCTTATATGTCATGCTAGTTGCCATGGGGGATGGGCAGAGCGCAGCCCCTTGCGTTTTGTGGCGGAACGCGTGAGTGTGTCTCATGATGCATGCCACGGAAATGATAGGCGCTCTTCCCTCCTTCTGCTTTGCAAGCCGTGAGGGAGGTCAAGGGGAAAGAGAACGGAGTTGTTGGGCAACTTATTGGAAAAGGACCGGTGGGACACGCGGGGTCCATCTTTGCGGGACGCGTCCTCGAACCCAACGGGACAATCTACTTGCCATCTTCTGACCTGGAGTTTTAATGTCTGCACTATATCCAAAACTGTATAAACGCACCATAACCTAGAGACCTTAACCTAGCTAAGTCCCTAACTTTTGAAAGGGATTTAGGAATAGAGCGACCCACCGCAACATGTGTGCGGGTACCAACGTCTCCATGTTGAAGAACACGTTGAAAAAACGACACTCAGTGTTTCGTTTACCTTGTACTTCACGGAGAGCTTCTGCTCAAAGGATCATTACTTTGTTTTCGCCACAATAAATGAAAGGACGTCTATGTGTTTCTTTGGTGTGGTGGACAACGACCAGAAGGACGGACTCACCATCTGGGCCGTGACAGGAGGAGTCGCAGTTGTTGTGTACGCCACTACTTTAGTGACTCGAAAGCAGAGAAAGCGAACCATTTACTCTGTTGCAAAGTGGCCAAATGGGTGGCGGTGCGTTCTGTGTTCTAGTTTGTATACAAATGCTGTTTCCGTAAACCTTCCTCTGGGCCAACAACGTGGGTAATACACGATAGGACCTAAATTACCATATTTTCTTCTTTCACCAAATCCTTCCTATTCCTCTTCTGACTTTAACCGCCTTGGTACGGCGGGCGTACAACCCTGCTACATTAGTATTACTACACCCACGCATTGTAGCATGTGACACTGCTCTACCATAAACGTCTACTCGTCAAGGCGAGCTGTTCTCGCAGGTGTTTATCACTACACAACGATCACTCAGACATTTAGCTACTGCGACGCTCCTCTTACCAAGGCGTGCTCGACCACGGCGTAGGGTCTTTGTACGGGCGCTTCCTCGCAGCATTTGCTGGCGAATAACATTCACCAATGTTGCCCTTGGCACTGCCCGCCCACGTGTACTGTTGTCGCGTTATAGGGACGCTGGACGCCTGGTAGCTCCGATACAATGCATTTGATGTCGGGATAGACTCCAAGTACCTGAGAGAGCATCGCTAGAGTTCCTCTTGAGTGAAAGCTTTCGATACGCTCCAGTTCTTGCAGAAGTACGGCTTCAGGCGCGGTTTCTCCGGCTTACCTGTACAGGTACGTATATCTAAGGCGCATTTTGCGTCCCAAGCAGTCACGCAAGTATATTCTTTCAGGTCTCACTAAACCGAATCTGGAAAAGCCCGAAGTCCATAGCTGGCGGCCGACAACAGCCTGTTCTCTATGATGCTCCACACGGCGACATGGGTGCTGCAGTCGTAGACAAGTAACGAAGCTGTCCTTGAAGTCGCATGATGCGATCCTATTCGCGTGTTACCGCGCACGCTGAGCCTGCAGAGCTCAAGTTGTAGCGGGCCACCGCTGGAGATGATCCCGAGTACGCATGCCTCACGAAGGCGTGTGCTACCTGCACTCCTGCGCTGCTTTTGTTAGACCGCCCTTGTGGGCTGCTTACAGTATCGCCATGGCAGGTGTGGAATGTACGTCGCACTGTATCAACAGCGAGTGTGGATACACGTGTGTGTTCCATGTGCTTTATTCTCCGTCTGCACTGTATCACGTGCGCAGTCTGAATGCTTAGTTGTGCGGCAGCACCGTCGAATGGGCTGGCCCGACGAAACGTACAACAGACAGGCGACGCGCAGGTAGTACCACTGCGTACTAACAGCGTCTTCGGGCCCCCACACTAAGAAAATTTAACAAGACTGGCACGCATCTCAGGCGGTAGCACGTGAGGGAAGTTACAAAACTTGTGCAAACTTAGTGACTTCTTATGCGCTACTCAGACTCGTATCTGTTGGCATTCACGGTTATTCTGGGCGCTCTACCGTCATGATGTCGGGCGTCGCATTGAGGGGACACTGGCTGCGGCCGCCACGGCAGCGCACAGTTACTACTGTAACCACCTGTTCAGCAGGGGGTCTGCAGCTGCCTTCGCTCACCGTTAGCTCTTCACTTTTGTGAGGAGGGTGTGGTGAAGAAC
The DNA here is from genome assembly GCA_000727475.1 of Sarcocystis neurona. Lineage (NCBI taxonomy): Eukaryota > Apicomplexa > Conoidasida > Eucoccidiorida > Sarcocystidae > Sarcocystis > Sarcocystis neurona. The sequence goes on along the minus strand of KL647295.1, from coordinate 1,114,321 downwards.
GGACTCTGGGTACGCGTGCCGGCTATCTGCTGTCTCACCTTGGGAGGTTTAGAGTAGAATAAATGTGGACATGGTGGCAACTGCATAGTTCTTCCCTTGTTCGCCAGTAGCCAGGTGCAACCAGTCGGCAACGATCAACGAAAAAACGGTGCTATCCTGCTTTGTCGTCGTGCGCTGCAGCCTTAAATCCCGTCTGGCCAGCCCAGGTTGCATTTTCGCGCGTGTGACTGGTAGGGGGACTTGTGTCTACAGCGCTGTTGCGCTGTTGCGCGTGATGGTCTTGCCTAACGTTGCTGGCTGAAGACTCTACGTGGTCAGATTCAAAGAGTGGCGACCGCTACTACTTCCACCTATTCCGCTGCTAGTTTCGCCGCCACAGGCTTCGTGAAAGACGAACCCTACAAGTCGCAGCGAGGGAAGTGCCGTCGGTCGCCGTGCTGCTCTTGCCGGAGCTGCTGCTGCAGCACCGTGCCGGACGAAGAGGTTCTGCTCGTGTTCCTACCGCTGTTTTGCTCGAACTCGTTGCTGCTGCAGTTGCTTCGGTACTGCTAGGCTTGCTACTTCATCCAACCCTGCTGCTTTCGCTGCTGCCCTTACTACTATATTCGGGGTGTCCCAGTGCAAAAGAGACGGCGCTACAATGCGCCGTGCACCGTTCCTGCAATCGACCACGGAATCGGCCGGTGCCCCCACAGTTCAGCCACTGTTTGCACGTGTTACGATGAATATTCGTCGACTGCAGCTGCTTCGTTTCTTGATGAATCACTCTTACGTGGGCTACCTTCGCCTTCGTGTGTGGTGTAGCAGTGCTGGGGCACCATCGCGTACCCGTCTCATAGATGGCGGCACGGAACTTTAGCGTTCTCATACCACCACCTCTCCGCAGATCTTCTCCCGTCTGCGAAGTGCGTTACACGACAACCTTTTCTGTGCAGACCCTTTGACAGGTCCGACTGTTTTCTGCTGAAGGCTCTCCAAAGATCACTGCTCTCCTCCTCCGGAATTCGTATAGTACTGACTGTGACCCGACCTGGACGCCCCACAGGTCGTGTTGCATCTCCGCCCCCGGGGAACTGCCGCTGCTGCTGCTACGGACGTGGTGCTGCTGCGGTTCCGGTTCCTGCTGCAGATGTTGCTGGTTGCAGTGGGCGGCGTCTGCCGCTGCCTCTACCCGTGGATCTGGTGACCAGCAGGCGATGGATAAAAATCCCGTTTTACACGGCAACGAATTTTCCTACTGTTGCAAGGTGAAGTGGAACATGCTTTTGGGTTGGATACATGCAGTCAACTGTCGACCTCTGTTCTGCCAGTAGTATATGCTAGGCAGTAGGTGCACGAGTGGACGTCGTTTCGTCGCCGTAGCTCTATCAATCTAACGTGCCGAGGGAGAAGGGCGTGGACTAGACTTTTCCCTTTCGGTAGCAGGTCCCTGCAGAGACGAAGAACGTTTGCGTGTCTTTGTCTCGATCTGCTTCGCGGTAGCGGACGTCCTAATTTTTTCCTCTCTGATCTGTCTCATTCCTTTTGCAGCTCTTGACCAACGGTTTTTTTCTACATTTCGGTCCTTTCTGCAAGCCCCACTAAAGAATACCGAGGGTTTGTGGGTTTGTATATTCCTTCTTCGACGCGCACTCCGTGAGGGCGCGGATCATTTCTTGAAAAGGAAAGCATGTGGTGCGTTTTTTGTCCCAGTGCTTTTGTACCGTCCTCCTTCGACGCGCACTGCGTGAGGGCGCGAATCATTTCCTGAAAAGGAAAGCATGTTCTGCGTTTTTTGTCCTTTTCCTCCGCAAGGCGCATTCGTGGGTTTCCGCAGTTTAGTTGCGTGTAGGAATGTAGAGTAGCTTTTGTCTACTCACCTCACAGAGCTACGTGAAAGCTACCGATCTGACAAACGGCTCTACAAGTGTTCAGTTGTTTATGCGGGTACAGAGGAACTGTCTTCTACTTACGTGAGACCTACGTCGACACTACGGATCTGCACGGACGGCTTTGCAGATGTTTAGTGTTCTATGCGGGTGTGAAGAACTGTCCTCCACCCGCATGATATCTATGTGGAAGCTACGGATCTCCACGAACGTCTTGGCAAGTGTGGATCCCAGCATGCGTGACGGTGTCACCGAATTTCTTTAGAGCTGGACGTGTGCCCCGTCGACCAGGGACTTCTGCTCCGCGAAGCACTTCGTACAGTGTTGGAAGTTTTCGTAGAGACGACTTTGTTTACCCTTACTTCTAGTCTCCGTCGGTTCTATCGGTGTAGCTGTGCTCAACGGCAGGGATACGTTAAAGTGTTTTGTCAGAGGGATCAATGGAGGTGCGTTCCTTGCTTCACTGCATACGTAGGATAGAAGTCCTTTTGTTCCACGCACTCTTAGGGGCAATTTTGAGGCGGCGGAATTGGCACAGTCTAGCGTCTCGATGGCGCCCTGCACAGATTCCCTTCTTTTTATTTTGCCTTGTTCGTTGTAAAGATGTTTCCCGTGATCCCGCTGCGTGACTGCCTCCACCGCAGGCGCTCCCTCTTTCTACAGGGCACCGCGTTCTTTGTACAGCTCCTGGGTTCCCAGCCACCCTAACACCTACTAGGTCTTTTTTATTGTCACGAACATACAACTACACCAGTTACAGGAGTGGATGTCGAGGCATTGATCACTTTTCGTGTGGGTAGGTCGATATCCCCGCAACGGGAGCGGTCCTGTGTTATTATTCTCCCACTCCCGTGCGTCAGCGTGCGCTCCCGTGTGTAATCAGGGGTACCGCGTTGTGGTTACCCCCATATGGACTGCCAAGAATAGCAGTGTCTGTTCTCGCAGTCTGCCTTTACTCGCACGTATCTCTCAGGAATTGTAGCCGTCTGCTGTCTCACTGGCGGCCCGAGGGTTGTCTTCATTTTGTAAAATATCATTTTCCACACATCCCCTTGGTGGGCTCCTAAAGCAGAGAGCGTCAATTAGAGGCTTCCAATCACCCAACTAATAAATCACCTCGGAATCTGCCTTTCGCTCCCAAAGTTTCTACATGTACACTCGACTAGCTGAAGATCTCGGTGGCATTGTGTTGATTAGAAAAACTGCATCACAACTCGCCATTTCCTCTCACGAATTTCCGTTTCCACCTCTTCTGTGTGCAGTGCACTGAGGAGCACCTGTAGCCTTACTTGGCGCTGCATGTGGTGTGTCCTCTTTTAACTGGTGTTTGGTGTCATTGTCCGATGTTCCTATCGTGTGACCCTAGCGCGAGTACATCTACGTTGTGTCGTACTCATCGAGCGTCAACGACTACGGATATAACCAGCCGTGACTTCGGCCTCACATCAAATCGCACCCGGCTGTAGTTCCGCTGTTGGTTTTACTGAACATCGACTTCCTCGCGAACATCTCTAGTGCGTAGCAGTGCGAGGCTGATGAACGGAATTTTTTTGTAATGGAACTATTCTCATACGTGCTTTCGTCGTCTCGGTAGCTACACTTTTTTGTCGGTACTCTTTCATAACCTGCGTTCTCCCCGTGATGTTCCGTCATCCTGCGGCACCTTCCTTTTGGTGAGTATCTGTGTTATTCCCTCACTCCCCGTTTTCGAGCTTTCTCCCTGTCGGTCTACAGTTTCTCCTTGCCGCCGTACCGTTTGGTGATGCCGGCAGGACAGCGAGAAAGTTATTCCAGTTGAGGCAATCACATCTGATTGGTGTACACTCAGTTTCACGTAACCCCGCCCTTGCCTCGGGTGGCCCTTTCTGCCGTTTTCTTCGTCGTGTTGCTGCTCCTATCCTGCCCCACCTGCGCTGTCTCTCTCTTTAGCCCGGGAGAGAGACAGCCACCGTGCGAGGCACAACAGCAGCCGACATATTTGTTTTGCAACGCCAGCGAACGGCGTGGCTGTCGAGAACACTTCCTCGACAGCCGCTTTTTAGGTTCCACTCCTGCGAGTTCTCCTCCTGGTGCAGCGGGGATCGGCAGCGTAGCAGCGGCAGCAGCCCCAACGGCTGCCCGCTGCCGCGTAGCGGCGCCCCTCTGCAGCTCTCCCATTGCCACGCATGTAGGCACCGGAGATTGTATGAAACCCGAAACCGTGTACTCTGATAGTTAACCTGCTGCGTGCATGCGAGACTGCAAATGCGGCAACGTATGTATATCTTTGCCGAATGGGTCAGCAACCGCTCCAGAAGACAGTTCTCAGTGGGGTGTCCCTACTGTAGCGAGACGCTTATACGACAGAAGGTCCAAGCAGTGGCACAGCAGTGGTAGCAACAGCAACAGCATCGACACAGGCATCAAGAACCGAAAGAAGCAGCAACGTCATTAACCATTACAACAGCTGCAGCAGCAAACGGACTCACAGCAGGGGGACAGTAGAGTACACGATAGATGCCGACAAGTGCGTTACAAGCACGAGGATGGCGGAGCGAAAGGAGGTGCAGGAAGTGTTTTCTACAAGCAACAGCAGCGGCTTTAAAATCAGGCTGGGTGAAGCTCCCCTCTCGTGGCCTCGGGGTCCTGATTCGACAGAAACAACGTGCAGACGACAGGCGTCAGGATCAGGGGTGGTGGACACTGTGGCAGCAGCTCTGCAGAATGAAGCAGCAGCGGCAGCGCCACAGACTGCTGGAGCGGTTGGGCAGACAGTCGCAGCAGGTGCAGCCAAGATAGCAACAGCAGCAGCACAAGCAGGGGAAGCGGAAGAGAATAGAGGAGCGTTTGCAACAGCAGAAGACGATGGAAATGATGCGTGCACGGTAGGACAGCATTGCAAGCAGGTGCCGTCAGGCGGGACGGTCGAGAGCAGCAGTTGGGACGCGGAGGGACTCGTTCAGCACGAGCAGGGAACGCTTGTAACGGCAGCAACAGAGAGCGCATTGGGGAACACCCGCACACGACTTACAGCAGGAGGGACAGCAGAAGTGCCGACAGCGTGTCCCATGACACTGAGGGCCACCACGTCGACTGCAGCGGGCGTACTGGCGGGAAGCAGTAGGAACTCATTAGGAGCAGCAGGGGAAAGTCTGCCAGATAGTGGCAGCACGTCTGCTGAAGCATCTGAGGCGTTAGTGGAGAGAGCGTGTCCCGTGTGTGAAGAGTACGACGGACAGAATGGTAGCAGGAGACTCACGCTCGCGGTGGAGACTTTCGCAGCTGAAGGAGCAGAGGAGTTTGCGGAGGAGCGAAGCACGTCTGCAGCAGAAGCAGAAGGCGTAGGTGCAGGAAGCGCATGCGACGGCAGCACCAGCAGCAGCGCGAGCGACTGCTGTGGGTGTGTAGGCCCAGCCGCAGAAACGAGCGTTTGCGATGCGGCAGGAGTTCCTCCTTATCTTCGAATCGAGACCCTTCCGGAGTTGTTGGAGGAGGGTTTAGGAGGGCGCGTCTGCGTGTTGCTGGGACAGAAAAAAGAAGCTCTCCTGTATTCTGTAGCTACACCCTTTGGAGTGAACAAGTGCATCCTCGTGTGCATCTACATGCTTTATGCATTTCTCACTGGGTGCGTCTACTTTGGCTGGCCGTCGCTGTCTTACATGCTGCTGACGTCGGGCGCGTACTCGTGGCGCTGCCCCAAAGACAGTAATGGAGAGTTCATCAACGACCTCCGCAAACCTCAGAACACTAGTGACGGCAACAGCAGTGACGGCAGTAGCGGCACCGCAGGTGATAAAGGAGGGAAATATTACATTTGTGACGAACAGGACGCAGCGGTGGGTCCTTTGTTTACTATTGCTTACGTCACCCAGTCGTTGATGAGTGTCGTGGCGGGCACCTTACTGGACCACGTGAGCCCCAAACGTGCAGCGATGCTAGGGCAACTGTTGAATGCGGTGGGTTGGTCGTTGCTGGCATGTAGCTCGTACACCTTCCAGGCGTATATACCGGCAATGGTGTTCATTGGACTAGGCGCTGATACTGCTTATTTGCCTACGCTGCTAATTGCTGCCCTTTTTCCTGGAAAGCGAGCTACTGTAATTACGTTGCTCGGCTCTGCGAACACTGCGAGTTTTGCCGTCCCTATGCTGTTGGAGATGTTGTGGAAAACCAAGCCAGCATGGAAGTTCTCCCACATTTGCTGGCTATATTTAGCAGTGGGACCCTTCTTCTGCTTCTGTCTTGCCGCGCTTTTCATTCCGCGGTCGTCCTTTGGTAGTGCTGCTCTGCGTAAGTTGCCGCTGCAGCAGCAGCAGTCCCCGCTGCACGGCAGCAAAGAAGATGCGCTCCTTAGAGCAGAAGAGAGAGACACGAAGACGCCTTCTGTTACACGCAAGGGGACACGTAGCGGCTGGTGCTGCTGCTGCAGCTGCTTCGGCGTCAGCAGCCAGGACCAACTAGAGAGGAGACGCCACCAACCACTGCAGCAGCATACACGCATATACGTTCTCAGGAGATCGTACGCATGCGGCGGCTGCTCAGAAGTAGAGCGAGAAGCGAGAAACAGGAAGAAGACGGCTTCGGGGAGGAGGCAGAGGCTGCGTCGCTTCTTGATCAGTGTGCTGCGCGGCTGCAGGTTGCTGCTGCCGTCAATTTTAAAGCTGCTTCAGCGAACTCCGAGGGTCCGGCTCTGCTGCAAGTCAAACGTAGAGCAAGGGACTGGTGCGCGTGTGGTATCACAGCAGCAGCCGCGGGTGCGTGACCCGGAACGGCAGCAGTCCGAACCGAGCAGCAACTGCGGCTGCTGGCGAGGAGATAAAATCACCCGTAATGACTGGGACGGAAGGATCGACGGCCGTGCAACAGCAGGAGACCTTTCAACAGCTGCTGCGTCAGCTGCAGACGAAATAGTTCCTGGAACGGGAACGATCACAGGAGTATCGGCTGCAACAGACAACGTAGCCGCAGGAACTGATGTAGGGGCGCAGGTGGATGGAGCTGCACCGAGGATTGTGAATAATGGAGAGTTATCTCTCATCACCTGTGACGACATAGGAGAGACACGCAACGACACTGCAGTTCACGCAGAAGGAGCCGACGCTGTCGAGCCGCGTGACAAGAAGGGTGGCCGTGTTTCGATGTGTGCGGACGATGGATCCATCGATAAACTACACACAAGAGGAGGCTTTTGTTGCGTTTGTGCCCGTTGTGCAGAAGATCAAGACAGAGCGGCATCTGCAGTGCAGGAACAACAGTCTTCTTTTCTCGCTTCTTTCTTTCCACGCCCCAGTAGCGCTGACGAAGAAGCCGTAAAGACGACGACGAACCCGCAACAATGCAGGAGGTGCATGGTTTCACGATCAGTAGCGCAAGCTGATGCAGGAAGTGGAGACGAGGAGGACGCTGAAGCTTTCACAGCGATTTACCCAGTAGCACCTGCAGGACCATCGGAACTGTGTTCAGCAGCTGCTGCGGTTGAAGTGGAAGAGGAGGAGGAGGAGCCGTCATTTTGTTCGCAGTTGCTGTCGTCTCACTTCATGTGCATCGTGTTGTACTGGAGCGGCATGGCTGTTGCGATTTCCTACTTTCAGAGTACCGCATCTCGCCTGTTCTCGACAACAGCCCTCGATTTCATGGACATTGCGCTTTCATTCAGCTTTGTGTCGTGCGTTTTGCTTGGAAAAATGATTGATTTATTTGGTCCATTTCCGGCACTTTTCCTGGTAAACACGATGGGCGTGCTGGCTTACTGCTTCGCCCTGGGAGGCGGATCGGAACAAAACATGCTCCAGTATGCGTCTATTTTGGCGTTCTGCGTGTACGTGAGCGTTGACTCCGAGCAAGTATTCTGCTATGTCGAAAATACGTTTAACGCGAAACACTTCGGAAAGCTAAGTGGCCTGGCGCTGACGACTGGCGGAGTGATCTCCCTTGTCTCCATTCCGTTGTACGATGAAGTCACTCTTCGTATACTTGACAGGAATCCGTTGCCTGTGTGTTGTGGCTTGATGATTGTGCTTGTTCTACTCTACTTTACCTTGGGCAGTATGTGGTTTGTGCGTTCAAAGCACCCCCCGGCCTTCAAAGCGAAAAAGAAGCGGCTGGGGACTGCTGCGGCTGCTACGCCTGTAGCTGCGATGGATACCGCGCTGGCTGCTGCGGGACGTATTGCGACAGGTGCGGAGGAACAGAAGGGGGAAGAGGCGTACGCAGTGGATGATGACGACACCCACACTGCGGCAGGACTACCCAGCTGCCTGCGCAGGAGACACAGTCAGTGCTGCTGCTGCTGCAGCGGATGTGCTGGCGCTAACAGCAGCAGCAACATGCGCAGAATGAGCGTTAGGTCTCACAACAGCAGCGATGTGTGGAGACAAAGCGGAATCATCAGTACGAACGTAGAGAACAACAGGGCACCACGGTGGCCTGTTGGTTTTATCGGCTGGCTGCTGAAGCGGTTGAGAGATCGGTTCAGCGGGCGCGACGGCCGTACGACGGCGGTGGAGGTGCTGCAACAGCAGCGCGAAGCGGAACGGCAACAACAGCAACGAAGACGGAGCAGGTTGGAAAACGAAGAAGACCACCTGCAGGACGAAGTTATTTAGAATGCAGTAAAACTGGAGGAGGAAAGAACGAGTCATATATATATAAAGATACGTATATAAAGATATATATATACATACAGATTTGTGTATCCGCATGTGCACATGCGCCTGTACGTCCCAGCTCTAAAAGGCGGTCTGGGTGCATGAGCCAACGGCTTGTGCAGGCTTTAGGGGTAGTCACCGGCTTGTGTGCAGAGGCGGCAAGGAGGGGGATCCGTTATATTCACATGCATGTATATTAATACATGTGTATGTATATATATATGCACAGCATACGTATTTATATGCTCGCATTTGAATACATATATATGTGTATGCTTTTCTGGTATACACGTACGCAGACAATTATGTGTATACCCCGCTTACGTGTCTTTCGACACGAAGGTGGCACGCCGTCGAGTGGTTAGAGGCGTCTGTGCACACCTGAAGCTGCGCACCCTCCTGCTGGGTACGCGAACGCAGTTTTTGATGTAAAGGCACATATACTGATGGGTTTTTTCGGTTTGTTAAAAGATGCGTGTGTACAGTTTATATGGAGGTATACAGCAGCAGCAGCACATCAGGAGATAGGTGCCTGTATACGATGAGTGGGCGCTCTCGGCTGCCACTTTTTCTTGCCTAATCTGCAGAGGAAGAAGCCGGGTGGGGCAGGAGTTTATGTATACGCGTGCCTATATACGGTCACATTTGTTTGTGTAGCCATATATGTAGCTGTATGTATGCGCAGGTACACACCATTTACGTCCATGTGCTTGCTGTACATACGTGTGCTAACATCGCAAAGGGATTGCTATTACGCACAACAACTGATAGCGGCCAAATTTGCATTGCTGTATGGACGCATCGTGTTACGTACTTGTATGAAACACGTACTATATAAATGTGTATACGTGCGTGTATGGATGCTTGTGTACGTGTACATACAGGCATTAGGAAGCGAACTGGCAGGTGTACGCGGGTGCGTTTTCGCAGGTCTGTACGCGCGTGTAGGCGCATAGTGTGTGCCAGTCGACTGTATACGTGTATATATATGTGCGTCTACGGATGACACTGTACCTCTGTATCGCTTCGTTTGTTTCATGTCCTGCACGTGTGTGTGTGCACGTTTAGACGTGCAAGGTTGGTCGATGTACTTTATGAGTTGGTGGAGGGATTGTGCGCGGTGAACCGCGTGTGTTCACGTCGTGATTTTTGGAAATTCTTGAGTGGAGGAAACGCAGTACTTCGTTGAACAACTCCATGTGTGTACTTTTTACGTGGTTCACGAAGCTGTCAAAGGCGGCGGCGAAAGGCAGCCTTTGTCTAGCGTGCAAGTGGATCATCCTTGGAGCGTCTTGTCGGCTGATGCAGACGCCGGGAGGAACACGACGTCCTTCAGATACCTTTACATCACAAATGTGTACTGTTATATTCGATTTGGACATTATCATCTAATTGCTCTACCTGTTTGCGAGCAGCGGGGAGCGGAATAGGCTGAGAGGTGTTCCCGTAGTGCAGAAGAAAGTGGAGGTGGTGGTCAACGTTGCCTGATGTTTTGCCGATATATATATATATGAATGTATAACAGTACAACGTATACAGGATATGTTCATATGGATATACATTTCTCTCGGAATGTGTACACGCTTGTAGCGTCTACCTTGTGTCTGTGCGCCTGGCGTCGGCATGCACGTGTGGCAAAGAGATGTGGAACTCCTCGTGGCAGGGTACTCATGTTGGTGTTTATATTTCTCTTCATCGAGAAAAAAAAAGGTTTAGAGCGCTAAGCAAAGAACTAATTAAAAGCGTCGACCGCGCTGATTGGTCGATACCTTTTGATACTAGAGGGAAGGAACTTTAAGTTAGAAAAAGTTACATACATACGTCTCCAGGGCTGACTGCGTGATACGTTTCGCCAACACTAGAAGTTGTTTTGTAGTAGGCGTGGTGGTAGAGGTTATTATTAACGTCGTAGTTGTAGTTGTCTTGTAAAACAGTACTAGTCCTGCAATAGTGCGAACCTTGTTACAGTTCCTGCTATCCCGCCGTGGGACGTGGCAACTGTCGGCGTTGCGAGAAACACCTATTTTACGAAACATAATGTGAAGTACCCTATGTAACGGGTACACAACGGTAGCATCATGGCGTTCGCGCGGCAGCAGGCTTTGCTGTGAGTGCTGTAGCTGCTGCTGGTGGCTGCGGTCCGTGTTGACTACACCACGAACTATGCCGTATCAGTAGCCGCGCAGTCGCTGTTCCGGCAACCTTCCTGCAGGTATAATAAACATAGTTCTCGATCGCGTTAATGTAGGTGCCAGTCACTGCTGTTGCAGCTGCTCCCCACTCGCGCTGCTGTTGCAGTCCGTGTTGGCGTCGTTCCTGCTGCTGTCGCTAGCTTATTTCTTGAGTCGGACCTGATTTCCTCCGACCTGCTGCTGCTGCTGCCACGCTGCCGCGATAGGCGACTTTTTTTGAATTCTTGAGAATCGTCAGGTTCTGTGAGCTCTGCTCGCTTGCCGCTGCTGTTCCCCTGGCGGCTACTTGTATTCCTTCGCATAGAGCGTAAGTGTCCTGTTGTAAAAATGTCCCCTTAGTGGCAGTTATTCCGGTCGAACACCGCGTCAATTTCAATATTGGTAGCGAGCTGGTGAGGGCACATTTTTAGAACTCCACTAGGAAACAAAAAATCGGCACTCCTGCAAGCCACTGCCTTTCCTTCATCGCGGTTTGGTTGATGCGGAGTGTGCCGTCCAATTGGCAAAGACAAGTGCGACCCACTTCTTTCTGCCCGAGGCTTCTCCTTGACCTCTTTCTTTGATCTTATCACTTGTTTTAACAAGTAAAAATACCATAGTCTGTGTGAAAGTCCATACTTGAGTGGACACCTTCCGCATTGCGCACGCACGACATGCACGCGTCACACACGGTGTGCATACAGGTATCTACGCTAGTAAACATATAGGTATGTATACGTGGCTCATATTACTTTACGTAAGCAAGTTGCATTCGTTCTTTCCGCGATGAATTCTGCGCATCCAAGATGTGCAGCCCCTTAGAGAACCACCCGCCGCTGGGATAAAGATAGTGAAAGTGAAAGTTATGTTTGTGGATCATGTTCCCACGAAGTCCCCACATCGGTGTTTCCCCTCTGCAAAATAAAACAGCAATTAAGCTCTCTCGGTACTTAATCAGGTCGAAGCTTAACTAACACGATAAATGCCGTGACGCACTTTTGCTTGATCACCCGATTTTCTCAACTACGCTGATCGCTTTATTCGAAAAGAGTCGTTCACCGTGTTGGCCATTGTGGAGGAACGAGGGGGTGAGAAACATCAGTACCGTTGAAATGTTAGAACTGACAAGTATCCTTATGAACTTCTGACTCTCCAAACTCCAGTCACCCACGCACACAAACATGTACACTCTAAGAAATGCAGTCTGTAAGCGCGCAGACGTGAAGGGCCCTAACCGAATTTACTCGTCGCTCCGTAGTGGGTGAAGGCGTAGTAGCCTGCAAAACTACTTTCACATATCCACACGCTAGTTGATCGCGGCTTGCTTCCCAGTATCTGTACCAACTGAGGAGTTATCGACACGCTAAATACCTCGCCTTGCCCCACCATTCGTATATACCGGTGAAGTACGTACGCGTGACTCACGTGTGTATGAATTTGGTGTGTGCGGATTCATGTGATACACAGGTAAACGTGTATATATTCGCACAACACGCGCACGCACACGTTTCACCACATTTACCACTCCCACACATTTGTCCGGACATGCGTACACATGTCTAGGTAACTCCCTGGCTTAGACAAGACTGATGTACGCACCCCAAATGCGTAGTTGCCAACTGCTGCTGAAGCCGTAGAAACGTGGAAATTAGCCGCGTGCCCATGCGGGAACCCATGTATATATACGTGTATATCTTGTATGAGGAGGCCCTCGTGCTGCTTAAGTACCTGTTTTATGCGGACGCCCATACACGTACTTATACACGTATACTGTGCAAACTCGTGTATACCTGATCCTGAAATCCGCATAAAGAGTTGTCCACATGTGGGGTCCACGCGCTCATGCTTGCTTTTTGCCCATATCTAGAGCTGCAAGGACATCCTATACGCACTCCCATGGTCACATTGACAGGGTGAAGAATTTCCGTTCGTTCGTATGCATGCTTTCATGTATATGTAGTAATACTTCAGAGTTACGTCTGTACATACATTCATGTACAGATGCGCACAAGGTCTTAGAAAACCAGCACTTTACTCTGCACACCCCTCTTGTAATCTTCTGCCTTCTTCGAATTTCCCCGTGTCTCTTTCTCTCTTCTCCTCAGCTACCTGTACGACGGAACACCACTGTAGTATCTGCTTGTCTCTTCCTCGTATGCAGTGTGTACAGGCATATCGATGTGCACAGAGCACCGTACAACAACATGGAATTGTGATTGGATACGCCGAATCTGTAGCGCACACTTGAACTCCCCGAATATGTGTATGTCCGGGGGAGTCTACACAAAGACGTATTTGCAGATTAACACTGCGAATAAACCGTCCGTAGTCTGCCTGCCAGGGAGCAGTGTTACTAACATGTGACGAGCAACTCGTGTAGTAACTCGGTCTCGGCGGTCCTTGCGTACGCCATGACCGCAAGCCGAGAAACCGTGCGTAAGGTGTACAGGCACTTTCAAGATAAAGATATCACCATTTCTTGCTACAAGCTGCTAAAAAACTGTCCTCCAACTTGGTATATTTCTCCCTCCTATGTGTGGAAGTTTAAGGGTTTCGTATGGAACACTACGTAAACTGCTGTCGCGCCGCGTTTCGCTCGCTGTATGTATGAGGATCACGGATCCACACAAAACGCTGCATCACCTTCTCTTCGGATGTAGTAGTTTGGCTGTTTCTACCATGTAGCACGGCAGCTGCAAGAGATGATACACGAGAGGAAGTTTTCACATAAAAATCCTACACTTTCAGTCGCCAGTCCATCCTGCATGCCATTCGTATCACACGGTATCAGCCGCGGCTACAGCCGCCGCCACAGCCTCACACACGGCCTCGTCAAGCTGTACGGTAGAATATGGTGGAGGCAAAGTAGAATGCTGACGGTGTTTCCTTCAATTTTTGGCGTAAATTGTGCTTGATTCTCCTTGCCTGTGATCGACGACTTTCTAACTACGTACCAGCGTATCTACGCGTGTGTGGGTGTGCGGCTACCAAGTCGTACAGGGAAAGCTGTTTTTGCTCCCACTACTATGCCAATAAGCTCTTCTTTGCGGCCCACCGATCTTTCCTTTTTTCCCGCGTCCCTCGTGTAGAGGTTTATCCTTTGACAACGCGTTCCTTTTACCAACACTCTGGCATGCATTCTTTCATCGCCTTCGCTCCATACGACGAAGCATGAACGCCTTCCGTTCATTCCTACACGCTACACGAGACATTTTTCTTGAGTGTATGCTTTTACCTTTCCTGAATGGCTTCCGTTCACTCCTGCACGCTTCACGCGCCATTCCCCTTGAGCGTATACTTCTTCCTTCTCTACGGATCTCGTCGCCTTTTCCGACTTACTGGGTGACATCCCTCCCTCTAAGCGTGCAGGTCTACGTATGTGGTTGCACAGACGTATGCGCCGGTCCCTTCTGTCTGCAGATACACCTTTCTAAATGCGTATAATGCATGCCTCTGTGTTGAAATGCTGGCTTTCCAACGTCTCGGCGCGTCTGTCCACATGGGGCGCCCCTGTGTGTGAAAATATGCGCATATATATATATGTCTACATCACTCATGTACGTAGATTAATGAAACCATGCCACTTTTCACACGGACTTTCGAGGCTATCTCACTGGTTGATGTCCCACGCCGCTCTTCAAGTTTCCTTTAACACGGCATTCCTGCGCAAGAAGGGGGCGGCACCGCCACAACTACGGAACCGCATTGGCCGAGACAGATTCCGATTGTGTCATATCCTATGTAACGTTGGTTCGTTTGCTTTACCGGCAGAGCTGTACTCTTTATTTGCTACATCATCTTCACACGTTTACATATACACATATATATATATGCACACGTATACCCAGGAAGTCGTGTGTTTGCACGGCAGAGAGAGTGTGTGTGAAAGGCTGTCCCCCACGACGCTGTGTGCTCCGTCTACCTAGATAGTTTCCCTTCCTCATGTGCAAGTCTGGACCTTCGTCTGCAGGCGTATACACATATGTATTACGTATACGTATAGTTTTACATATATATACATGCATACGTATGTTTTCATACTTGTCAACTGTATACACGTGTGTACGTAGGGGTGCGTGGCGGAATATCTTTGCGTGGAAGTACCACCATCGCAGAACCGTATAGTGTTCGAGTGTGCCTCTGACCCCCGCAAAGGTGCCCCACCCTCTGTCTGTCTCTCTCTGTGCTCATAAGCATGTACGTAGAAGCACGTTGGAAACGCACGCACAAGAGATGTCACGCGTCCACTGGCGTGGATGGTTGGCCTGCGATATGTGCGTTGCCCGCTAGGACTTCGACTAGCACCATGCACGTTTAACCTCCCCCTTCCATAAACTCCTGATCTACCGAGTGCAAAGATGTGCGACCTTCGCCGGAAGACCCCCAGCAGTGCCTCTTTCGCTTCTTCTTCTTCTTTTTCATTTTCTTCATGTCCTTCCGTCTATTCTTTGCTCGCGTCGGCGATGGGGGGTCGGCACCGGCGGGACGCTGCCCCTGCAGCCTGCAGCAGCAACAGCGGTAGGGGGAGAGGAGGAGCACTGGAGGGCATGTGTCCGTTTGAAGGAGATCCAGCAGGAGGAAGTGGAAGACCACCAGCAGCAAACCGTGCAGCAGTAGCAGATCCAGCAGCAGCGCCAGCAGACCCAACAGCAATCCTCGCCGCAAAGCCACTCGAGCAGATGACGCCGAGAGAAGTGATGCGTTTGTTGCCTGCAGAAGACCAGGAACATGTGATGCGTGTCGCAAAGCAGGGAAGGCTCTTTGGTTTCTTTTCTGCTGCTGCGGCGGGCACTTGGGTCTACAGAGCTCTGCGCAGGCGAGGTGGGAATGCAGGACGTCCTAGTGTCCTGGGTTGTTCGTTCGTCCGGTCTTCGTCGTCCGGTTTTTCTTCTTTGTCTCGTTGATCTTTGTGCATGCGTGTATAGCTTTGCGACGTCGCCGTGGAGGACACAGGTTTCCGCCTGCGTCTTCGTCCGCTTCTACGAGTTCTGTTCCTGTGCATATATGATGCGTACACGGGATTCCTCGCGTGTCTTCGCCTGCACAACAGTGTCAGCATGCGGAGACCTCCGTGCCATCCCCAGATAAAGGTCCTCTCCTATCACCTCTTTATCGTGGTCTTTTTATCTTCTTTTCCTCGGTGTCTTCCTCGAGTGGCCGTTGAATAAAGAGGTATATCGTCGTACTACAACTCTGCAGAGAGCTGCATGTGTCTGCCCGCCTTTCGGGGATTCATGCGCGTGCATTCAAGCTTCGTCTCGGAACACATCTGTGTGTGTAACTGTGCACGTACATATATATATATATTAACATCCATGTATGTTTGTGTGACGAGGAACGAAGATTCTGTATTCACGTGCATATCCGCGCACGCATCGAATCTGCCCTGAAGAGGCGTGATAGCACACGCACATAGAAAGATAAACTCTGTATTACGCAACTCTTTTCGTAGCTGTATCTCTCGCGGTTTCTATGTCATGGAAGCGTCTGTACGTGGCGTATAAGGAACTCGCGTATGTGTTCGTTTTTACGTGCAGATATGTGTATGTATGTCCGTGTCTACAAACGTGAACGGCTATGTGTGCATAAGAAGCGAGGAAAACTCCCTGCATGCGTTAACGACTGCAGGGTCTCCGTTTCCGATCGTCGGAGGAGCTGTCATTGGACTCGCTCTTGGCTATCCACTGGGAATCACTCTGACGGTAAGATCATGCGGCATCTGTACATACTTACGTATATATATATATATGTATACATATGTATGTGTATATATGTGGGCGTTCTTTGACTTAATGGTGAACTATTCTTGGAGTATATACGGAGCATCCACTGAAACACAGATATTAAATTGGGAGGTGCGCAAGTGTGTGCATATGTATGCGTGACGTGTGTGTGTATATGTATATGCACGTCACTCCTCTCATCGAATCTCTATACAGCTTATAGCTATATACCTGTGTATGTGTGTAGTCGTGTACGTGCGGGTACCGACTGATGTGTGTGCGCAAAGGAAATCGAAGACCGACGTACAGATGTATATATTTGCAGGAGAGTGCTGATTTCCTCTCTTTATACATGTCACCTATGCATCTATGCACGTACTTAGTGTGCTTAGGTACAACTGCCTACGCATGTACGTATATATAAATGTGCATACGTAAGTGTGCATACCTACAGCTGCATGTACGCTTATATGTAGACATACATGTGCGTACGTCTACATATATATATGTATATACGTATGTAGCACGCGTTAGACATGTTACGTTGTGATACTTTTATTATACATACACGCTGTACCACGCTGCGCGTATTCACTTGTACACAAGCGTGCGACATGTACATAAAATGGTGTGTTTTCGTGTTCCACAGATGCACAGTGTAAGTATGCTCGTATAGCGGTGCTACTTTTGCCGTGTGTTGAATCTGCTCCTGCTTCAGATGTGTATATCCCTACGTCTGTGTACTTGAATGTGTACACGCAGCCCAAGTCTCCTACATGCGCATCTATGGTGAGTTCTTTGTCTTCTGCAGATGGCGTTTCACGGGCGTTTTCTTCGAAGGATCTCGCACGAGTTGATGGAGACGCAGCGGCGCGCTCGCGAAAGGGCCCCCAGCGACACTCCCTCCGTAAGCGCGCGTCTGGAGCAAACCTGCGCCTTTCTAGGACGTGCCGGTGGACCTCTGTATACGCCTCACAGATGTGTGTCCGTGTCTCGACGAGCGTATTTTGCATTCCCACGCGCTGCGTCCGTAGCGTTGGACGACGACCCATTTATATATGTGTGTACAGAACGAGAGAGATACTTCGTGCGACTGCCCACAACGCGAGAAGTTATGTACGTACTGTACGTTTCTCGTGTGTACAGGCATACCTCGGTGTGTGCGCATACAGCGACCTGCACAAGCGCGTATATCGCGTGACATTGCGTGTACTACCTTTACAGAGGTATCTCTCTATCGGCGCACATATATGTACTTGTGTGTACTTACGGGCATAGGGTATGTAAGACGTCGTGTGGCGACACGTTTATGTATGTGGAGGTACACAAAAATGCATACGTAAACGCATGCGGACAACAGCCCATTTCTGCGGAACGCACAGCTGCACTCGTTCACGTTGCATATGCGTGACTTGTGTGTACAGGTTGTTGGGTGGGTGGGTGTGTATGGAGTGGTGTGCTGGCGTCGGCCCGTGTCTTCCTACAGCTAAACTGGTGCTCCCTGAAATATGTTGTATACAGGTGCATCTATATATATATATACGTACGTGTATACGTGCATGTGTATATACGTCGTGATGAACATTTGCACCAGTGACGTGTATGTGGGGCCCGTGGATCCCGCGTGCGTTGTCAGCACGTGTGTAGTTTGTGTGCAGGTGCATCATATATATGTGTTTCTCTGTACGCGTAAACCGTGTATCTGTTGAAACGAGGACGCACGCGCATGCTGTGTACGCCACCACGAAGCCGACATATATGCACGCAGCCCCTCAGGGGTCCGACACGTAGAGCGTAGCCTCTTATTATGTACATACATACGTGTACATAACGTAGACGTGGATTTCTGATTACCCACCGCTGCTTACGCCCATGTATACGCAGGCCTTCACGCCGCCAGCAGCGTACTCGTGGATCGCCGCTTTTGTGTGTAAACATAACACGGTGAAACTATTCGGGATTTATAATGTGGCTCGTTGCACACGACCACACGGATGTGTACGTGTTTTTTTTCACACGTCTGCATGTGTGTCCGTGTAGCGATGTGTAACTCTAGACGACACATATACTTATATTTGCGTTCACGAGTGTACATGTATATATATGTATATACGTCTGTATTTGTATCCGTGTACAGATATGTAAATGTATAAATTCATTTATATATATACATACATATGTATATACATTTATTTAAGTCCACGAGTGTATATATATGTATATGTACACGAGTGTATATATATATATTTGTGTCGAGCTGTACGAATAGAGATGTACTTTGAGCGTACAGGTGTATATATATATATATATGTATATAAGCCTCTGCAGGTATCGGTGTAGCAAAGTAAGGATGACACGTGTTCCCTGGTTGTCGTAGATGGTGACAAGAGGACGGTCATTTGATGCTGCTGTTGCGCACGCGATGATCTGCTGCTGCCGCTCTGTGGGACGGGGTTGCTGACGCATGCTCCTGTAACTTGCATATACCACTGCGGTGGCTCTTTGTGGCTGTACGCTGCATCTGATGCTGCCACGTGCTGCTTCTCCTGCGGCGTTGTGCTGCTGTATGCTGCTGGGCCCGTGTAAGCGTGCGTGCTCCACTGCATGTGGCTGTTGCAGGCAGCGGAATATTACTCGACCTTTCCGACAGGGCTGTCACAAGAGCAGCAACAGAGCGGGCGTCGCTGGGGTGATGACGTAGCAGCAGAAGCAGCAGCTCAGCAGCAGCGGCAGCAAGAGTGGGGAGATTCCACGGAACTCCTGGACGACACGGACGCAGCGGGAGCTGCAGCAGCTGCGCAGCGGCAGCAACCGCGGGCAGGATCCGCTGCTGGTGGCGGCAGCAAATCTTCACGTGTAGACGGCACGGGGAAGAGCGATGAAATTCTCAAAGTCTAGGCGACTAGGAAGCTCACAGGTCTCAGCAGCCCCGCAGCACCCACCACAACCACACCGTGCGGCATCACCAGAGTATGTGGTAGAGAGGCTGTAGGAGGGACCACTGCAGCTGCGGACGTCAAGGCGACAGGTGCAGCGGCAGGTGAAGTGAAAACGCAGAAGCTAGCAGAGGCATGCAGCAACAAAGGAAGAAGCAAGGCCACTGCTGGGTTAGCAGCAGCACTGGCCCACCCCCGCAGCAACGAACGCAGAAGCGGGGAAGGTACGAACTAGGGCACAAAAGCAGGAGGTCCGCGGAGAGAGGCACGAAAAACGCGTTTACACAGAAGAGCAACAACAGCAGGAATGATGCAGTGAGGAACACCGTCGCTCCTGTCTGCAGCAGCAGGACGAGCACCTCACGAAAGCATTCAGCATGCAGCTGCAGTCAACCGGTCTCCTAGTTGCAGAGTCAATCGCGGCAGCAGGCATAGCGCTGCGGAATGTGTGAATATGCGATCCTCAGCTTCTGTCAGCTGCAGACGACTCCAGCTGCTGCAGCGGCAGCAGCGGCGCAGCTGTAGGACAGCAGCCGCAGCAGCCCCTGGAGTCCGGCGTTAATAACGTGAGCACCAGCAGCAACAAACTATCCAGACGATAAGACAGAAGAGAAGTCGCAGGACGAGAAGAATGACGTAGTAGTCTCTTGCTGTTGGCGGCCGGCGAGAGCGGATCAAATGGCTCACACACAAACATGCGTACACATCTACGGGTTTACTTGCGTGATCACTAGGGTACCATGTGTGTCTACACAGAGAGAGAGAAAGGAAGAGAGAAACCTGCGCCCGCGAGTCAGAGTCAGGGCTTGCATAAGAATAAGCAGCTGCAGCTGGGAACGGAGGCGCTTGTAAATGCGAGGGCAGGAAAGCAGCAGTAACGCATTTTGCTGTATGCATTAAAGCAGCAACATTAGCAGCGGCAGCGCCGCAGGCGGTGAAGCGGGATGCGGATGATCGAGTAGGTGGAGACAGCAGCCGCATCCGCTGCACAAAGGTCATGTCGTTGAAGACAGCAGGGGCACGCGCAGTGCTACGCCAGCATTATGTCGAAAGGCTTAGGTCCCTCAGGGTCGGCAGCCGGAGGGAGATCTGAAACCCACAAGAAACCGAGGGCAGGAGATTACCTGGAACTCAACTACTTGTATGAATGGGTAGGTATAGAAAGAGGAGGAGCACTTCCGTGTACACGTACGTGTGTGTGGATTTGTGTGTACACGGGTTTGCACGTATTCGCAAACACATCTGGACGTAAGCACATGTGTGTGTGATGCAGAGGAGCAATAGCGGTGCGCAGCATGTTCGGGCTTGTTAGCAGACGACGGCTGCGATCGCGGCTTTGCAGCCTGCTGCTGCCTTTGGGGTTCTAGTAGGGTGCGAGGAGCGTGTGTCCCGCTGCGGAGGTGCGGCGGCTAGTAGGGTCCTGAACGCTGGCAGTAGGAGGACCCCCCTGCCGTGGCCTAAAGGAGGGGCACCTACTGTAGAAGGCACACGTCTGCGGGACAGGAGGAGCCGACAGGGAGCCAAGAGCAGCTGGCATTTCCCTGTGGCACCTCGATTGTCTAAGCTTACACGTTGGCGTCCTACCGCCAGCAGCTGCTTTATAGTAAAGGGTAGCTTGCTTCTTACTGGTGGCACCTACCTGTTAAAGTGTACCAGCTGACTTCTAGCTCCTAGAAGGTGCCCACTCGATAACACTGAGTGGCCCTTTACTATAGACAGCTTCCACTGGACTCCTCCCAGCTTGGCACGTGACCGGAGACTTGTACCGTCTTGCAGAAATTTATGAGACGGCGCTAGGGAACAGCAGCTAGTTGGTACAGTGTAGCAACAAACTGGAAAACCTAAGCAGCTGCCTAGGGGAAGTTTACGGTGAGTTGCAGTACAACAGAAGGCAACTGGTAATTACTAAGAAGCGCTTGCGCGAGAGGAACAGGCATGCCGCAAGGTGAACAGCAGCAGTAGAGCTTGGCGGGCAGCTGGCTGGTGGAACAAACGTAAGCAGCAGAAGCGAAAAATTCGCAGCAGGTGTCTACTGGGTTTGGAAAAGCTGCAGCGTATGGCATTGAAAAGCGCCTGTCTGCGCCGTAGGAAGCACTGGCAGCAGCAAAGGAGCAGGTCGTTATAGGGGGAGGTGACTACGAATGTGCAAAAAGCAACAGCACAAGAATATGACTATTTTCTGCGGCCGCAACGGTACGTAGTGGCAGTGCAGCAGTACGCGTAATGAGTAAGCAGCGGCACACTCTGGAGGTGGACGTGACGGCAGCAGGGCGTCAGACGGTTAGAACTGGCTACTCTCTCCGCACCGGCGGCGGCGCAGTATGGCAGAAAGCAAACTGCTGCGTTCAGGCAGCAACTCAACTGAGCTGTCGGCGGCAGCAGCGGCACTGGTTAGTCCGGAGCGAGTTTTAGCGCCGGCAACAACTGCAACAAGAGTGAGTGAAAGCGTCGCGAAGCAGCGGCAGGGAAATCTTACCGTTCCAAGTAGTGCTACTTCTTCTTCGGGGGGAGATACGGCAGTGTGACTCTCTGCGGCGTGGGGCGGACGGCGGTGGTGTCTCTGTGCATGACACGCAGTACATGATGAGAGCGGAACGGGGGGCCGGGGGCCGTGTACGGCCTACGCATCCCTTCGATGAGGTGTTAAGAAGGACGAAAAGAGAAAGTGACCGTCGACTCTTCCTGCACTGTGAAGTGCGCGGCCACCGCTGTTACTGGAGGGTAGAAGAATGCATGGCTAGCGGACGGCAACGACGAGACGCAAGCACACGCCCTGACGGCCTCATAAAACGCAGCGTCTGAAAGCGATTCCAGTGGAAGTCTTTATTCAGACGTGTTCTATGCATTGAGAGGCACACGTGCTTCGGTGGGAAAAGTGCGTGTCTGTCCCTCTTCTGCCGAATGAGTGGTTGCCGCCTGAAGGGGTACGTGCATCCCGAGACAATCGTATTTCAAGTGTCTATGTCAGAAGTCAACATAACGCACGAAGCAGCGAAGGTTTTTCGATCATACTGTGTACCTGTGCACCTATGCATGACCTCGCCATACATACGGATCATGTCTGCTAACTGAATGGAAGACGAAGACTTTCTTGATAACAGACGATCTTTAGCAGCTGGAGCCACACCAGTAAGAACGGAAACTCTGACGCACAAAAGAAGGTAAACGCATGTACAAGGATAGAGCATTCGTATGGTAACAGCCATCAAACGGCAAATGTAACCTCCCGAAACATGGGTACTTAGCACTTCTGTGGGGGATGTGAGAGAGGTGCGTATAATTGTTATTCTATTGGGAGGGCGGCACACCCTATGGAACAGATTCACGCGTGGAAGAAGCAAGCTGGATGAATAATTCTAAGTGCGAGGAATTTTAATCCTACGTGGTTTCTGGGCCCGAAAGCTGACAAATGAAGAGGCTCACGTACAGTGATTATTTTTCGGAAGTGCAACGCACACGACGAAATTTAGGTGCCTCCAATATCTGAACCCACCACCACACACTCCTAGGCTCAAGTACAAGCCTATTTTATTATCTTTCCACACATAAACGCATTCACACAAGCACAGACAAACACATCTAAAATAGCCGAAGTCTTTTAGGAACTGGAAGACCCTCCTGGATGAGCACCTCTACTTCTGCCGTTCACTGCTGACCTGGATACACGTGAACACATACGCGTACCCACATACGCAAGAAGCACATGTGAAGCCGTCTTTCGTAGACCTCCACGTGTAGCAGTGTAGGCTGCGCCCGCGCTGAAGATGTCAGCATGCGCCAGTCCTTCATCAGCTTGCTATGTATACACATACAAATATATATATATAGGTAGATAATGTGCTTCTTGGGAAAACGGGATCTTGGAAGTCCGCAAAGGTGTTGCTGGGGGGCATTTTGCGGAAACGGCACTGCTGCTGCTGCCGAGGTGGTGCTGCGGCTTGTGGTGTGCCGGTAACGCAGTGAGATTCTGCAACGCTGTCCACGTCATTTAACGAACGTTAGGTTCAGCCTGTCTACAGCTGTCTAGAATCCTCGAACCTCGAGCGACGCGCGTCAAAACTACAGAAGTGTCTACATCCGGAATTTCTGTTGAGAGCAGCTCGTGGAAGAGCTGCCGCCCTTTCCGTAGTGTGCACCATCGGCAAAGCTTGAGGAGGCTACACGACTTCTTGTGCGCTTTTCAGGTGCGTGCTTGTGGAAAAGCCGCAAACGCGGCTGCACGCGTTCACGCGAACTGGTCTTTGGGAAAGCTTAGCGCATGCCAGTCTCAATGTTTTTTCCCGTCTCAGTCTCAATGTTTTTTCCCGTCCCCTGATGTTTACTGCGAAGGGTAGCAAGCGACAGGATTCTCCAGAAGCTCTTCGTAAATATTGTCAACATCGAGCCTCGTGAAACCCCAGACACGACTACAACGAAACATAGCAAACTTCGAGCGATCTTTAGCGAAGCTGGGCTTCATCATTAACCATGTGGTGCTATTTCCAACAGTGCTCATCGGAGTAACAGCGTTTAACTAAAAAGGCTTGCCACGTACTGCTACTGTAGTTAATTCGAGAATCCTTCCACGTTGAAAACATAAACTTTCTCATGACATACCATTCGATGGTAAGCCGGGTCTCAGGGCCCGCCACGGTAACCAAGTTTCTGCAGATTTGCCAGGTGCTGCTATCCCTAAGGCATGAAAAAAACAGTTTGTCCCTCCAGAGCTGAGTGTCTACCTACAGCAGCAGTTCCGACAGTAACACAGGCTGCCAAGACGTCTTCCTTGGGTGGTTTCGCAGGAAACTTTCAGAACATCGCAGGGCGACGCACTACGTGACCGTCACCGCAGCCATGGAACACCATTAAAGACCGCGCAGCGCACATCTACTGATGTGTACACCGAACGTCAGAGAAGCCTAATCAGCTGGATTTTTTCAGCATTTGGTGGCCTCAGACAGAGCTGTGCAAATCTTACTATTGAGGAAGGGTCCAAATACCTGCGTACAACGAAACTAAGCTACTGGCAAAAGATTTCCATTCTTGATTTCGGTCTGGTGCCCCTTTCGAGGCATATCTTATCTTCTGTTCGGGTTGCTTTCTGCTCTACACCTGCTGCTGATGTTTTGAGAGACCTCGAACGTGCCTCGTGTGGCACGCGCAGCCCTCCAACCGTGTGCATGTTTCACTGTATCGTACTTGATTCACGTGTTAGTGTGTTCTCACTTCCTGGTCACCCTGTTCCCCCACCTGGACTGTTTCCAGTACAGCGGCAAAAGCCCGTACTGCGGTGGATCCCCTCAATTCTCCTTACGCTGCTTACTACGGTCGCTGCTCCTCCTACCAGCAGTACTGCAGGTGATTCGCGTCCGTGCAACTGCACCGCTCTGCCGCCTCTGTGCTCCTGTGGTTTCTGCTTCGTGAGGCTGCCCCAAACGATATGCGCTGGCTGTTTTGGCAGCCACTGTGCTGCCCTGCTATACAGTTCCTGCTCCTGCGTCGGCTGCGCGGTGCTCGTTCCTGCTGCACTCTGCTGCGGGTTGCCGCTGGCGCGGCCAGTCCTGCTCACGTACGCCGTTGCCCTTGCGTGTGCCAGTGTGTCTGCTCCTGTTGCTGCCGCTCGTACGTTTGTGATGCTGCCGGCTGGTCTGGTGCTCTTCCAGACCTGCCGCCCACACTACTTAAACTGGTGCTGCTGGCGCTGGTAGCTGTACTGCTCCTGCTACTGGTAGTCCTCCCAATGGCATCTCCTTCCCTGCAGGTAACTACTTGCCCCCGTGTTGGTGTGGTAGCGCAGGCTACGACTGTAGCCAGGTGGACCGCTGGCTATTACTCTCGTGATATCGCGAGTGGTGTGGTGTGGTATTGGCGGCGTTGCTGCGACATCTGCTTCTGCTTGTGGCTCTCCTTTACCTGTTTATACACGTCAATTCCAAATGTACGGGAGTCCGTCTTCGCGTTTTGTGTGGTACACAAATCTTGCGGATGAAAGAGTGCGACGCGCAGAGTACCACAGTGTAATATATCTGCTTGCCTACCACAAAACTGTGGCGCTCCTCGGTGACAGAATACCATTTTTGGTTCGCCGGTAAGTGCGGACAGCCACTAAGTTGTTCTCCCGTGACCTACACTACTCTTAGCAGCAGACGGACCTGCTTCTTCCGTGGGGACCTCTGAATTCACCGCTTTTTAAAGGCACATACCTACGTGTCGCAGCCGGCCCGACGGTCAGACCCCTCCGCGCGCCACCATCGACCCTCTCACATCCAGGTATGGGGCCCCTCTGTACATAGTAAGTGATACCGTATTAGCATGGTGGTGTAGTGTTTCCCCACCTCTTGATTGCTTATACTTGACCCTTGATCTACGTAGCTTCGCCGCGGTTCTCGCTGCCTTTTTCAACGGGGGGTTCGTACGTGCCAGGGACGTAATGCGTGCGTGTGGCTTGAAGTAGACCGATGGAAAGCGTACATTTTGAGTGTCGTGTGTCTCACTAAGCTATACGGAAGCACCACGATGCTTGCATCGTTGGTTGTCCGTGCGCCGCAATATTGAGTAGGCCTCCGTAGGACGCTCTCATCGAAGCTTGATTATATTGAAGGCGAAGGTATGGAGTGAAATGGCTCCGCAGTTACATCGTTAGTAAAACGCTTGTTCGCATTATCTCCTGAACTATTGTGCTCTGACTTTCTTGTGTGTCGCCAAGTCCTCACCTAAATATCTTTGAGGGTGCGGAACTCTAAACAGCGGCAAACGAGGGAACCCACGTCATTTTCTCGCAGGAAAGTACCCCGTACCACTCTCTTTCTTCCCTTGGCCGCTACCGCTTTCTTCTGCTGTCCATTGTCTTCCCCTCTTCGACCATGTTTTTGTGCCATTCACGTGTCCACTTCTCACGGTGCCACAACGTCACTGTGGCAGATAGCTCTTCTGCGTACTTTCGAGTCTTGAGACGCTTCCCTTCACCGTCACACGTGTTTTGGTTTACAGTGCGGCCGCACCAAGAGCCTCATCTACTGTGCTGAGCGCTGGCTACTGTCGGCCTGCGTAAGTCGTTTGTCCTCAGTGTTTCCCACATGAGAGATCTAACGTACATCCACCTCGTACATTGGTGCAGATCTGTACACATCGATGATGCCTACACGTGTTTGATTGCTGCTGAGTAGACTAAGACAGTGTAAGCACGTCTAAACTTACGTCTTGCGTAAGGAGTGCGGGAAGAAAAATCATATTCGTCTACACCCAAATTCCATACGCACGCACGTGTGTGTAGAAGATATGTGCAACTCCATTCGTCTGTGCGTACTCACAAAGGAATGCAGTGACTGCGTGTGTTCACTCAAAAAACGCGAGAACTTACAGGCAGCGGCTGAAGCAGCAGCGACAACAGAAACGGGAGCAGCAGCGGCAATACGCGCAGCGTGTATTTCTTCGTTGACGGGTGGGGCAGCAGCAACAGCAACAGCACACCTTGGTTCTCTGTTACGAGTACAGGCGTGTATGGCGACAGCGGCAGCCGCCCAGTGCACCGCTCTGCTGCACTGCTACGCGTGTAGTGCAGCAGACGCAGCAGCAGCAACCCCCTTCCGTATCTCACTGCGTCCGGAATATATCCACCAGCAGGTACAGCTCCGTGTCGCCCTCACCCGACTCTCCCGCAGGGCAGCACCAGGTGCAGCAGCAGTCGCAGAGGGTACACTAGGAGATGCGGCAGCCGCTCTAGCAGCGGCAGCACAGCCAGCAGGTGAAGTCGCAGCAGCAGGAGCCAAACAGCTTGGATTTTGCTTATGGGCCGCCAACGGAGACAACCGCTGGGCGGTACGGTCAACAAAATGGGGTCTGCTGCATCTTCGACTGTTTTGCGACGGCGTCTGGCAGCGAGTTCTCCGTTTCGTCCTGCTGCGGCGAATTCTCCTGCAAGAGACACAACAACGTCTGCCGCAGCTGCTGCAGGGACCGAGCCTGCTGCTGCCGAAGGAGCACAGGCGGCTTTTGAGAGAGGCACTGCTGCTGCTTTAGAAGGAGCGGCCGGTTCTGCTGAAGACGCGGCTGCGGTTGCTGCACCCGCCCCTTATGGATCTTCCGCTGCTGCAGGTGGACGTGCCGCAGCAGCTGCTGCAGGGACCTTCAGAAGGCGCTTGAGCTTTCTTAATCCGCTGCGTGTCTGGAAGTGCAACAGAAAGCGTCTTCTCTTGCAGAGGGAAAAAGGTACAGCAAGTGCTTCCCGTCTTCTGTCGTCCTCTCCTGTCTCTTCTGCTTTTTCTCCATGCAACACCTCAACCACACGTAGTGGAGGCTCGCCTGCAGTGGCGGTTGCTGATTCGTCCCCGCATGCGTTTCCGGCTGCTAGTTGGGTACCATCCTCCTCCATTTTTGCTTTTGCGGCTGCACTGCTGCGGCAGCAGCGCTCCTTCCCCCGTCGTTGCGTTGTTTTCCTGCAGTTGCTGCATGCAGTGGTGTGGTGGGCGGCTGCTACTTCCAGTTTGACATGCAGCAGAATGGCCGCGGCTGTACTAGCCTTCCCGTTCTCCCTTCCTCCCTCTCCCGGACGACGCAAGGAAGTACACGGTGAAGCCGCGCGACGCCGCGAAGCAGGAGCACCCACGGCAGCACCATCCCACACAACAGCAGCGACAGCCGCAGCCGAAGAAACAGCGGCAGCAGCAGGCGTCGCAGCTGCAGCAGCAGACGTCGCCGCGGTAGAGACAGCAACAGCAGACGTCACAGCGGCGGATGCAACAGCGGCACACATCACAGAAGCAAGCACCGCAGCAACAGGGACAGCCGCCGAGGATGAAAGAGAAAACACACACGATTCGTCTAGCGCGCTGCGCCTTAGATTTGGAACGCATAGCACCGAAGGGGATGAAAACAGTGTCATGCCTGGACGAATTGGCAACACTAGTAGCGGAACCTGGAAAAGCTTTGTTCAGCAACCTTCGTGTCTTCGCGGAGAAGGCAAGAACGAGATAGTAATGTACGTTTTTGACTGGAAGGGCTGGACCTTTCTGGGCGTGGCTGCTGCTGCTGCGCTGGTGAGCGGCCTGAGTGTGGGTCTGCTGTGGCTGTGGAGGAACGATTGGGAGGCCATCGATGCAACGATCTTCAGTATCACAGGAAGACACAACCACTATGCTTACACTCTGGTACTCATCACTGTCGTCTTCAGTGTGTATTCCTCCCTGCTGCTGCTCTGCGTCTGCGCTTGTCTGCTGCCCCGTCTCTTCCTCTCCGCCTCACTCACAGTTTCTCCGTCTCAGTCTCCCAGCAAAGAGCACGGCCACCTCCTATACAGCAGCGGGGAAAGCCCTGTCAGCCTTGATGCAGGCAGGTGCGCTGCTGCTGCTGCTCGCAAGAGCCCGTGCAGCAACGTAGACAGCTGCTGCAGCAAGGCTTCCGACAACAGCGCCGATCCAAGGAAGAGCCCGCCGCTTCACAGCGGGGGCGCCCGGGGCTGCAGCAACACCTGCACTCCTCTCTGTCCTCCTGCTGGAAGCAGCGGCACGTTACTTGGCACTGGCTTGCGTATGGCACGCAGTACATACAGGCAGGTTGCTTTAGTAAAGAGCACTTCCCAAACTGACACTGTTGTCTTGCCCCATTATCAGGAGCTCGAACTACCTGTTTCTGACGGAGTCTGCTGTTGCTCATTCGATTCCCATGACGCCGCCGCTGCTCCTGCTCCCGTCGAAGACGTTCTTGAGCGTACGTCTCCCGCCTTCTTTTCTCATTCTGTTGCCGCAGCTCTGAGCAGGACTGCGTCTATGGGTGGAGCAGACAAACCATGTTCCTGCGGCAGTTTCAGTGCTCCCATGCACAAGGCGTCCACAGAGGAAGAAGCGCGTTTGTCTGCTACTGCTGCTACTCTTCCCCCTGCTGTCTGTCGTCTCCATTCCTCTCAGTCTGCTGCTGGACTCGCTCCTCGCACTACGTCGGCTGCTCCTACTACCGCTGCGATGCGGAGAGTGCTGAGGAGAGCCGGCAGCGCCTCAAACACTGCTGCGGCCCATACGCGGTCTTTTTCTGATCGTTCCGCTGGAACCGATTCTGCATTGTTCGCTTGTTCACTCTATTGCACTGCTGCAGGTCAGCCTGCGGCTGCTGGAGGAGCTGCTGCTGCTGTGCGTGGTGGTGCCCTTCCAGCCACTGCTGCGAGTGCTGTGCCGCCGTCGACGTATGTGGCATTCTGTCCTAACGCTCATGAAGAAGCGACTGCTGCTGGTGATCTTGCCAAGGCGGAGGCATCATCAACAGCATGTGGAGGAGAAGAAGCTGCATGTACACCGCTGCTCGTTCCGGAGAGACAAGTTGTCGTGCGCCTGTCTCTCGTGCATATTATCCTACTATTTGCTATTCTTCTTATGGAGGTCAATTTTTACACGTGGACTCTCTATTTGGGAATTGAGCTCTACCATTATCTCCCCTTTTTCTTCCACTTCTACGCTCCTTTCATCTACGCTGGGCTGCTGCCATTATTGACGCTGCTGCTCGTTGCTGTTCTCCTCGCACCTGTCTATGGGTCTCCCGCTGTGCTGCAGGTTTTCGCCTCTGCCGCACAGCCACCTTATCCGTCCACATACCTTCCGCTGCTGCATCCCGATGCGGCATTGTCGGCTGCTGCTTTGTTCTCTCCTGATGCTCCTGTGTCAGTTGCTTATGCAGCAGCTTCCTCTCCCACAAAGTGTCCTGGCAGTGCTCTTCCCGCCGACCACCAGGAGTGCGTAGATTGGTTTTCGCCGCCGTTGTTGAGCCTTCGGCTTCCTGCAGCACACGTGCGCGAAGCCCCTTCTCGCGCGCCTCTTGCGTCTGCTTCTGCACGTCCTGCTGATGCTGCAGCTGGTCCTTTCGATCCTCCTGCGGCTTTGTCCTCTTCTCTTCCCCGTCTCCCTGGCAGTGCTGTCACTGTTGCGGAAGAAGCGTGTGCTGCGTCGTCCAGTGACGCTGCTGCTGCTATTTCTGCTGCGCGTGGCGGTGCAGTTTCTGCTGAAATTGCTCTTCGCCACACTGCTGCATATGGCAGACTACGTTCGACTGCGCCTTCTGCAGAGAGCCAGGCGGGTGCTGCTACCACCTCAACTAATTGCTTGCTCGCCGTCTCGCCTGCTACTGTCCACCGAGGTAGGTTATCTTGCTTTGTTTCTTCCTTCGTTCCCCCCCCTGATTTATTGCTGCTATTTGTTCCTCGTCCGCGTGCGTTACTTCTGTTCCGTCTTCTGTTTGTGGACGCATATGTCGTGTTGCCTGATGATGCCGACGCTGCTGCATCGGAAGTGCATACGTGCCGCTTGTCCTGGTTTCGTCCACTATCCAGCGAGCTTGTTGCTCACTTTCTAGCTGCTGCGTTGCTTCTTCTCTACCCGTCTTCCCCTTCTGTGGCTGTTACGAATGCTGCTGTCAGGGCAGCTGTTGGTGTGCCGCTTGATTTTTGCCGGTGCACCCTATGCACCTTGCCGCTCCACTCTGAACTCTTGAAGATCAACTGCCTCCTGCACTCGCTCTCTCGCTCCGTTCTTATGTTCCTCTCGTTACTGTCCTCCTTTTTCTGCTGCCGGCGTTGGTCCAGTGCCCGCCACCACTGATACGAGATTTGCTGCTGCCGTCGTGCGTGTTGGCGCCCCTGCTGCTACTTCCGCTGATGTTGCTGTGGCCGGTGGTGGTGCTGCAGCAGTTTGCCCCGGCCCTGGGTGTGTCCCCACTGTGGCCGTTGTATTTCTCAGTGCTGCAGGTACCCCCTCTCCTGCTATTGCGACGCCTTTTCCTGCCGGTGCACGTCCTGGTGATGCTATAAACGAAGCTGCTACGCCTAGTCGTCGTGCGACTCTGACTTCTTTGCATCCTGTTTCTGCTGCTGTGTCTCTGCTGCTGCGGCTTTTAATGTTGAAGCTGCTGCAGATCCTGCCGCCGACACCGTTGCGGAAGTGTGCGAATCGGAACCCGTAGCGGCAGCCACGTCGCGTGGGACAGACTTGAGACTGCGAAAACTTTTCACCTGGGGGAAGCCGCAACAGCAGAGGCAGCAGCGGCAACTGCAGGAGCAGGAGCAGGAGCACGCCCCAGTCGCTGCGGAGGATTACGAGGAGCAGGTACAGCAGAAAAAACAGCAGGAGGAACAGTACTTTTTCTTGAAAGGTGTAGCACCGTTGAAGGCGAAGAAGATAATGAACTCATCAATACAGTTGTGGTGCTTCGTTTTACTGGTGTTGCTGTGGGTCCTCTTCCTCGTAGTCCCTTTCTTGCCTTTCTTCACATCCTCTCCCTGTCTGCTGCGCCGTCACAGGCAGCAGAAGCAACCGCAGCAGTATACACCGCCCTTCCGGTCGCGCCCGCCCGCGTCTTCAGACGCAACAGTGGAGACGGCGGGAAAAGGAAAGAGCAGCAGGAAAAAGGAGAAGGCGGCCAGGAAGCTGACGCGGAGGGCGAACGAGGTAGCGCTTGCGCGAGCTGAACAGCAGCGTGGAACAGAAGCAACAAGAGGAGAAACAGCAGCTGTGTCAACAGCAACGGCACCAACAGGAACAGCAGTCACATCATCAGCAAAAGCAGCAACAGCAGCAAAAATGGCAGGTCAAGATGTAAACGTACTAGGACGTCTCGATTCAAGAGGAAAGACACGAAGACCGGCGACCAGAGCCACAACCGTTCCATCCTCTCCAAGTGCAGAATCGGAAAAGGCAGATGAAGACGTAACACCAGCAGCAGCACAGGCAGCCCGGGCGGGGGTAGCAATACCAGTAAAAGAGGCTCGAGAAGCAGAAGAAGCGCCAGCAGCAGCAGCACAGGGTCTCATTTCAACAGGTAGAGATCGTCTAGCGGAGGCATGGGCGGCAAAGCCATCGGAAACTCGTGCAGCAGCGTCAGGGGCAACGGCACCACCGCCGGTGAGAGACCCCATCACCACCTCGTCACCAGTAGCAACGGCGGAAGGAGGAGGAACTGGAAAGAAAAAGGAAGGAGAAGGCGAAGGACCAGCAGCCGCAGCGCAAGGAACAGTAGGAGGACGACAGGATTTTGTAGGAGGAGTAGCCGAAGAAAAGGGAACTGCAGCAGTAAGAGACACTGTTGCAGCGTCAGTAGCAGCAGCGGTAGCAACCGACGCAACAGCAGAGCCTCTGTCAGAAGCTAAGGAAGCAGGAGAAGCAGCAAAAGAAACAGCAACACGAGTCGCGTCATGCTCACGACCAGCAGAAGCAGCGCCAGAGAAAGAACTCGCAGCGGAACACGATCAGCCGAGAAGGCTGAGTTCACTGGCGGCAGAGTGGGCGACAGCAGCGTCGGGAGCAGCAGCAGCAGCCTCAGGATTAAGAGCTCCATTAGAAGTGAACAAAGAACCAGGTATCAAGAAGAGAGGCAGCGATTCAGCAGCGTTGGCACTCGGAGGGAAAAACCAGGCATTTTCAAGAGAGAAGACGCAGCTGGCTCCCAACGTGGCGTCAGTGAAAAACAAAGCAGCTAGCCAGTGGTTTCTGGGAGAGGACACACAGCGTGCGGCATCACCGCGGAGTGACGATACAGAGCCTGCGACAGCTGAGATGATGCTGCCTGTACAGCCGCGCAGTGCGGACGCCATTCGTTCACTGCAGGATATTTCTCTTGCTGCTTCTAGGTCTGCTGCTACTCCGTCTGCAGCGCCCAGAATTGCCGGTGAGGTTGAGGTCCCTGTTGCTCATGCTGAAAAGCTTCGTGTTGCTAGTGGGATTTCTATGGAAGCCAATGTAGACACCTCTTCGGCTCCGGATGCTCCTGCGAAAGCCAGCCAGCCGTCGTTTGAATTTGATGCTCCTGCTGGTGTTCCGTTGTATCCTGCTGGTGAGGCGGAGGGGTGCGCGTTTGCTGGTGCCGCTGCTCGTTCTGACTTTGCTGCTGTGATGCACTTTTCCCCGTTTACTACTGCAGCTACTGCGCCCTCCTTTCAAGCTTCTGTTGATGTTATGGCACGCAAGGACGCAGTGACGGAAGGCCCTGCACTAGCAAGACGTGTGGCAGCCTCAGAACGTGAAACAGCAGCGGCGGGACACTGGACTGCAGCTGCAGGAGGACGCGTAGGAGCAGGCGACGCAGCTGCAGCAGAGGAGAATCGAACATCAGCGAGAAACGCCTCCGCAGCGGAGAGGGGGGGAAAAGGAGGACATGAAGCTGCTCCTGCAGCAGAGGAAGCGTCACGCAGACAGTGCTCGCGGGGGTTACAAGGAACTTGGCGTGCCGCAGAAGGAGAAAGAGCGACAAGAACAGCAGCAGCAGCAGTCAGAGACGACATAGTGCAGGGACGAGACAAAGACACACCAGCAGCAGATGTTGCAGGAGGAACTGTCCACCAGGAAACGGCAAGCCGTCCAGGACAGGGACTGACTGTCTCAACAGCGGGAGCAGAAGCGGCGGGAGGTGGACGAGGAGGAGACGCAGGAGGAGCAGACACCGAGGAAACACGCCTTGTAGATGATACAAAGGGAAACGGGGAAAAAACGATGCACTGTGCAGAAAAGGACCAAGAAGCGACGTCGTTACCATCCGACAATGACGAGAGCAAGGAAGCAGACGCTAGCTCTCCGTGTGCCACGGAGACACAGGAGTCTTCTTTTTTGCAGTGGATAGTCCCTACGCCTGTGTGGTGCGCTGCAGCAGATCTCGCACTCTGGGTCGTGGACGCTTGGGAGGAAGTCCAGCGCGACCCCTTCACCCTCTTGCCGCCGAAGCCGCTGCTCATCGGACATAGAGGCCTCCCTGCTGTGCGGCCGGAGAATACGGAGGCCTCGTTCGCTGCCGCTTCTGAGACGTGCGACGCTCTGGAGGCCGATGTCAATATATCGCAGGATGGAGTTCTCCTTCTTGTTGTGCGCAAGTTTCATGCACCTCCTCTAACAGGATATCCGACTGCGGCTGCTGCTCGTAGCTTACCTGGTGCCGCGTTGCTGAAGACGCTGTTCAGGGCACTGCAGCTGCTGCTCCGGCCGCTCACGCTACTCCCGCAGCTCCGACGCTGGCTCAGATGTTGAGATGGTGACTGCGCTGCGGCTACTAATGCTAAGGGCGCTTCTGTTGCGGAGCTGCTGTGCAGAAAACTGTTGCTTCCGCGGCGTGTGCGGTTTTTGCTGGCGGTGTTGCTGGTGTCGCTGCTGCCGCCTCCAGTGTTGATAACCGGTCACAGCTCGTGATGGCGCAGCAGCTGCCGTGCTGTTGCTGCTGCTTCTGAAAAGTGGTGCCTGGCACCGCTGCTTTTCAGTGGGACTCTGCTGCGGTTAGCGGGTACGCTGGTGCGTCTACCGCTGATGCAGCTCTTGCTATTGCTTAGTTAATGCCATTTTGCGTCTGCCGCTGTTCCTGCAGCTGTCGTGTGTTTTGCGAGTCGTGCTGTTACAGCTCCGATTGCTGCTGGTGGTGGAATTTGCTTTGCCGCCGCTGCTGGCGCTGCCACTTGCGGCGGCAGTTGCTCGTCGGCACCTTTGCTGCTGTCGGTGGTACTACTGACGCTGCTGCTGATGTGTCTGTTGCTGCTGATGAGTCAACTCTGCTACTACTGTGCCACGGGCTGTTTTTGGTGCTGCTGCTGCTGTTGTTGATGGTGCTGCTGTTGCTGTTGCTGCTGCTGTGGATGATGCTGCGGTTGTTGGTGCTGCTGTGGCTCTAGCACGACGAAACGTTCAGACGTACAACGGACGTGGCGACTGTGTTCCCAGAAAAAGCAGACGACGAGATACATTCATTTGATTGGGAGAGCATTCAAAAACTCAACGCAGGCAAATGGTGGCTCGATGCAGATCCCTTTGGTTATCGTTCTAGACTGGATCAAGCCACCCAAAGCGTCATTGCTACTCAGAGTAAGTATAGCCGAATCCCATATATACATATATATATATATACATATATATATATATGGCTGTTGGTCCTTCAGCGTGTACGTAGGTACAGGAGTACGCGCGTACCGATGTACGTGCATGGCTAATCGTTCCCGCAGCTTGTCTGTGGACACATATGCGATATATATGGATAGTTGCCTTCTAGTCAACAGGCGTGCATACAGTTGCCTTTATTTGTAGATACGTTCGTACGTGTGGGTCCACACGTGGAGGAATAGGTTGTTTTAGAATGTGTGGAAACGGGGGTGATACTAGCTAGCTATGAACAGCAGCACGTCAGCAGCGGCGACTGTGTGCAGGGCTCCTTCGTTCAGCTGCTTGGCCCGACCGTGTCGCTCTCTCCTAGAAGGTTTAACTGGTTCACAGACTAAAGAACGCATACATGCACGTATAATATATATATATATATGTGGACATGTTTGTGAATATCGAATTTCCCCAGTGGGTGTGTCCGCCTACACACGCGCGTTCGTAATTCTATGCGCAAAGACGTATTTCCATCCATACACGTATCTATATATCTGCAAGTCTGTATATCTGGTACAAATATAGTGCATCTATGTAAGAAAAAGGTGCATTTTGTCACAGTATGGTGCGTATATGAGCTAGTGTATAATATATCTAGATATATATACACATGTATGTCTCATTTTCCCTTATACGAATGTTCATGTGTATTGCATACGTTGATGCGCCGGGGGTCCTCTTAAAGAGATGAGTGCACACACACGTCTCTGTGAACAGTATGTATTTACGCGTTTATGAATGCTGTGTATTTTCTAACGTAGACAGAGGCCACGGCCGCAAGGAACTCACGTGTACTTCTGAAGCGTGACCACGTACACATCCATCTATACCACTTAATATCGTCGCACCACCCCGAGAAGCGTCCTCGTAGGTGAAGGGGAGGAAGAGGCTGTGAAGCAACAAAGGCACAAGTCAACCCATGCACGTATAGATGTACGTGCGTATTCAGCCATTTTGGTGCGTGCGTGTATATATATATATATAAATGCGCATGTAAGTACGTATCCGCCTGTGTGCGGTGGAAGCTTCTACATCCACAATTACACATGTAAATGAGTATGCAACCGTATACGTGTACTTGTATGCTCATAGGCTTATGTATGTGTACCCATGTATATATATAAGTGCGAGACAAGCTTTGAGAGTAACGTGTTTGCGTATAGATATGCATACTTTAGATAGTACACGTGTGTCTGTACGAACACATATATACGTATATCGTGTATATATGTGTACGAGTGCGAGAAGAGCCCGTCGGCCTAGGTTGAGGCCATCCGATGCACTGGAGCGGCATTGTACAAGTTGCACGAAGCGCATGAGTGAAACATGCCTTCCTGTGCCTGTGGATCTCTGTGTGCCTCTACAAGATGTATATGGTCGTACGAATCAAGTGAAAACAACTGTCCTCTACGAGCTTATCAACCCGCCTCCTTACGTATCCGTAGGGATATATGTGTGCTACGTGTCTCTGTGAGTCTCTGTGTGTGCCTGTGTTTGTATATCTACTTGTATCAATTAAAAATCAGTCGCGCCTGCAGCTCTCAGTGGCGCAGCGTGACTGCGAAGAAGAGTACAGGAGCGGTGGGAAGAGTTACAAAACGGAGAGATGAAATTCTCAGCCGTTACACCTTCCACTGTTTTTTGTCTGAGCTTTTTCTGTTGCTGAGTTTCGTCCAGCCCCCTCCGTCGAGTGCATCCGCTGCTGCCGTCGCCGCTGCAGTCTCCGCGTTGCGACCCATTTTGTCTCGTCTCTGACAGCCTCTACTGACACCCTCGCGCTGCTGCTGTTTCTTTAGATTGTTTCTCGCTCATCCTTTTTTCTCTCTCTTTTCTGTGTGTGTTTCTCTTGCCGCACACTGCGTACTGCTTCTGCTGTTGTTGACGCTGCCGCTGCCCTGTGCGTTGCTGCTGACGGTCTCCTTGAGGATTGCGCGGAAGCTGTCCAGACTGACTGCTGCAGCACGTTCTGTTACGTCCCTGGCTGCTGCTATGTTGCAGGAGTTCCCTCCTTCGAAGCGCTGCTGCGGCACCTCGTGAAGACCCAAAAGAAGCTTATATTCGATCTCCACTGCCCCGCCTGCAAGGATTCGACATGGGGATGCGGTGGTCGCTGTGTAAGTCGGGTGAAGGCGCTGCTGCGCAGCACCAACAGCGGCAACTATATGCTCTGGATGCAAGACGGAAAGTAAGTGAGAAGGCAATTTTTCCCGCCCGTACTGCGAAGAAAGAAAAACAGGAGACAGAAGTGTGGATGCGTGCAGCAGGGGGCCTGCAGCGTACATGCGCACTGTCTTGGCCATCCTGTGGAAATAGCATGGGTAACCGGTGCGTGCGTCTGTCGCCCTTATTCCCCACACGTCGCCCTACGTACGAGGCCTACGCATCCCATAAATGTGCATGTACAATAGTGTAGACACACGTATGTATGTGGGCATAGCGCTTACGCAGAAACACTCGTACGTGTGTTCGTCTATGTATACCGGTACCTACATATACATATGTACTTGTAGGTTGGCGAGCGCACCGGAACGCATGTATTTACGTGTCCACGCACGCATCTCTATATACACACAAGTACACAGATAAATGCAAAGGTGAAAAGGACTGTGCTTGTCGAGAACCCAGCAGCCACACATATTAGTAGCTGTGTGACAGGCGCTGGCAAGTATGGGTGAAGCACAGTAATATGGACAAGTAGTATGGAGGAGTAGTCGTCACGTTGGTAGCATCAAGCGAAGCCGTGCAGTTACTACTGTTGATGGTAGTAGCAGTAGTAGCAGTCGAAGTAATACTAGCAGTTGTTTTAGTTGTAGAGGAGTCGCCTGAATTCCTAGTGGCGGCAGCACTGATGGACGTAGTGGCCTCCGGACTTGTCCTTTTTATACGCATGTGGGGAAGTTTTACATTACTCGTAAAGGCTGCTGCAGAACTGTTCCTCTGTTGCCGCCGGAGCTGTTCACTTGACGTGGAGTACTACTGTGATTACCAGGGGCGGCAACTGCAGGATTCCCAGTAGGAGTTCTTGTAGTACTGGGAGTAGGGGTGGTCGGAGTAGCAGCAATAATAGAATATGGATGGCATTTTGCGCACGCGCTAGTAGTAGCACCAGCCGAGACAGCAGCTCAAGGACAGCTTTTTTGTGTCTCGTATTTCATAAGGCGCATCCTCCTCGTTAGCTCCTCTCGAGCTGGCAGGGGGATTTTTCTGTCTGTGTCTTCCCATTTCGACTTCTAGTTACATTTTCGTTTCGCTTTACCTTGACCAATGTTCTCTCACTCTTAAGATCCACGGCCTCTTTCGTCCTCTTCTTTGCGCATTTACGCGTTTGTTTGATCTTGTGTATCCGTCCTTTTCTTCCATGTCCAGTACGTCGTCTCGTTCATATTTATTTCCCTTCCCTCGCTTCCCGTGCGTCTTGTGTAGCTGTTCTCGCCTGCACGTCGTCCGGTTTTTTCGTTTGCCTTCCACGCGTTCTCCGCTGCTCATCTCTTCCATCGTTTTCGTTTCTCTCCCTTTCTGCAGTCTGCTCTTGTTTGTCGCTTGCTTGTTCGTTCGATGTCTCCACCTTGCCGTCTTCCTCCACCTTTTCCTTTTAATTTTGCTCCCGCTATTTGATCCCTTCGTTTTCCCGTACATTTGTTCCCGTCTTCCTCCGACGTCCCTTGGTGGTCCGCGGTGTGATTCTCCTGTTTCTTTCCGACCTCCTCCCAAAATACATACCTGGCGACTGCTGTGAAATTTTCTCCCTGTCCTCGTCGCGTCTATCCTTTTCCTGTTCCACGCCTTTCTTTTTTTGGCTCTCTCCCGTCATGGTGCTTCTCCTTTGTGTCCCGTTCTGTGGGTTGTCGCGTGTTTGCTGCTTGTCCTTCCGTCATTCGTCCTCTTCCCGCCTCGTCCTCTTTCACTCCCGTCCCCCAACCGTTGCTTCTGCGTGCAGCTTCGCCTTCGACTTTTTTTGCGTCTCGTCTTTCACTTCTTCCTTGGCTTCCTCGTTGTCGTCGTTCTCTGTACTTTTCCGAACCCTTCCTTGTCTTCACGTTTCATTCCTTGTCTCCGCTGCTCGTCTCTGTAAGTATCGTTTTCGCCATCTGTTTCCTTTCTTCCAGTTCTGCACCTGGCTTTTTCATCGTTCCTGTTTTCAGTCTATTCCAGTGGCTTCTTTGTCGTCTTTTCCTTTCTTTCTTGTGTTCTGTTCTCACCCCGTCATCACTTCTTCTAGCTTTGTTCTTGTGAGCGCGTCTCATCCTTCAGGTGCGCCGTGCTCTTACTTTTTCGTGTTTTCACGTAATATTTCTCCCTTCGCCGGCTGACTCTCTTCTTAGCTGTGTTCCCCACCTTCGCCTTGCCCTCTTTTTTACAGAAGTGCTCCATGTATCCTTCTTCCCTTCCGTGTTGTTCCGGTCTCAGTCTGCAGTTCTGTTTTTACCTGTTCTCCGGTTCGGTTTCTTGCTTTTTCTGTCTAGTTTTTTCGCCACCTCTGTTCACTCTTTCCTTACTCTCTTTTTTCTCTGTTCGTGTCATCTCTTTCTGTCGTCTTCCCTGACTTCTGCACCTTCTCGTACTGCTTATTTTATTGTTCCTTCACCTCCACTTCTTTTCCTTCCGTCCTGGTCCGTTCACCCCTCTCCTCGCACTCTCCTCCGCTAATCCTGCTTCGAGTCTTCTTCCTCAGATCTAATTGTGTTCCACCCATTTTCCGGCGTTCCTTTGTCTCACTGTCTCTTTGCGTCACTCCCTTTTTTCTCTTTCCGCCGTTTGTCTTTGTCTTCTCTTTGCTGCTTGTCTACTGTCGTTCTTTCTATCTCAGTCCATTACCTCCGTTTCCCCTTCTTTTTCCTTCCTTGTTTCCGTTCTTGTCTACCTGTTCGTCTTCATCGTCTTCTCTTGTTTGGTCCACGTCTTCCTTCGTTCCGTAATCTGATATGATGGTGTTTCTTTCGTTGCTGTTCTCTGTCTATTCTTGCTCTAGTTCTTTTTCTTTGCCCTCTTTTCTCCTTCTCCGTCTTCCTTCCTTTCTTCGTATGCTTCTTCTTCATCTTTGTCATCTGCTCTCGTCCTCTCCTCTCTGCGTGCTGCTGCTGGCAGGTTTTCTTTCCTCTTCTTTCTTCTCTCCTCAACAATTTCTTCTATGTCCCGCTTTGTTTGTGTCCTGTGCTAACTGCTGCGTTGCAGAGAGGAGATTAAGCGGGAGTTTCCTGAAGCGACGATTGTGAGGAAGGTGTTCGGAGGCCGCTTCAATGCCGAAGCGGAGGACAGAGACGAGCCACTTGCAGAGGTTTTGAACAGCGACTGGCGCTACAGTCCTGCAGCGTCCGTTAGAAAGTGGGCGGAGGCAGGCTACTGGGTAAATCTCTACGTAGTGACAGAGCCGTGGATTTTGTCCTACTTCTGGTGCGCGGGAACCGTCTCTGTTACTACTGATAACTGCATCAGCACACGTAGTCAGCAGGCCCCGGTGTATGTGTATACTCTGTATGCTTTTCGTTTCTTCGCCCTGTTGCTCGACGCTGCGTGCATCCTGCTAGTCATCCTCTGCCTCTTGCTGAGGAGATACTGCGGAAATACCAGCACCATCAGCTTCTTCGTCGCTGCAGCAGCAGCAGGAGAAAAAGAAGCAGGAGTTGAAGACCAAGAAAGAAGACGGGCGAGCACCTGCTACCCCGATACACCGCACAAGGAGTGCGCACCCTTTGCCTGCGGCGGCGGCAACAACGCACCAGAACGACGCAGTGCCGACAGCAGCGCCACCAGCGAGGCAGCAGCACGTAGCTGTCCTCCGCCACCGCGAAGGAACGGCAGCAGCTGCAGCAGTCTCTAGCCTTGATTCCAGAGTCGCCCTGCCTACCTCAATCCTGCAGTTACTTTTAACGATCGCACAGTGTCACGGTAGCAGCAGCAGCGTCACCCCGAGTCACCCTGACAGCCACTTTGTGTGCAATATGTAACTCAACAGCAGCGCTCCTTCGCTAGGCACCCACAATATCAACAGCGTCCACACGCGTAATCGGTTCAAGCAAACTTCCACACCACTGCGGTGTGCCGAATCGCTGCCGTTGTTGCCTTTCCACGGAGAACGCCGAAACAGCGGCAGCGGCAGCGGACGGCAAGAACGAAACTGTAGCAGGACCCGCAGCATCAAACCACACGTGTTCGCTGTGGTGAGGGCGAGGGGTCTGGTGCTGAAGGCTAGGACCAACACCGCCGGCAGGGTGGTCACTTAGATCAAAGTGAACGAACCGTCTGAGTGTACGCAGTGCACCTATATCCTTTCGTTTCAAAATGTCACTTACGTGCTTATCTCTTTATTTTCCAAGGTATCCAAAGGATTCTTTTAAATTTGTGCAGGCACACGTGTGTATCGTCTGGTGTGGACTGGAAGGCAGCTACACAATGCGTCATGCTTTTTCTTGTACACTAAGAGATACTTGCTACGTTGCCCACGTCAAAAGTGACAGATCCAAGTCCGCGTAGGACCGTTACAACGAGGACTGCTGAAGACGCACCTGCAATAGCAGGGAGCGTCAGTGGTAATCGCATGAGAGAGAAGCCAGGATGATTCAAGCTGAACGGAACGAACCGTGCACGTCCGCTTACCAACACACACACGCACGTGTACGTGTGTACCTACTCGTGTATATTTGGAGAGTCAGCGGGGGCAGCCGTACGTGAGAGATTGCACATGTCTGTGTTTGATACACGTATATTTACATTTGTCTGTAGAGAGGAAATAATTACTCGTCTCGCGGTCCATGTTATACATATATATATATACATATATATATATGTATAACATGGACCGCTAGAGGAAGAGGACTACGTACGACCAGCGCCGCACATGCTATACGGTTCTGGCACGTCTACATAGATGGAAAGATATCTTATATATGCATGACTACACGGAAACGTCGATAGCAGATACACACTTCACTGTCCGTAAGCCTTCCTGTATTTCTTTACATTTCCGTACGTGTGCATACCAAGCAAGCCCCACGTCAATCGCGGACGAAGGAGATGTTTTACTGAAAATCATACACCGCCGCAAGCCATACTTTATGAAGGTGCGAGATTCTTGCACCGCACCGGCATGAGTAACTGAGAACACATGAAAAGGCAGATGTAGATAGCTTTACATATGTGTGGGTGTATGTGTGCGTTTTTCTCTCTAGGCACACATATATACATATGATATGAAGCGGCAGAGAGAGAAGTATGTGTATATATATTACGTTTGCGTCTGGACATGCAGGCCTCCATGAGTATACGCAAGCGTGCACTCACACGTGTGGAATCCGTAATGTACTTTTCCCCTGAAAGACGTTCAACGAAGCAAGCACCCCGCGGCAGCGGGTTCCACGTTCGTGAACGTTTGCGCTACGTCCAGGCAGCCCTGCGGGCTCACTTCTACGGGGTGATCACGCAGGATGCGTGGGAAATGACTGGAAATTCAGGACAGTAATATTACGCCGTACCTAGACGTGACAAGACAGGATAAGCAAGTACCAAACCTTACATTTTCATACTTATTATACGCTTGGTAGTGTAGTTAGCGAATAACCGTGAGACGCTGATTGCTCGACCCTTCTTCCTGCAGGAGCCATAGATCTACAGACAGTGCAGAGTATTATACTAAACTCCATGACGTGCCTGTTGAAGCACAAATTTGTGGGCGCCTCCAGCTGATCACAGCACGTCTGCTCGTAACGTGGAATTACGGATTAAAGGGTAGTACCAAGTGCATGCATATATATATAAATATATATGTGTGCTATTGCTCCTTGATAGACGTATAGTTTCTGAGCGAGGGAGTGGATTACACTGCCTATGCGGTGTGACCCGAAGATATCATCACCTAGATTATTAGATGGAATATATACAGGTGAGTGGATTACATTGTCTGTGCCGTGTGACCCGAAGATATCATCACCTAGATTGTTAGATGTAATATATACAGTTTACTGTTCTCCGCTTCCTCGTGTATACACGAGACAACGCCTCAGCAGGGAACTGCTTGCCAATTCAAAATATTAAACAAGACTGGTTAATTGCGTAGGTATTAATGCAGTCTACTTTCTGGAAATGGTGTATATTGAAAGCCACCAACTCGCATCACCGTAAGTTCCATAGTGTGTAAGTCTTCCACGTAAGTAGACTACGCACTTCGCGCAAGTTCATTAAAAAAAAACAGGTACCTCTGGATCTTCCCACCTGCGGGAAAGCATTACTAACTCTACGTAATGGACGCCGCTGCGGCTGGTGTACGTGTTGTACGGGCGGTGCCGCCTGAACGATACGGAGCGGTGTTTCCAGTTGCCCACATGCGTAGATACAGGAAGGAATTCACATTATGTGACACTTTCTCAAGGACGGTCACGAGCGCGGAATACGGTAGCAGAGATTCCAGCCTCCACAATCCAGCCTAGCTCTTTGCGACGCAGAAGGGCGGGAAAGAGTCCAACTGTCAAGTATGCATTCGCTGTTCTCCAGATTAGTGCTTCAGCAGCAGCGTGCACCACCGACGGAAACAGCACTCTTCAACGGTTAGGGAAAAGCAACAGCAAAGCTGCCTTGACGCAAGGCTGAGGGCTCCTGCTACGGATCTGCCGTGCAAAAGTTGCAGTTGCTGTGTCTCTCTGTGTATATACAT
Source organism: Sarcocystis neurona (assembly GCA_000727475.1). Classification (NCBI taxonomy): domain Eukaryota; phylum Apicomplexa; class Conoidasida; order Eucoccidiorida; family Sarcocystidae; genus Sarcocystis; species Sarcocystis neurona. The sequence continues at coordinate 1,070,496 of KL647295.1, read as the reverse complement.
GTATAGCAATGCATACGCAAGTACACATTTTTACTGTGTATCGGGCCGTCAAGGTATGATCACGACACCACCGGACCGGGATGGCTATTTTTGCATACCTATTTGTGCGAAACGTAGAACTTCGATGCACCCGCAAAGAAGCGTGCTCCACGCCAGCGGTTCTCGGCCGGTGTGTACGCCTGTAGCCGTGATCATCCATGACCTCGTACAAATGCATGTTTCGCGGACGTGCGTGACTGAGCGGCGCGTAATTAAATATACGTGCCGACAATGGAAACCTTGTTCCACCGCCTCCAAGCACGCATATTTCGATCGCATGCGCGTTTCGACATACGCAGGAACTTTCTAGCGCATGCGCTTATGTACATGCTTTCTAGGGAAGAACGACGAGTAACATCGTCCACACAGGTGCAGCAGCTACAGGAAACGTGAACGTCCGCAAGAGACAACACAGAGTGACATCAAATAGTTCAACGTAGGGTAATCTGGAAAAAGGAGGGGCAGGCTTATGCGAATATGTGGAGAACGGCACTTGCAGGTTCATATAGGCAAACAGCTGTGTATCTGCAGCCCCAAGCAGCTACAGGTTTCTAAGAGCCACACGTTTTGGAGCAGGCTGTCAGAAAGCTGTAGCGACACGTAGTTGCAAACCTCGAGCAGCACGTATTCGCACGAGCTAGCAACATCTATCCGCGGCAGCCACCATGGGACCTTCATAGCAGCGGGCAACCGGAAGCTTCCAGTAGCACGCAACTGCTGCTGCTGGTTCATAGCAGTCACACATTTTAGAGCAGGCCACCACAATGCGGTAGTCGTGCGTAGTTGCAAACCTCGTGTAGCAAGTATTCGCAGTGTGCACGCCACATCTATCCGTGGCAGCCACCAAGGGACCTTCGTAGCAGCGGGCAGCCGGAACCTTCCAGTAGCAAGCAACTGTAACTTTCCAGCAAGCACACCGATACACGCGGGACACAAACAAGCTGCAACACTGTAGCATCGAACCTGTAATTTTTTTTGCGAAACACTACAAATTCCTCGTTGAGGCAAATGTATCTACCACGCAGACGGAGTAGAGCCTGACGCAGTACGCAGCTGTGGCTGCGGCAGCTACTGTAGAACTGTAGCAGCAGCGAGCTGCTAAGATTCACTGAGCACTGCTACCAAAAGCAGACAGCTGCAAGTTTTGTTAGGACACAGGTAAGGCAGTCTCACAGTACTTAGTCAGGTGGAGAATCCTGGAACACAGCGGCTGTTTCTTCTTTCAACGAGTTCGGCGTAGCAGCAGTCACGAAAAAAACGCGGCAGGAGTTCCAGCAGCAGCCAGTAGCGGACGCCGATTCCAGCGGCAACGGACTCTTCAGCAAGCGAAGCAGCCGCGCCCGCAGCAGGAGGGGCCCGCGTAGCAGAAACAGAAGCGCTTGGCGTCAGTGCGAAGAACAGGAGTCAGGTCACGACAGAAGCAAGAGCCGTGTCTTGTCTTTCGAGCTTCCATGATCACAGCCTGTTTCTGTGCCTCTGAACCTGAGTGACACTTTTCCCGGTGTGCAGGCAGAAGAGCAGGTGCCGCTGCTGCCGGACCGCACACGGCATATGTTGCCTGCTACAATGTAACAGTATGTGCGGACACACGTGGACGAATATATATACTTCATATATTTCTCACGCAGTTCCCTTTCCAGTCGTGCTTCTGCGCCTCCGTACCTCACATGTCAATGCGCACACACCTCTCTACGTGCAGTAGACGAAAAAGAGATTAGTCTATTCACACGTGTATACAGCGAAGCATTTACGTGATGCCATACGTGCATGCGTGCGCAAGTATTGTCCGTAGGAGGTCGTTTTGCTTTTGGACGAGGAGGCAGGGGACTCAGCACCGAAGATGCTCAGATGCTGACGCCCGGCGAGCGGCGACTTTCTAAAGTTTGCTGTCTTGTCGCCGCTGCCGTCGCTGTTGTTGGCGCTCTTCAGGCCCGCGCTGTTATTCTCGGGGCTCTGGCTGTCGAAGTTGATGCTGCGCTTGATGCGGTGCAGCGCTCCTGGCGCTGCTCTTTAGCTGCTGATTTTCCTTCAAGAGGACCCCACCACCGCAGCAGCTGCCGCTCATGCGTAGTAAGGAGCAGGGAAGGTCTGCCGCCTCTTCGACTGCGACGGCTTTCCACGAAGCCTCGATCTTCCGTTCCATGTCCCCGCTACTACTACTATTGCAGCTGACGTTCGCGCCGCTGTTACTGCCACCTTCTCTACTTTTGATGGGTGAAGTGCCACTTTTGCCAGTACTGCAGCCACTCGTGCTACTACTGCATGCGGCGCGACTGCGGCTCCATTGCTGCAGGATGCTGCTGTCACCAGTATTGTCGTAACGACTACGTTCGTTACAACTCTCCTCGCTGCCGAGCTCAACGCCCTCAGTGCTACTACTGCTGTTGCTGCTGATCTTGCTGCCGCTGCCACAAGTGCTGTTGTTGGTGGCCTTGCTGTCAGTGGTACTGCTGCTGCTGCTGCAGCTGGGGTAGGTTTTTGTGTCTGTCGACAGAAGTGTCCCCTGCTGCTGTTTAACACAAGCAAGGCATTCCTTTTTCGACTCGCTCAGGCTGGTCGCCGGTGTTGCAGAGTGCCGCGCAAGGTTGCCGCCGCTACTGCTTGCGTCGCTTGAGCAGCCGACTCCGACGTTGTTAGTGCTGCTGCTGCTCCGGCGGACTTTCTTTGTATCTGGGAGAGCTTTCTGCAGCCTACAAGCCGTTGGCTCGGCAGCCGCAAGCCCTGCAGCCACGTCTGCGCTAGCAGCGACCCTTCTCGCAGCACCAGCTGCGGACCGTTGAATAGCAGCATCTGCAGCGCTTCCTTCAGCAGCATCTGCAGCGGGGATTTGTTTGCTTGCAGCAGCTGCAGTACCACCAGCAACGGCAGCAGCAGTCCCCGCGTCAGCGCGCAGACACGGCGTCGCCACCGCAGGTTCAGCACCAGCAGGGCTGCCTCTTCCTTCCCTTCTTTCACCCGTTCCTCCCGCAACATCGCAGGCATCAGTAACACTAGCAGGAGAAGAAGCAGAAGTCACCTGGGCAGCAGCAGCCGGCGCAGTAGCAGCAGCGTCACCGTCTGCAACGGGCAAAGATGCACTTGTAACGGCAGCAGGAGAGCAAGGGAAAACAGGTGCTGTGTCTGCGGGTGATAGAGGAACAAGCTGCTTTAAAAAAAGCATGCGTTCTAGGCGTTGATACGCAGGCAGAGAGCGCCGTGGTCTCATCCAGTGCGCTGCAAAATATTCTCCTTTACCCATGCTGTTGCTGGCAGTCATCTGCTGCTGCTGCTGTGGCTCCTGCTGTTGCTCCGACTGATGCCGCTGCTGCTGTTGGTGTGGCTGTTGTTGCTTCTGGGGATTTGGCTGCGGGTGCTTGTCGTGCAGCACAGGCGAAGCGTGAGGGGCCGTATCTGCGGCTGTGGACTGAGCAACTTCCCTCCAGCCGGTTGCACCGCTTGGCAGCTGCAGGGCAGCTACAGTGGACGTTTGGCCGCTGCTGTCGCTGCTGCTTTTCTCGATCTTCTTGGCCCCGTCAGACGGAGCAGCAGCTGTTGGAGGACACGCGAGACAACAGCTATTCGCTCCGTTGATCTCTACTGGCAAAGGAGTACAAAATGCTGCTGCTCCTCTTCGACTGTTCTCCGATACGTCCTGTGTCAGTGGTAGCTGTTCGCTTTGGCGTTGCACTGCCTGCTGTTGCTGGTGTTGCTGCTGCTGGTCCTGTCGCGATTGTGCAAGTCCTTGCGTCTCTTGCTCGTATTCTCTCGCTGCAGCAGTAGCAGCAGCAGCAAGGAATAGACGCTGCAGGCGCTGCTGGTGTAGTCCGATGCCGTCCTTTAACAGCAGCTCTGCGCGGGCAGGCCACGACTTTCTTGCTGTCGCAGCACCTAGGGATAACACTGCTGCTGGGCGTACAGCTTTAGCTTCGTCGCGTATTTCAGGCATTGTACCACCTGCCGCAGTTCTTTTGGCTGGTTCGAGCGAGGGAGACACGAAACGCAGAGACAGATCTGCAGGACTGCTGCAACGTCTCTCCACTGCAGCTAGCTGCTGGCCGCCAACAGCTGCAGGTGGCGTGGTACTCGCATTACAGATTTTACTGGCACTAGTGTCAGTACTTGAACTCGTGATAGCAGGAGCCAGATTCAGAGCGTTACTGTCTGGATTTTTGCGCAGCAGATTACTTTTGCTGGCTTCCTCCTTTTCACCCGGCGCTGCTGCTCCAGGTGTTTCAGATGCTGCTGTTGGTGGCGGCGCTGGCGACAGGCACAGCTCCGGCACCAGCGAGGAATACGAAAGCGGCTTGCATGCATCCTGCTGGGGGGTTCCCGCTGCGCTGCAGCCTACGAGTTGCTTGCTGAATAAAGAATTCCCTGCAAAGGATGATGCTACTGCAGGTGCCGGTATAGGTGCTGACGCCATTGCCTTTGCACCTTGTGGTGAAACTGCTGTTGCTGGTGGTCTGGCTGTTGTTGCAAGTTGATGGAGGCTGGTGTTGCAGGGCGGCGACACGGGCTGCACCGGGGGCTGAGATGGTCGTGTGGTTGCTGACGGTGGTGGCTGTTGGCCGCTAGTACGAGCAGGAGCAGCAGCCGACGGCACTGCACAAGCAGATTCTGCTGCGCACGGCAATGGTTGGGCATAACTACCAACAGGAAAGAGGCCGGCGTCAGCCACATGGGTGTCACTCCCAGTGCGGGTGATTCCGGTCGCAGTCCCAAGCGGAACTGCGACAGCAGGAGGCTGACACGGCAGCGGAGTAGACGGGGCATTAGCGACACCCGCGGCAACATCAGGAGCAGCAGCAGAACGCACCGCGGCGGCGGCGTCAGAACCGATGGTGTTGGTTCCTGCTCTTTGAGAACAATGGACAGGCCTACAGTGTTGTGCTAGTCCACTACAGTGATCGATGTTGGACAAGAGAAGAATAGCAGTAGAGGAATTTGCAGCCAGAGCAGCAGATGAAGAAACAGCGTGACTTTTTACTGCAGTAGAACGCATTGCTACGGCGCACGAGCTGCTTGCTACTGCTGCTGTTACCGGGCGCTGCAAATTAGACGAGGGAGGTGCTTTCTGTTGTACTGCTGCTGTTGCTGCTGTTTTTGCTGCCGCCCGCGGCCCTGCACTTGCTGCTGTTGCGGTCACGAGACCAGCAGGAAACCTATGCGGTTGGTTTTTCTTGCTGGCGCTGGCGCTACTGCATGCAGCAGGAGCCGAGGCTGAAGCGGAGCCTCCTGCATGCACCTGCGTGCTGCTGCTACTGCTGGGCTTCCCGCAGTTGCCGGGAGCTGCCGCTGCAGCAGAAGAGTACGGCGTGCAAGACGACGAGCGACCAGCGTTGTGCTGCTGCTGAAGCGAAGAAGAGCATCTTCGAGATTTACGCTGCGCGCATCAGAAAGTACCATTCACGTGGACGTGCGTTGACGCACTTGTCTTTCTCTGTCTATCAGTACGTACGCATGTACGTAAATATTTGTATACATATATATATATATATATATACACGTTTGTACAGGCATACGCCTAAACATTCACATATGTATATACGTATGCAATTATAGGCACACACACACAACCACACAGATATATTCTCGCTGTGCGAACATATGGGCGTATGAAGCCGAATACCGACGCAGAGCAAGTGTAAATCCATTCGTGTGAGCATAAGCGTACATGAACGTATACGAGCACTTCACGCGCAGCGGCCCTCGACCACGCAGCAGGGTGCGCTCCCGCTCTGCCATTGCAGACGTGCAGTAGCGACGGCAAACAGCAGCAAAAACTATGCGACGGCAGCTGCCTACAGCAGCACACAGGCGCTTCAGCAATCGCGGTGGTGCAGCCACCTTCTTTGCAGCAGCATTTGATGAGAAACTGCGTGAAAAAGAGCAAGTCTGCTGAGTAGCAACAGTTCCACAGCAGGAGTGAAAGTACTTACTCCGCCAGCGATATCCAGCTCTCTAGCGAGAGTCCAAACGCTGTCCTTCCGCACGTGCTGAATAGAGAACACCACCAAAAGCAGCCGAAGCAGCAGCAGCAATAGCTACCAGTCACAGCAGTAGCAGTAGCAACAGTAGCTCTAATGTTAGCAATACCAGCAGCAGTGCTGTTGTCGTAGCAGTAGGAAAGGTAGCTCTAATATTAGCCATAGCAGCAGCAGTGCTGTTGTTAGAAGTACTCTTAGTGGTACGTAGGGGGTGATAGAACTTCAAGGAAGACAAGACGTTAGCAAGAAAAGAGCAGACATAAGGGCAGCAGTACACAACGGCGCTTTCCGTAGCATCTATAGTACGAAGACTTGCAGCTAATGTAGCAGCAGAGGTCGTAGTGGCAGGAGCGGTAACGGCTGTAGATTTAGGGGCAGTAGTTGTCGCAGCAGCGAAAAAACTGCTCGACGCAATCACACCAGTAGTCGTGGCGCTGAGACAAGAGCATCAACAGGAGTAATTGTCTCATAGTAGAACAGTAGTAGAGTCCTAGCTGCAGTACTAGTGGTAGTAGTGTAGTAGTAGTAATAGTAGTAGTAATCGTGGAGTAGTGGCAGTGGCATAGTAGTAGGAGTAAAAATTGCAGTGGTGGTGGTGAGTAGCAGTTCAGTGATAGTAGTAGTAGGCGAAGGCGTAGCAGTAATATTAGTACAACAGTAGCACAAGAAAAGGAGCTTGTCCTACCATTATTCGTTTCGGCGGTGCGCGTGCTACAAGTATACCTAGTGACAACGAAAGTAATACTAATCACAGAAGTGGCAGAAAAGCAGGAGATAAGAGGCGAAGAAAGAGGAGGAAGACGGCAGCAACAGCAGCGGCAGCAATAGACCTGGGAAGAGTGGAACGGCGAAAACAAAGAGACGTCTAAAAGGAAAGTTCCTGACACAGCGTTCAAAGAAGCGTATGCTCTGAAGTATGTGAGAAAAGCTCTCCAAACACGCACAGGTATACAGCACAGCAGAACACCTGAGGAAGAAACCATCATAACGCGAGCGGTCGTCAGAAGAAAGAGACGTTGAACCGAAATGGAAAATGTGATTACAAGAGTCGACAGCAGCAGCATCCGCAGGTGGACGAAGTAATAACAGGAACAGCAGCAGCCGCCGCACCACACAAGAAATAGTAACACGAATATAAGTCGCACCGAGAAAATGAGGGCAGTAGCGCCGACAGGCAGTACACGAGATAGCAGCAGCGTGTGTACAGAAAAAGCATCGGTAGCAGTTTCGGCAGAGAACAACTGAGTGTAGCAATCGCTTTATAAAAGAAATGAAAAAAGCAGCACCAGGGGCCACACAGGAGACAAGGTTGCTGCGGCAGAAGCAACGTACCTTGAGAGGTTCGAGATAGGGAGCCGCCATGTCAGGAGATCGCAATTTAAACATCCACAAGTGCTCAGGATCTTGCCATCGGTCCAGAACCCGTGCCCTGCAATAGTGACCACCGCAACACGGCGACCAACGTGTATATATATATATATTTGCATGCATTTCAGCTATCTACTATATATATATGTGTTCCCATGATCACATACGCACACGTTTGAACGTACGGACATATGCCATACCAAATACAGAAGGCGGCTGGCATAATACTTATATGGAGACGTGGCCACGAGAAACAGCTTAGACACGGTATACCTTGGTTTTGTACATGTGTGAGTACATACATATACATGTGTACGCCGGCAAGCGCGCACACGCACACCTGCACACAATAGATATAGAAATACACAGGGAGCACCGCGACACGTGACAACAAAATCGACAAACATACTTCTACCTAGAAATTTACACACGGTGTTGACAACCTATGTGCGTGCGAGTGTGTTACTTGAAAATTTGCGCGTCGGGATGAGCAGCCTTGGACTCAACAGTTTCTCCCACCTCCGGCGCCGGCAGTTCTTCTGGAGGACGCGCGGCCTCCAGTTGCATGTAGGTCATATCCACGACTGCAGCAGACAGCAGGCAGCAGCAACGTCTTCTGGGTCTCTCTTTGAGCAGCAGCAGGAACCCCACAGCCGACTCAGACAGTGGCACCAGCTGTACGGGCGTGCGGCAACACTAGGACCACCTCCTGCAGCCGCAGCGACGGTAGGAGCCACAACAGCAGCCGAAGTAGCAGCGAAAGTGACACCTGTGACTACGACAGTGAAACCAGCAACTCCTCCCACAGTAGCAACAGCGGCAGCAGCAGCAGCGACAGCAGCGGCTGCCGTAGGTGACGAAAAGGTGGCAGTAATACGCACATAGGCACAGACGCGGCTTTGCCATCAGAAGAATCATCAACAGCAGTTCTACAGAGGCAGCATCATCAGTGGCTCTGACGCAGTCACCAGCACCACCAGAGAACAGCTCCCCCAGCACCACGACGCGGACCACTATTGGTGCGCGTTGTAACAAAAGCAGCTGTTGCAGTTCCTGGACCAGAAGCAGCAGCAACTACAGCAGCAAGAGGATGCAGTAATGACACGGTTGATAAAATGGAGTCGAAGCACATAGAACACCACAGGGACCGATGCGCAGTGAGTGATTACCTTACACAAGTGATGGTTTTGTCCACTAATTCTACGCGGCCTCCTGTCAAGTTTCTCCATGGGCGACTTCTGGTCCATACAATCCAGTCTACCTGCACAGGCTGACTCTTCCTCTCGATGTATATCGATATGCACAAGCACTCACGAACATCTATATATACATATAGATGCATAGGTATGTAGAACTGACAGAGGAAATTTGTGCGCCCGTGCAGATGCCTTCCCCTCAACTCCCTCCGAGCCCTTCGTTGCTGAGACACTTCTCTCTCTCTCAGAATCATTTGCAACTGCTTCTACATGTGCTCAACCATCAGGGGAGGTCAAGGGATGCATATGTGTAATGCGGAGCTACGTTGTGTTGCGCACACATGTATCTGCGCATCAAGCGGCCTGACACGGAGACCTTTTATGAGCTCGATACTGTAGGAATCTCTTTCCGGGGCTGCAAACCATGCTGACTCCTGCACATCCTTCGCGAAGGTCCCGCTGTTCCGTTTTTTCCCTTTTTCTTTCCTGCGTCAGCGTCTCTTCGTGCCATCCTTTCTGCACCTTTCTGTCCCCCCGATGTTTACATCAGTGCTATCCTTTCCTGTGGACGTGAAATCGTAAACTTTGTATGTGATGAGAGCGATACTACTGTGGGGACCACGGTGTCCCTGCAGCAGTCAGCCCCTGCCCTAGACTCGGGTTGCAGAACCTCCCACTCAGCACCCACACATACGTGTATCTATGAACACACGCATAGGTGTGGAAAAGCGAAGACACTGCGTGCTCGTGTATTACAAGGCTGGAAATGCATACTGGCATATCTGCTCACACAGACATACATAAATAGACACGTGTATATATTCATCTTCACACATGTGTGCACACTTGTATCCACGTGTTCTCCTCTCTCTATATATACACATGTATACGCATAGATATATTCTGTACATGAACGATGCGTCCTTACGGCCACGAGAGATGAGAGTATAGTCTGCCGTGACTTGGAGTTCTTTGTTTTGCGTGGGCAGGCGCTCAGTTTCTGCGGAATCGGCAGGGCTATTTTGCTTCTTGTTGCCGCTGTCGCTGTTTTCTTCTATGGCGCTTCTGTTGTTGTTAGTCCTGCTGCTGCTGCTCCTGCTTCTTCCCTTCGTGCTGTTGGTGGCCTTGCCGCCATCTGAAGTCTTCCCTTGCGCGTCGGGCGTGTTAATCCCACGACCACCATGAGGTGCATCTGCTTTCACGGTAGAACTGTAGTGCTGCTTATGCAGGTGCTTATGCTGTTGCTTTCGCTGAGTTTTCCCGCAGACAGACGGCGCCCGCTGCTCCTCCTCCTCGTGCTCCCGTGGCAACTGCTGCTCATGCTGATAAAAGTGACGCTGCTGTCCCTGTTCCTCCTGCGTGCGCCGCTCGTGTGAGTGCTTCTGCTGCTGCTGCAGTTGCAACAGGTCAGAGGTAGATGTCCGATATATTTCGGACTGCACCAGGAAGCTGGTCGTCCCCTCCCAGCAGCTGCTGCAACTTTCTCCTCCTGGAGGCCTCTCGAGGGTATTCTCTTTGCTGCTGCTGACGTTGCTGCTGCTGGCGCGGCTGCTGCTTCCGGCATTGTCCACGTTGCAGCTGCTACTATTCTCATTGCCCAACCTGTTTCTAGTGCTACTGCTGAGAGTGATCGGGTGGCTGGTCGTGGCGCCGCTGTTTCTCGATCCCTCTGCGGTCGCGAGCCCCGCCGCCTGCTGCAGCGGCGGAGGACAGTTAATGGTCGCTGCATGTCTCATTTTACTTCAGAGACAAGAAAGTGGCAGTAACCTAGAGCCGAGCGAAGGGAATACGAGGACGTCGACGGTAAAGTTGATTCTCCCACAGCGGATGTATCCCGAAAGTCGTCATCAGTCAACCAAAAACAGTTAGAAGTCTTCAGTTAGAAACAACTGCCTCTGCCTTCAACGCACTTCTATCCTCGTAGTGAACGAGGTCTGATGGAATTTAACTGACACGTCACCAGCGCTATCTCCGCATAGTAGATACTATACGGAGGTCAGAAGATTTTAGCTCCTCATGTAGTAAAGACTTACTTGCGCGGCACAGTGAAGCTTGCTGAAGCTTCTTCTAATTACGGGATGCAGAGGCGCAAACACTTCCGCTGCAGACAATCCTGCGGTTGGTGGAGCTACAGTTGACGCCGAGCTGCTTCTCGAGCAGCACTGTTGTCCAAAACAACCACACTTGCCGCCACCCAAGCTACGCTTCTTGGTAGGAGTGGCTGCTGCTTCTTTCTGAGTTGCCGAGGTATGTGTCTCTCGTGCTGTAGGTGCTATTGCGACCACACGGCAGTTGCTGCAGTTGGTTTTTCTAGTCTACTGAACGCACCTGTCTGGTGCTGCGGCTCCTCATGCTGTCGCTGTAGAGCGGCTGCTGCGGCTGCGGGGTCTCAGGTAAAACACATACACAGAGACACACAGACCTCTCCCGCTGCGTATGCTGTCTTAAGGCTGCTGCGCGGTAGGTTGATGTTCCCAGAAGTGTATCAGTGTGCCACTTTAGCTTCTGCGGGACAACTGTTGGTGCCCGCTATTCGAAGCCACAGACACACCTGCTGCTCCACCTGGATCTGCTTCCTTCATCGAAGCTGCTCTTGCTTGGTTGAACTGTCGCTTTCACTGCCCGGGGCAGCTATTCTTAGCACTCCTGCGTACACCCCTTTTGCCTTTGCTTCTGTCAAGACTCTTGCTGCTCGATTTTCCGCGCCGTGTGGCAGGCATTCTTTGCTGCTGGAACCTCACGGTTTTGCGACTACAGCTGGTAGAGCCGCCCCCGCAGCTGCTCGCGTCGCGGTTGCCGGTATCCCTGCGCTGATGCTGGTGTGCCACCGTCTTCGCTGCTTTTTGCTGTTGAATCCCTCCTCAGAAGCCCACAGAGCAAGAAATCCTGCAGGGGACTCTACAAAAAGGAAACATTGACCACAGAGTGCAGGCGGGGCAGAATCTGGCAGCTGCTGCCGCCGTAGCTGCTGCTGGTGCTGCAGTATTGCTCCACTTACACTCGTTGCCGCCAATCTCGCCCTCCCAGACACGGCAAGCGTATGGAGATGTCTGCTGAGTATTCCTGGACAGCAGACATGCCAGTTCACCAGCCGCTGCTGCAGCCATAAGAAGCGTAAGCTACTCTAAGCATGCGACAAATGTTTTGGCTGACATACGTAGAGGAGTGTTTATGTGCTACAATGAATACTCCTAGGATATACAGACTTACAAGGAGAGAACTACCAAGTAGGCAGTGTCGAGTTGTTCTACTGGTAAGGGCACAGGACCTACACGAAAATATAGAGCATAAGCACTACTGAAAATTGGTCCTGGGTAGTCCTGCATTGATAGGAGCACTCACGGAGATGTAGAATCACCTTGGTGTATGGAGGACTATTCACAAATGCTCTAATGCGGCGCCTTTGTACGCGTGTGGAAACCAGAACAGGCCGTCCATGCCTACGCAGGCCGCAGCAAAGACTGGCGCTTCGTACCCTGCATAGCGTGGTGACGGGCAGGTGTGCAGAGTAAAAAGTGCATTTCTGTCTTGATACTGCAGACGCGTGTCCAACACATGCGGAGACATACCCGCTCAAAATACTTGTGGCGTCCGTGCCAGATGAAGTACGCAAACTCTTGCAATTTTGATAATGGGGAGCATACGCACATAAAGGGTAGCGAATTCGTTGCGTGTGCAGGTCTACACGCGTGATGAGCTACACAGTGCCACACAAGTATGAGCGTGAAACTCCGCACAGGCAGTTACACATGCGCTAGGTGCAACGAAATGAGGAGCCCTCTCTGATGGCAAGTACATCGCGAGTGTAGCTGGTGGAGGCCGGAGAGACGGGATAGAACACAGTAGAGACGTCAAGTATACGTTATGGAGTCGGGGGTGCCCCAGCAGTAGGGACGTACGACTTAAATTCATTCACAAATTTGGAGGATGAGGGGGTGGCGCCTAACCGGAGCCCCCTGTAGGATCCGGAGACGTGGCAACTGGAACGGAGTCTGTGTGTGCGCTGTCACGGTATGTATGAAAAAGGAGAATGAGGAACCCCCTGTGGAGGAGATGTAGGAGTGAGAATTACTGTTTCTACAAAGCGATATAAAGTGGGGAATACAGCGATTAATTTTGTTGCTCCAATACGGTACCCCTGCAGCTGATTGTCTTCTTCCGGGAACTGGAGGGTGGGGGCTACCAGACAAGGGTATCATTACGGGGAGACAACGAGTTAGGAAAAGGCAAAACTGCAGTTCAAAGTTCTTCCTCGTGTTGTTGAGCACTCTACACAATATCCTTTTGTTGGTCAACCCCGAAGCGTGACACAGCGACCACAAACAAACAGGGAAGCCGCAAGCAGCTCCTGGTCGCCCTCAACGCGCACACCGCACCCTGAAATGACAGTGCCTACACGAAAAGCACATGTGACGGTCGAAAGCACCACAAATTATCACGTTATCACAGCGTTCGTAAAGGCGGGCTTGTCGACTTTTCTCTTCTCTGGGGAGGAGCGGCCGAATGTGTGTGGCAGCGGCCGTTGGTCTCCGTTTTCACCGAGCAGGTGGCTCCGCCGGCTAGGACCGGCGAACGAGGTGGGAAAGCTGAACGCGGCGGAGCCGGCAAACAGACTACGGCGCGTAAAATCCACCTACGAAGCACAATGATGCCGGATTAGCACAGCGACGGTACAGGCTCGTCCTCAGGACTTTTTTTCTCACAAGGACAAACGCAGAGGCACCATGGCGCACTGGCAGTGGTATAGAGTACCGGGGCCGGACACCGTAAATGCTACCGGTGAGATTAAGTGTGGGGGAGAAACACCACACCTGTAGCTATGCATTAGTAACACTCTATCGAGAATGTTCCTGAGACGACCAGTTCTCCGGTCTGGACTGGACAGCAGTTCTCTACTTCACTGATAATTCTCAGTGACCATGTTGAACCGGTGTGCCCAGTCTTCGTGTAAAACACTTGTGTGGGAGGATATATGGAATGTATGCATCAGAAAAGAGAATGGCCGAACTTGGCGTTGTGCGCGCTCCGCATTACGTTTGAACTGAAAAATAGCGTCTCCACATCTGCACACGCACACACGTACACACATTATACCCCATGTGTTGGTATATTTTCTGTCCGAGAACGGTATACACACCTAAACTCGAAGTTCTACGATGGTCTCACGTAAGAGGAGTTGTCTCCGGAGGCAGAGGTGTACCCACACACGGCATTGTACGTGAATATATTATTAATTGATCTGTATACAGATGGGCACGAACACGTATACACGACAGTCTTTTTACATGCATACATATATATATGCATATATATATATATGTATTCTCCCGTGTACACAGGTACATAAAGAGAGACAGAGGGAGAAAAAGAGTGGCACACCTACAATACACCCGAAAACTGTTGGCCAGGTGTGCGTGCCCACACGATGATGCGCAGTTGTTTCTGTACCAAGCGTCCATTGCACACACGTGTAAGTCTTTGCATGACCCCACACCATTACAGACATACATAGAGTGACTTATGTATCTACCTGTGTACGTAGGGACGTATCTATCTGTCCTCATATACGTGTAAGTGTGTATGTGTATGCAATACTGCAAGCATGACAATTTCCCAACTGTAGTGGGCGCACCCTATGGTTGACGCTACGACAGATCCTCACTATCTTCAAGCGCCGAATATCCGTTTTGACACCAAGTATACAACTACTTATGCGCAGCCAGTGAGTTGTAATAGCTTGTTAGAACATCGCCGATGAACAAATTCACGGAACATACCGCGTTACATCTGCGTAAACCGGTGAGTCGTTACAGACAAACTCACGCATTTGAACTCACCCCTGCTGTGTGAGGCATAGAGAAACAAGGTAAGGGAGACAGTCACTAGGTCTAACTATGGGGCAACGAGACACACACGTATAAAGTATTTAATTGTGAGTGTCGAGTTGAGAATGCCGGTGGCAGAACGCCAGCAAAGAGGCGGTGGTGAAAAGGCTAACAGCATCACGAGTAAACTGAAAACGTACCGCGTGCAAATCGTCAGTAGCTTGCACACTTGTGATACCGGCTCGCATCACCGCGTTCATATTTGGACACTGGTGGCCGTTCCCCTTCCGTGCGGCAGACGCAGACAAGGAACAGGTGTCTCTCTCTACCAGTTTTGGAGGGAAGGCCAAGTCACTGTGCCTGCAAATGTGAGCACGTAGGAAAAGAGTTGGTCCGCGTTCGCTCTCGGTGACGAAAGCTGGTACGGGTACAAATTTGACTGGACTGTATTACACCTCCTACAATGGCAACACAGTACGACTTTGTACGTTTGACCACGAAGAAACATGAACGTTTCTTATAGTCTGTATTGCTTTAGTGACGAAGAAGATTTGCCGATGTCCGTGGAGGGCGGTTCCCTGATACCTCTCCGCTATGATACTGGAACTACAAGATTTCGAACGTATTGACTCATACCCATGGATCCGCGCGGAACGGATGGTAGCCAAACGGAATTCTTCTTCTGTAGAGCAATAGCTACAAACGAAGAACATGCAAGAGCGTCCAGACGTTTCTGCTTACGACTTTACGGACGGCTATATTTCTTTTTGCTGATATACGCATAAACTAACGTATACACGCATAGATGGTTAGACACGCATGAAGCTGGTACGCGACACCTACAGAATTGGTTTATTGCAGACGGTAAGACGTCCCTAGCTTTCTCAGGTGTGTCTAGTGCAGGCGTGTGCGATTGTAGTTTCGTCTTCTTGGAAACGAGCTTCTGGTGCGCCACTGTGAAATACGACATGTGCAAAGATCAATGTATACGTAAACGTGTGGTGGCATACGTGTACCAGTCTAGAAGTTGCAAATGTGTAGATAGATGCGACTGCAGTTTTGCTATCCGGGGAATGACGTTTTGGTGCCCCACTGTCCAACGTGGTACCTACAGAGATTGACCTACTGATGTATGTATATATGTGCATGTACCATCGGAAAACTGGGGATTGAGGCGGGGCGTGCGGCAGCAATGGTCGTGTCGGGGTTCTTTCCACATCTAGCTTGCTTCGTCTAGTTAGCTTTGGCGAAGAACTCACGTGGAGAAGTGTATAGGATGTAAAGGAAGTACATCAGTATATTGACACGGATAATTCATATGCTTGGGAAAGACAACGTGTTATTCCATACTATCATCTCCGAAACAGAAACTATGTTGGGTATACTACGATCAAACCCTGTCCTGTGTCATCCCACACACACAGTCGAGGAGTCTGATGTGGAAGGTGACTTCGAAACCCCTCGGAGTTGGTTGATCAAGACTTCGGGATACTTAGTTGTGTACTCCGCCGACGCTATTAAAGTAAACTCTACGGGCTGTAGTGTGTTAATGCACTCGCCGAACGCTCGTACACATACGAAAGCGAAACCACACACAGGATGTTCAGAAGGTGCCCACATCTAAATGAACCGACTACACGCGTTCCACGGCTTCAAAAGTGGAATGGTGAGGTTCAGCCTTGTACGCCAATAAAGACTACGCAAGTCACAGAAAGGCGCAGCGCAGCGAATGCTACGGATCGGGTTTGCTCTATCTGCCAACGTACGAACAAGTGGAGCTCCGCATATATTTTGAATAGCATGATGGACACTACTTGCAGCACTGGCCGATACATCAGAACAACCACGTATAGCTGTGTACACACTGATGATACAAGAAATCCTTTTTCTGTGAAATGTGTGTAGTCGAGTGTTTGAAGAGGGTATCCGTCCCCCCACATATAACTTACGAGTTTTTACCTGAGAGAGCTGTCCACTACTCAAGCGTACAGTAGAGACACCACTGATGAAACGGACAGTAAGTTCACGTACCACACGGTACACAATGATAAGGCAGAACACCTCTCCGTCTGTACACAGGGACAGAGACCTACTGCAGCGGCAAAATAAGTGTCCGGTACGTAACAGGCAGACCCCTGCTTACCTACAACGGATGTCTCTCCGTGCAAGAGACACGATCGGTGAAGCAGGTAATACCTTCCTCCACCATCAAACAGGCCGACGACTGGCTGACAACTTCGCCCTGTGTCTAGGCCGTTGCACGTTTTCAGCAGAGTACACAATACAAGATACTCCTGTTATTTGCCCTATCACAGTGTGCATTTCCCACCGCCTGACGTCACACGTCATCCGTACTCGCACTCGAAATGAGACATGCACAAAAACACGTTAAAACCATTCGATGCAGAAGATGATTCCACCCCCACTGGACGGCAGGGCACAGGAGGAGGGGCAAAGCTAGTTTACAGAGAATTTCTCTCCCCGCAAAGGTACGTTTGGCGTTTGTGAAAAAATTAAATTTTCAGACCACACGCACATGCATCATATGTAAGCCGCGTCGAGGTGAATGCGCGCTGTGCTTGGAATCTGCGCTGTGTGTAACAATTGACTTTTACTGTTGTGTGCGGCTACCTCTAGTGTAGCTGTCTGTAACGACTGAAATAGATTTGCGTACAGCTGTTCTTCAAACAGCGTGTCTTTTGCTGGGTTAGGTGCTCTGTGCAGTGTTTCGAACCCTTCAGTTATTGTGAACGGAATTACTTCATCGTGTACAGCTTGAGCACTGGAGTGATTGGTCGATCACCGAGCGCATTGGTTGGTGCCTCATGCCCAACTCCTGTGCTACGAAGAACGGAGGAGCGGCGCTGGAAATAGATGTAGAAATACACGTGCAGGACAGCGGCGCTCGACGCATGGGCGTGCGTACTCATAGATTGTAAACGTGTAAGCCGGCAACTTCGGAGGGAGAGAAATTTTCTTTTTCACTAGTTTAGTAATTAATCCGCTCACAGGCGAGCGGTCACGTGTGTTCTATCACGTTGAGAGACACCAGCGGGAAACATCAAGGTGCCTTGTCATTCAGAGCGCGCAGATATACAAGTGAAGTGTGTCCACAGCAATTTCACACTGAGCGGTAGCTCATCTCGGAAACAGTACGACTACGGGATGTCCACTGAATTACAGTAAACAACACCTTAAAGCTTTACGCGCATCGTTGTACACGTACTTACCTATGCTGTGCATATGTGTGCATACCCCAAAATGTTATTTAATGCTGTACTTGAACGTCGAGGCGTTGACGCTGCGGTGAAAAGTTTCCGGAAGGATATACGGGAAACTACATGGAACTGCTTTCCCAAGACGAGCACTAGATTAAGCAATCTCACTTGTGGAAGGGCAAGAGGCATGATGCGGTGGCAGAGCCTTCCGGTCGCGGAAGCAAGAATATGTACTTCTTTATTAACAAGGATGCACCAGCAAAGCAGAGAAGGGACAACAACGTGAAGAATCTTCTACCAACGCATGCAGGAGGAATGCGTTGAGAAACTGAAGCCTTCACTTTCATCTCCTGCAGTGAGTTTTCCGACGAGGAATCATCTGACCGCCCTTGTAAGGTTCTGGATTGTACGAGTCAAATGTAAAACTCATGTGCATCACTCGGCAGAATTCGCCTGGCATAGTACAGAGAGCTCTACTTTCGAATCGATAGATGATACACGTTTTTGGGGAAGGGAATGCGTGGCAGTAAGAATGACGTCGTGACTCCGCGACGTTTATATCAATTGCGTCGACCGAAGCCTCTTGTGTTTTGCCCCGTCATTGTCAACCACACCTTGAAGGGTTGGTTCCGTCTTGAGAGTCAGCTGGGTTTTGAAGCGCTGCATTTTCGTTATGTCTCGTTTTGCGGATATTTTCCTTCTTGTTGACATAAATTTCGGAGAGCTGCAAACACATCATTGTTGTGTCTGAAAGTTCACGTGTCTGCGTGTGTTACCTTTGCTTGGGATGAGCGGTAGTCGTTAGAGAAAGTAGCCTACCTCGCCTCATGCCGCGCTCTCGCAGAACATCTGTATGGCAATCAGTTGCCACGGTTCTGCCATTTTTCTTCCGCTGTTGTACCCGGATTCACTGAACACGGTGTGTGGTGTTCGCAGGTCATGGAGAGACATGGTCGACTGGGGACGTGCGTATGTCAACCGCGCTAGTCGTTTGGTGCGCAATTCATATACCTCGATATAGCATCGCTAAATTCGACCTCTTGTGTGAGTCAAAGAAATCCCTCTTCTTTTTCCAATGTTGTGTCTTCTGCGCTGCCCGGGCGGCACCTTGCTGGACTTCTCGCCGTCCACACCTTTTTAGGTTTCATCAAGGCAGCTGCTTACACATGCCAATTCTTCAACAGTGCTATGAAGAAATTCAAGATATATGTGGTGCATGCGTAGATACGCAGGTTCTCTCCGCTTTCGTCTGTGAACAGTGGACTAGCCCTGTCCACGCACCGCCGAACGCCTTTCTTTGGTTGTCCGCGGTGGGAGGGTGCGCCGCATCTTCCGCATGCAGGACGGGGTTGCCTGTGAAAACACAAAATTGGTAAACTGTCTTCACATTTTTGTAGTC
This sequence comes from Sarcocystis neurona, assembly GCA_000727475.1. Lineage (NCBI taxonomy): Eukaryota > Apicomplexa > Conoidasida > Eucoccidiorida > Sarcocystidae > Sarcocystis > Sarcocystis neurona. The sequence continues at coordinate 1,051,485 of KL647295.1, read as the reverse complement.
GTGGCCGCCGAGAGTCTTTTACTTGCCGTATACAGCACGGACTCTGTCATTAGGCCGGCTTTTCACGTGCATATGTAACTTCTTTCGCCGTCCCCAGGCACTTACTGCGCTTGCCTCCTCTCTGCCGTAAACATCCCCTGCCTCAATAGGCGCTATCGTCTTCTCCAGTACAAGGGCAGCGTGAGGGCAGTGGACACCTGAGACACACTATGGTTCTTCCTTTCTGCGACGGCCGGGGCGCCAGTTTGCTTCTCCGTTCTCCCCTGTGCGTCTGTCTCCCCCCCCGGTGGGCTCCGTAGTCTGGGCCGCCTCTGACAATCCCTGGCTGAATACATCAGCGAAGGTCGTCTCGTACTCCGTCCTTGTGCCACTCTACAGTGATGGAAAACTGGCAATTCGTCTCTTTTCTCAGTACACTTTAACGCCGCACGTCTTGTGTTTGCGCGCTCATGACCGGTTGACCGTCTCCTGCGGATGACAGTCCATCAACATGCTAGCACTGCCGTATTCGATCCTCTTCCCGGCAGTGTGGATTGCATTCGGCTACAACGCTCAGAAGGACCTTACTCATCCACCTTGTTTGGACTTCCCTCCATCTCGTAGTGTCCTCTGCTATATCCTCATGCAGTCCCTTCCTCAGCGTACTCCAGTCTAATGTCCGTGCAGTTCTTTTGCGCTTTGCAGCGTCCTTATAATCAGTTCCTGCGTTAGAGTTTTTGGCAATTCCCATCCTCATCATTGTCGTCCTGCAACGTTACTCTGTTTCTATAGTGGACGTCTTGCAATTATATCCACGGTTCCAGCCTTCTTGCCGCCCTTGACACAAAGATCATCCGCGAAACTTGAGTGTGTCGCTTCTGTGACTTTTCTCTGTTGATGCTCTAAAAACACTGCGTGTGTATCTTGCTGATTTTTCTGCCTGTGCCGCCGTAGTCGTGGTGATTATTGAGGCCGTTTGACATCTGCCTCTATCGTCTCTTGCTCTATCACGTTGTCTTTGTCCTCCGCTCGTATTTTGTTTACGTCCTTTCAAAATGCCGTCCAAGAACGCCCGTCTGCAGCAGTGGGTTAATTACCGCGTACGCGTCTGTCTACAGGTGAGGGGAAAAATCGAGCGTATTCACTGTCAGGAGGGGGCACGTCTATTATGTGCAGCCGTGTCTCTTCGTGTCGTCGCCGAACAAGACGAAAGTGACAACATAGCCAAGTCGGAAGAGTCATTTTGCTCATTTCGTCTCTTTTGTTCGCCAACGGTCTGTTTCTGGGGGGCTTGTATGGCTCGTCACGCCAAACGTGTGTTCCAAAGCGTACACTGGTGGTAGATGTCTTCTTGGTAGTCCGAGTTGGCTTCGACTTCACTCCGCTCTTTCTGTGTATTTCGGTGTCTGATTCTCTGGTTCCCTGTAGTTCGTGCTCAATGTAGTTGCTTGTATTTGTTAAACGTGTCGGAGCCTAGTGAACTGCATGTAACTGTCACTGTTGTAAGTTTGTGCGTCCTTGACCTTCGAATACCGTCGCCCTGATAAGCCGCTGAGTCCTCTTTTCTTTGTCGATGCGCTGGAGAACTACACAAATGTGGATGTGTAGATACAGCGGTATTTGTCTGGCAGTACTTCAGTGGATTTCAACGCAGGAAGGGTTGTTGTCACTTTTACGGTTCTTCGGTTGTTGGCCCGGCTTCTCGTATAATTGGCCTGCCCCAACTGTCTTCAGAGTGCTTCGTTCACGCAGCCGTCCGGAAGGACATGGGATTGTCGGTTTTCGTTTTTGGTGGTGCTCTAAGTGTTCTCGGATGATGGCGGAGCTCCTGTGGAAGGTGCTTCCTGTTGCCGCTTGTGCTACGCTTGGTACTGCGACCGTTTGTCGACGGCGGCTACTGCGAAGTTCCACCGCTATGGCGCATGTAGGTGCATCGCTTGTAACGGACAGTGAAGCCTGTTTACTTCTTTCTGATGCGTACATTTAGTAGTGGCGCTGCTCTTGTTCAGCGTGTGCGCCGGTGGTGGGTATTTGCGCGTGTGCTGCCCCGTCATGGTAGCCACGCTTTTACTGGGTACCACCTTTGTATTCCAGCTGTACACTTTCGCTGCGTCGACGCAAAGGCTTGCTGCTGCGGAGTCACGCCGGCTGCCGCTGCTGCGTGATTTCGAGGCTCCTTTTGTATTTTCTCGTACTGCAGGTCCATACTCCTGTACTTCTGTATCTACACATACGTTCCCCTCCCACTGTTCTGTGTTCGTGATCAGCTGCCGCTACTGCTTTTGTTTCCTCGCCTTTGTATAGGACTCGCGTATGATGGTCGGGAGTTTCCTAGCCTTCGACCGGCACATGAACGTGGTACTGGCGGACACGGAGGAGTTTCGCAAATTGAAAATTCGTCATAAGCTTCCGGACGGGAAGCACTTGACAGAAGAAAAAGAAATCAAACGCAGCGTGGGCCTCGTGATGATTCGCGGTACGCAGTCGGAGATGCACACATTTCAGGAATTTCGTTCGTACTGCAATTTTTGTATTCTCCGATATTCGGCGTATACACATCCGACGAATTATTACTTCACCACCTGCAGTGTAGTAGACCGCAGCAAAGTTTCTTTTTACACCGCGCTCAGACATCAGTTTTGTGTCACTTGTTGCGTGCCATACCCACCGATCTCAGAAATTTTCGCTGTCAGATGGTGTGCGGTGTGTGTACACATACGAAACAAGTTGCGGGAGTTATTTTATTATAGTTATTGGCGTATACGTATCTGGGATTCGATCTTTGTGTTGCATGATGAGTGGAAAGGGCTCCTGTTAGCTTTGCTATATCAACGCTACACGCATGAGCGGTGCTGCGTGTTGTGACGCGACTTATACTATCACAATCTCCGGCGTACCCGTATCCGGGATTCGATTTTTGCCTGCTAAATGAAGAAGGGCTCCTGTAAGGATTGCTATGTGTACGCCACACCCATGAGCGGTGGTGCGTCGAGTGTCCACACACACCAAAGGTCAGCGTGCCGCGTGCGGTGTGCGTAGGCGCGAAAGCTGACTTTGCTGATGAGGAGGCGCCTGTACGCACATCGACAGACTTTCCTCCGGCAGGGCTACCACAGGTGCTCATGCTTGGTCCATTCTACTCGCTGTGTGCCTTCCATAGGATAAGAAAGCAGATGCGTGCGAGAACATACGCCTTCATCTCAATATGCCATTGTTCTTAATGCAGTGTTATTAGGTCGCGTGCTTTCCTGCCTGTTGCCGTCTCACGCGATGCAACCAATACTGCGACTGGCAATTTTTTGTCCTGAATTTCAGTGCATGTGGTCTCTTTCCTGACTTAGTCTGACTACTCCGTTCCGGACTCTCTCGTACCGTTTCTTGTTTTCGTTTACGTGCTGCTCTCCTTTCCATCGTAGCTGTGTTTGTGTGCCGTCGTACCTCTCCGAGTACCTATCCCTCTTTTGACCGTTTTCCTCAACTTTCCTCATTTTCACGCCTTCACCGTTGTATCCCCCTCCTGGCATAGCATCCTCGTCGGTTTCGTGCGTTCGCTTTGTTGCCTTTCTGCCTGTTTCAGGCGAGAACGTGCTGACCCTGACAGCAGAAGCTCCGCCCCCAGCCAAGCCGAAACCAGTAGCAGGACCGGTGGCGCCGGGACCAGGAGGGGCGACAGCACCAGTAGGCAGAGGGGTTCCTGCGGGGAGAGGAGTACCTCTTGCAGCTGCCGGTGCTCCTGCTCCGTTGGGACTGGTGGGTCCAGTCCGCGGCGTGGGCGGCCCAGCGCCGCAGGAGATGGTTATGATGCCCCATCAAATCCACGCACCGATGCCAATGATGATGATGGTGCCCCCTGCCGCTGCTGCTGCTGCAGGAGGCGCTGCTGCTGCTGCGCGCAATGCTGCTGCTGCCCTGGGTGGACCTCCTCCAGGAGCAGCTGCCGGCATGCCTCACGGAGGAGCAGGGGGAGCCCTGCCACACCCAGGAGCAGCAGGCGGCATCAGCAATAGCTGCGGTCCCCCGCACCAGCAGCAGCAGCAGCCGCCAGCGGGAATGATGCCTGGTCCCATGATGGGAGCCCACCCCATGGGAATGCCACGACCGCAGTGATACTACAGCAGATTGTCGGGAAACGATGAAGGTGGAGGACACAACGAAGGATGGATGACATACGCTGGCAGAAGTACTGGGTGTCTTGCAGTGGAATTTTTTGAGTGGTGTATGCCAGCCCGAAGGCGTTCACAAGGATAGATATGTCCACGCTCTTGGAGGGCATGAGCTCGTAACGCTACGGAGTGCATTCGACACTGTACGTACACCTTCACATTCATGATCGAGGGACCGGACAGCGGGCGTTATACTGTAGTTGAAGTTGCTAAGGATATTTGGAATCCGGACACACTCCTCTTGTCCGAAATGCTTATCACCGTTTGCGTGTATCCATGTACATAGGCATTGTGAATATACGCCGATATACAGAAGGCTGGTCGCGCGTACCATCGGTTTGGCTACTGATGCATAGTATATGCAACAAACCGGGAGAGACTTCCCAGTGCGAATAGCAAGAGGCCTGCACGGCGCCTCCATCTGAGGGCAGACTGGTAGGTTTTTGTTTTCCACTGAACCCACTGCTCCCCTACCTCATTGCATGTGTACATATGCGAGCACCCATGTGGCATATGTGCGTACGTGTGGTCAAAAGTGTGTGGGGTTCCACGTGCGCTGTCTGCATTTTCGTGGACAGGCAGCGGCCATATGCACGTCTGCCGTGTTTGAATCTCCTCCGTCCTCGTAGCTGTTCATCTATGTTTATACGTGTGTATGTAGGAAAGGAGGTACACACGGGCATGCACAATACACACAAGATTCACCCGTAGATGTTGTTATAGATTTCTGCTACCGCACCTGTACACCGACGTTTGGTTGGGTAGGCGAAAGGGAGGGGCGAGACGGAAGAAGGCACAGGGCAAGACGACGTGATTAAGCATGATTTTGCGCCACTTTGCAGGGACCACATCTAACGCAGACGAGTTCGGTTGTGCTTTGCTTCACAACGTCTTTCTGTACATTCGAATATTAGGTATATAGTCAGCGTTGTGTATACATGTATACTTGTGTACAGGGAAGTCCGTGTGTGTGGTATGCATATGTCTGTGTACGTGTACTCACACACGTGAAGGCTAATACGTAGATACCTGTGCGTTCGTGTTTGCGTACTCATACACGGTGAACGTAGTATGAGAGTTGAGAAGAGAAGCACCCGAGATCCATGAGAGAAAACGAGAAACCGAGAGCTGAAGCACTCAACTTTCTCGTGTATGTACGGCAGACATCTATCAGGTGTACATGTATATGTGTATCAGTCCCTCCCTCTTGTTGCCCGCCTGTCTCTGCCTAGTACATGGGGGAGTATGTACACACGTGTGTACACGCGTGTATGTATATGTACGTGCGCGTGCATATGTATCACAGGGCGAGGAAGTCAATTACAGGACGCTCCAGTGGCTCCTTTCCTCACTTTGCGTATAGGTACCGGCACGTATGTACATACTCATGGATACGCATGTGAGTTTGTACGCGTGTACGCGTATGTGCACGTGTACGTGTACGTAGTTAGAGATACACGTACGTGTCGTGCACGTTTGTATGACTGGACCCCGCGTGCGACTGTGCTGCGGTTCATTCCTGTGTAAGTCGGTATTTCACTGGGAAGTTCAAATAGATACACGAATGTGGAAGGACGATCTCCGTTGCATGTCTTGGAACTGTATTCTTGCGATGACCGCGTACCATCTATAGGTAGCACTGTGAATTAAATACATTCTACGAATTCATATCTGTGACTTCCGCGTCCATCGGCAAGAATCATTCTCTGCTCTTGAAGAGCAGTATGTCGAGATCTTTCGGTCGGTAACACTGAACAGCTCTGCGTCTGCCCCGTAACGCTTTGATTCATTCTTTACGTTTGGAAAGGACTTCGTTGCTTGGAAGTCCACTTGCATTTGACGTCCTTCGTTTACGTCTGTGCAGTGGGTTTGTTTGTCAAACATAGAAGTACACACTACTATATTACTAGTACTACTTCTACGAGGCAGCTGCTGTATTAGTACTATTACGTTGTTGATACTACAACTCTACTGCTGCTGCTACACTACTACAGCTACCAGTGCTACACTACCCCTACTACTATACAACAACAAGTGCTGCTGCCGAGTTCATTTGTAGCATTCACGCTAGCATTGGAACCATTACTCCTACTACTGCTATCGAGCTAATACGACTGCTACTATTACCGTTGTATCACTCCTAAACAACAACTGCCAGTGATACCATACCACCACCACTAAAGCGATACAACAACTACTGCTACTGTCGGGGAGATTACTACTAGTGGTAAATCTGCTACAATTAGTGTTGCTAACAGAAGGACGAGGATAAAAAGGAGAATACTGTTTTTACTAGTACACTCGTGTCTCCCCCTACTGAAAGCTCTGGTAGTACGGAAACTACCTATCATAATACTAGTATTAGCCGGGGTTGTGGTATATCAGTAGTAGTGGTAGCAGTAGTAGTAGTAGTACTAGTACGGTGGTGGTAGTGGTAGTAGTAGTAGTAGTAGTCGCACTATAGGAGTAGGTGTGTCGTAGCAGTAGTAGGAGTAGGCCTATAGTAGCAGCAGTGGTAGTAGTAAATAGATGCCTGATGTGTTAAAAGGTTAGCACCGAGCGGAAACAACCTGGGTGCGAGTAGATCGGAGAAGGAGCTAAAAGGATAGAGTGTCTTAATTTGTCTGCCTGTGTGGCTACACGCTACTAAGAATATGCATATCAAACGCGGCCGCTCCTGCTGAGCGCCGCTGCTGGGCCCTACTGCCGCCCGCTGTTGCTCTCGCCTGTCGTTTCTGCTGCCGGTAGCCGGCACTCGTGCACAGGAGAAACTATGCATCATCTTGGGCAAAATGCGTCAGCGTGAGTTCCGTCGCTTCACTTCGCTTCCACGCAAAATTCCAACATATTCTGGCACGCGCAATCAGCACATCTCCCTCCTTGCGGCTGCTTCTGCTCATTCAGATGGAGGCTGCTGACGTCGATGTAGCCGTTGACGATAGACTTGATTCTCCTAGTTAGTTTGTACTTGAACTTCTGGTAGCCGGTTCTATCGCTGCAGGGCTCCTCCAACACCCATCCGGAGAAGAGCATAGGCCTTCCTGCTACTGCATATCCGGCTGCGCCTGCCACCTGTGCAGTTGTGTGGTCTACCGGTGGAATTGCTGCTAGTACTGCAGCAATTGTAGAGATAGGGTTGCTTGCTTCTATTGCCGCAACTCGGTTCATGATGTAGCAAATGCTGGATGTCCTTCAGTACCGGTCGCTGCGACTGCTGTCGTGTTTTTTGTGTTGTACACGTGCTGGAGTTGACGCGGGTGGTGCTACTGCATTCACAGCATTGAAGCTGGGAAGGGCACAGCTGGTGTCGCGCAGCTGTTGTTACTGGCCAGGTGTCGCTGCCATTTGTTCCCTTCTGCGCAGCTGCTACTGGCGCTACTGACGCGGACGCCTCACAGCCCACCAGAAATCGTAGCACCAGTGTCACCGGTTACAGTTGAGTTTTCTCGCCCCTGCTCGTAGCTCAAGGGTACACACATTCGAGCAATGGCAGCGGCTACCGCCGCCGACTTTGTTTGTGGATATCAAACAGGCAGTTTTGGTCCCTTGGCCGCCAACAGTACACTTGCGCTTCCCGCGCTGCCTTACGTGGTTGCTTTCGTAGTGCTACTGTTCGTGTAGCTTCGGCAGCAGCAGCCTGCAGCCACGCGAAGAGAACACGTCATCGTCTGCAGGTGACACGTTTTACCACTTGTGTGATTGCCACAGCGTCCGCTGGGTGGTCACCTGCTGCCTCGTCTGCTCTAACAGTCCCCCAGTACAGTTTGTGCCTGCTGATGTGTGCGGGGCTGTCGAAGACTCGTTTTCTGCCTTTCTTGATTTTGTAGCTCTGTCGAGGAATAGTAACGGTATTAATGCATCTGCGGCTGGTTGAGCTGCTGCACTCCCGTGCGCAGCTGTAGTTCGGGTCGCGGATGGGACTTGAGCGGCTGCCGGCTACACCTCGTGCGCTGCCTCAGGCTGCTACTGTAGAAAGATGCATACTCCACACTGTTGTGGCGTTGCCTGTGTCATAGACGATGCCCTGGGAGCTGATGGTGTTGCACTTTCTGCCGCTGCTGCTGCTGCAGTCTTCTGCTTCCTCTGCCACGGAAATGATGCACAAGGCACGTGGCACCAGGCTCGATGTTGCCTGTATAGAAAGCTCTCGGAAACACCTTTCAAGACATGCAGCAACACTTTACACGTAGGATGCAGCAAAGTAACGTATGCATCCTTGTCCGTTTACACGCGCTCCAAGACGCAAGTAACTCATCAAGGGTAACAAATACACACATACGTATACGTAAGCACGCGTGAAGCGAGCCAGGACGAGATGTGTGCTGACGTGCATACGCATCTGTATCCAGGGTTTAGTACACGCAAGTTTGTCAAGATACACTTGCGTGGGCATAACGTCCGGAAATTAGCCGAGATTCATCAATACATATATAGGTGTATGCACACCCACTAGCCAGAAGGCCATTGCAAATTGCAACAATGGTACCGACCACAAACGCGACAAAGAACTCCTCAATACAGAATAGAGACGCCGTCACCGCCGTTGCGTGGAAAGAGTGCAGTTGACTCAGGTTTTTAGCACAGTCACACGTCTGGTGGCCCTATGTCTAGAGGTGCTGTGTTTCTGGGTACGACACGAGCAATGAAGCACAGCCGATGCAGAAGATGCAACTGCAGCAGAAGGGGCTCTAAGCGCACAAGCAGTATGCGGCAGGACTACGATCTCGGACAGCGGCAAAAGAACAACGAGCAGAAACAGCGGCAGCCACGCGCGTGCGGGGGACTCAGGCCGAGAGATACAGCTGCCAGCACCCACCAGCAAACCGTTGCGGGAAATGGCCCGGTTCCGTGAATTGACTGCAAGTGAATGAATGCAGAAGCGCCCTCAAAAGTTCTCCCGCCGAATGAACAGGGAAAGGATGACGAGGCTTACTGCATTCGCAGAATGAAGCGAAGTAATGGCAGCGGCTTTTCACCAGCCACAAAAAGATGCGTTTTTCATCGTCAGTAACAGCAGCAGCCGCACGAGCAGCAGCAACAGCAGTGGTAGTCCGCTGTATCATTATGCGAGAAACCAAGAGCAGCACAGCGATAAACATTGTGACGGCCCACTTCCTGTGCAGCCTCAAAAAACCGGTTAGTGGACACGCCGACTTTTCCCTTGTGGTAAGAGCTTGTACACTAAACTGTACTCCAGGTACTCCGAGTGCAGACAGACGTTGTGGTGATCCGCGGCTGGCGCAACCGGTGCTGCCGCTAGAAGTGAATCTGTCCGTGGAGGTGATGCACGCGCATGTCGAAACAGCGGGAACGCAGTGCGCATTTCACGACATTTCGGAGGGTCGAGCACTGCGGCGACAGCCACCGACAGGTCCGATGAAACACTGATCCGTGGTGAAGAAATTACAACAGGTCAATCCGCACATTCAGTACAGCATCTGCGCGCATAAAGCTCGCAGTGGTAGTTGACGCGGTGCTCCACTCCCGCCTACTGTAAGACACCAGGTTGCACGTGCGTACAGAGGACCTAATAACCCCTGCTTTTCTTGAGTGGAAGACTGGGACTGACTGGACGACTGTACATTCCAACAAAAGTGGCACGCGTCAAGCGTCACCCTCGACACAGCTGTGCGCAGTTATGTAAAGATGAACTGCTTCTATATTTCGTCTTGGTTATACGCTGAATACGTAGTGGGAACTGAAGCTGTAACTCCTCATTTTCGGACGTAGTAGCAATAGTATGTTATCGCTTATGAAGTCTGGGGCATACCTGTATTATCACAAACTGAGTACGCCTGTGCGCACACGTAGTACGTACGTACATATACGTGGAGACGGCTGTGAACAAGCACATCGAAGTGCCGTGGGGGAAAGAGGAAGTGCGAATACGCACGCATTCACAGATCCTGACGTACACATAAGAGCACGCTTTTCAAGCCCATCAGGGACTCCTCCACGTCCGTGCATGCACTGTCGATGTGGAACTCAGGAGTGTCCTCTACTTTGTTTCTGCTCTGATGACACACGCTCACTAGTGCGTAATCAAAGGCAACAACAACTGATCTGCCGACGCAAGGTTCTTGCTTCTGGTCGAAGAGAACTGGCGAGCGGCCCTAGGTCAGGCACCTAGAAATTGGAGACGTATGAAGCTGCCGAGTAAGGGTGGCCTGCGGCAAGTTCGACGTCCGCCCCTGATTGGTTTGTCAGCGTTTGTTCCCACGTCAACGTGCACCTGCACATTCGCCGTAAAGACACTTGATTGCGTGCCGATCTGTGCTTCTGTACGTTCTCCTGTGCACTGTAACTGAGGATTACAACTTAATTATGCAGCCGTGGTCAGCCATGCACAGTGCTATGGCACTGGCTTCTTGCATAGTCGCTGACAGAGCAGCTGGTCACAGCAACATGTACTGCCTACGTCAGTCTACACCGGTACATTTCCTAACCTCTGAAATAATATCAACTACCCACGTAAAGCCACCTTGTTTGCTCTAAATAGAGAGCAGTTCCCAGTCCTTGTTGGCAGCCGCTGCCAGGGAGACGCTCTGAGCATGACGCCGGAATCCCTCCTGCGTGTGGACATTTGACCGGGAGAGATTCTCTTGAGGGGCTGTTAAGCGAGCCGAGTGGACGTAAGATTATTTTCTTGTAACGTTACCTCGTCGGGGGAGGATTCGGCATTAGCAACTTGTTACGTTCTCGCACAGATCTAGACTGGCTTGATCAGCCGTACGCCGTCTACGTCGTCTGCCGACGACTGACAACAAGTGAACAAGTGGCAAAGGGGACGTGTGGGTATGAGATATCCGGTGCAAGAGGGAAGAATTGATCGACCGAGTCGCGTTGGGGCAGAGACGCACTGTCGAGAGCAGGACGCACTTGGACAGAGACGCTCAGTCAAGCTGGTGGAGTTAAGTGTGTTGCTGCATTGTCGGCCATAGCACTCACGTGACTGCAACGTTGCCTGCAGTGGCATAAAGAAGACGAGATATTTCGATGTGCTTGTCGTGATGAGTAGAGTCCGGAACTCCTGTCGACAAATTCGCATCATATCTGCTACGTTGCATATTTTTCACATTCATCTTTTCGAGAAGTCTATAGAGTGCAGCAGCCTTGTCTGCTTTAAAAGTAGAATCCCGGTCCACGTACACAAATCTGATCCATTCGGCTTCCCTTCGCTTGACAACTTCCTTCGCTCAGCACAACACTTTTTAGCAATGCCACGTTTGTCGCTGCTTAACCTGCTGTTGGTGGTCACAGTCCTGCTCGGTGTTGGCTCTGGCGTCCTGTGCGCGGAAGACGAAGCTCCAGGTCCGATATATGTTCGCTTAATACCTGTGCAAATCGAATGCAGCAGGCTCTAAACGACTCTGTGCGTGGCCGTCAGCAAGTGACCTATTCTGCTGCACTGTTGAGCAGAGCGATCGAGGGGGTGACGAACTCCCGTGACCCTCCTACTAGTGATGCTTAGTAGTGTACAGTCCTTCGCGTGGCTGTCCTACTATTACCCAAAAAGAAACTCTGTGGTTTTCAGAGGCGGACGGTCCCTAATGACTGAACACCGCCTACGTACACCACGACGATACCAGTGGATACCGTCCAATTTGTAGACATCGCTTGTGCGTCTTTGTTGCGTGGCCGCGCCCAGACTCAATGATGCTGCTGTACGGTCAGTGCCAGGGTTATGTGTATGTGTTGCTTGAGTGGGTCTGCACTAACGTAGTCGAAATTCCTGTACGGGGGGTCACCCTGTACTGCTACCCCGGAGGCGTTCAGGATTTTAGCCGGGTACGCAGCGATAGTCCGTTGTCGCGTATGCGGTTTGTGTACCATCTGTACGGTGGGCCACCCTGTACTGCTACCCCGGAGGCGTTCAGGATTTCAGCCGGATACGCAGCGATAGTCCGTTGTCGAGTATGCGGTTTGTGTACCACCTGTACGGTGGGTCACCCTGTAGTGCTACCCCGGAGGCGTTCAGGATTTTAGCCAGATACGCAGTGATAGTCCGTTGTCGGGTATGCGGTTTGTGTGTGCCAGCTCATTACAAGAGTATACGAAAGCCGATGTGGTTTGTTGGGAGTGCATGCGCTGCTACTTGCACCACATCATCTACCCAGGTGACTGCGGAACTGAATTAAGCGTCACCTGTACTGAATTAAGCTTCACCTGAGTTGCCGATCGAAGAGAAAAAACAATGGATCCATAGATAGCTATGCGAGGAATAGCAGCCGCCAGACACACTCCATTTGCTGCTGCGTGTACAAGGGAGCACCTCATCCTCAACTGCCGAAGCACTAGCTGGTGCACGGAATAGCACCGTGCAGAACGTATCGCAAATCAAGCGCCAGCGGTCAGCAAGACAACAACACAATAACGCTGCCGTCTGGACTGCGAGTGAATACCAGGGGATCACGTCTCCGATAAAACGGGAGCGAAAGCGCGTATACTTGTGAAGAGGAAATTATGTCTATACGTTTATATATGTGCAGGGATATACTGGTAGATGTGGAGGCGAGGTACGCACACGGATCCACAGGGATACATGCAGCTCTGTTAAAGGAGTCGCCAGACAGCTCAAAGGTAAAAGTATGAAAATATACATATCTGGAAGTGAGATGTCAAACGTATGTAGGGCCCAGTGGGTTGCATGAAATAAATTGTAGAGCACTGGCACAGGTGCGTGACACTCCGAGGGTAAGGTGAAACGTCGTAGTGTTACTACGCGGTCAGTACGATAGCAACCATCCTTTCACGGCAGGTGATATGTGCACTATATGAAAGAAGACGCATGGTGTGGAGCTCTGACAAGCCCTCAACTGGGTAGGAACTGTCGTCGAAGAGACCGTGGCGCACATAAGGCAGCGAGGCCGCAAGTTCTATTGCAGCTATCGCAATCAGTCTACCCCGTCAGGGTAGGGCAGCCGAAAGACGACAGCCGCATCGTGTGTACGTTTGTATCGACAAGTGCTGATATATCTGACACACGGTGGCACAACAGTTGCCACTGTTGCTGCGTCTTCGCAATCTAATCAATAAAGGTTCCTGTAGCTACCCGAGCAGGTCTACCCTCGCCACAAAATACTGCGCACTCGCGGCAGCGGCCCGCTGAAGTCGCAGCAGCTCGTCCTTTATTGGCGGACGGGGTGCAGTGATACATTCTTGCTGGTCAGCAGCTGTGCGTAACGCGAAAACGTGGCAACTGTTGCTGTCATAGTGGTACTGCTGACTCAGTTGTCGATCAACTCAATGACACTTGGTCGGTGGGGGGTCCGATGTAGCACTATATATAGGAACAGTTGCGTCGAATGGCCTCTCTTCTGCAGGACGCTTCATTAGTGGATCACGTGTGCAGATTAGACATCTAATCGCCACCCCTTGGCGGTATCCCATACGTAGCTACGTAGCCACCTTTGCTTCGCTCACGTGTAGAGAGCAAACGTGGTGTACACGAGTGTGTCTGATGCAACCAGGAGGACAAGGGTACCTCTCGTTTGCAAGTACGGCGATAAAGTGGTTGCCCGCCTCTATGGTGAAGAACGTACCGAGAGAAACTCGCGTACGAAGCGGCGAGGCCGACGTATGTGCCGCTCTATGCATGTGGGAGCTGAGACGGAGGCACATATGCAAATACACATGGCGAGGCACGTCCATTTAAAACTGAGGTGAGATTTCGAAGCGTTTACGTGTGTACCCAAGGAGTGCTTGACAGTGCTGTACGCAGGCGGCCTGGTGTGCGTGCGCTTGTGCAGCCGGTGTCCGTATGTTGCCTTAACAAACGGCGGAGACACGCCGCAGTGAATTTGAAGTGTCCGTATATCTCGATGAATTGCTGTACTTTATCAAATCTGAACCTTATTAACCAGTGGCGTGGAACTTTAGAACAACACAAGCCTTTCCCAGCGGCACAATGCGTGACCCAGTATGTGCACGGGCGGTGGAGAGAGCTCCGATCGATTTGTTCACATCCGCCCGCTGTCTTACGCCAGTGGAGCTCTAACACTACGCGAGAGCAGCACGCACGCCACCTGAAGGAAGGTATTCCATGCATCCAAACGGTGCAGTTGTAAGAAATCTTGAGAGCAAAGTACACACAGCTACCACGGTGTCGCCAGTTGTAGAGTCGTTGGTTCGACGTCAGCGTCAGCGCTGCGGGACAAGTACTTCTCAGCAGCTGCAGGGTGCTTGTCACCACGAGGTGCGGAATATTTTTAGTCTGGACAGTCTGCAGAATTAATAATGCTGCCATACTGACTCTGCTAAATCGGACTGCACAGGCTGGCAAACTGACGTCGAAGGCAAGTGTGCTCACGGGGGGCGGCGCTCCAATCGAGCACCGTAGCGGTGGGGGAGGCAAAAGCACGGCCGCCAGCACTGCTGCGTGGCACTGTGTCAGCCACGTTGTCGAAACCGGAGGTAGCAGGCTGAGGGGTACAGGCTGAGGAACCAGGAACGCTTTCCACGTTGCAGTTATGGACGGCCTGCTCTGCAGACTTTTTTTCCCTGCTGCCGCAGAAGAGATGCTCAGCTGTGTGTTGTTACGGCCATTGACTCGCGCGGCAGTGCAGATATACTCCGCCGAAACGCTCCTGCACTAGTATGCATTTGCATCTCGAGAGACAGCAGGGGACATGGACAGGGCGGAAGAGTGAAGGTATGTTGCGTATGCAGTCACAGCTTTAACATGTGTGGATTTCAGGAAGTGCTGGTGCGAGGCTGGAGGATCCAGAAGCTCTGCTTCGTGATGTTTCCAAGCGAGAATATTCTGCGGACGAATGGGACTTTGCTGCAAACAGAAGAAATGAGATTGCAGGGGGTTGCAATAAACGTTTCTCAATCATTGAAGGGCAGCTGGTCTGCTGAGGACTGCCTGAGGCAGAGAAAGCACCAGAAGTGTCCACTACTGTAGTGGCCGGAGAGACCACAAGGTCGGTCCAGGCGCTGCGCGTGGAGAGGAATTTTTCTGGCTGCATTGGTTGTCGCTTCTCTTCCAGAAACAAGCATCAGGCGCCGCGGCTAAGTTTTGCTTGGTCAGGTGCAGTTGCGCTCACTAGGGCGCCGTCTGCTCAAGTCCTCCTGGAGCACAGAACCTCTTGAAGGAGGTGGCACCAGGTGGCGCTACGCCGACGTCCTGGCAAGGCTACTACAGCGAAGCGGGGACTAGGTTGCCGTGCTCCTCAATGCTGAAAAAGGGAGGCAGGACGGATAGAGTCCGCGCGGCCTGCAAGGCGGCATTGAGGGAACATCTGTTTTCGCGCGTGATTCCAACACTCTGCGAAGGCGGGCGAAGGAGGGCGTTGGTTGTCACGATGGTGGTCGTACTGCGTTGGTGCAAAAAGTTTCAAGGGAGACACGTCAGGTTCCTTCGTTCCGGCACCCGGCGCCCAGCGGCAGCAGGAAGCCTTGTTGCGTGTCATGGGCCACCATCCTCATCTGGAGAATGGATGATGGTGGCGTTCATGAGACAAATACGACTTCGACACTACGGATGATATCCTCCTTCTGACAATACAACTGTTCTATCTTCCCGCGCGACGCATGACTTTGCAGCGTCGCGCTGCAAGCAGCAACTCCTCTCAGGTGGTCCAAATGCCCGCAGGCGACTGCAGGCGCACACGGTTGCGCGGAAGGAGGCTCCTAAGCTACTGACGTGGTTAAGAAGAGACAAGTGACGACAAGAGGTGCTTTTTTTTTACCACCGTGATGTGTGTGGGGAACGTTGAATTCGAGACGACCAAGTGGAGCCGTGGTCACTCGCTCACCAGCCGCCAACAAGCATGGCGGCTTTCTTCCTACAGCAGAATCACTATTGAATGAAAGATAAAGCGCAGGTGGTCGATCGAAGTGTATCTACCCGGAAGTGCAAACAAAAGCGAGCTCTGAATCGCGGAGAAATACTAAGTAATTGTCGCGATTTACTCCATTATTACATCATCGGAGACGGAGGCCAATGCAGACTCTGCTGTCGGTCGCTTGCCGCATCCTGCTCGCATTTCGTGGACTGTGTTGCACGCTGCCGTGGTGTGGGATGGTCTCCGGATTGGTCAGTTAGTGAATGCTTAGAGCCTGCTATACAATTCAGTGATGTACGTACACTCGTAGAGCGTACATGTTCGAAGAAACGAATCCAGCATGCACGCCGTGACACCAGTGTGATGTTTGTCAGGTGTGCATCTTCCAATATGGGGTGAGGTAGAAACTGCCGAGGTTCAGCCACTCGCAGGAAATGTGGATTCTGTTTAGCGACCCCCGAGACACTGCCACGCCACATCGTCTTGTCAGTCTGGACTTCAATCGCTAACAAATCGACGTGCAACAGCGGCCACCAATGCAACGCAGCGCACCACTACACGGTGCAACGCCCTGGACTGCTAATGCGATCCTTTGTCACTCACGGGTGTGCCCCTCTTCGACTCACGTAGAATCTGCGTCTACCGTGTTTTATGCTTCAGCGACATCGTCACTCCAGGTTGACGCCTGGGGAATAGCGCTTCTGCTGGCAACAGTGCCGCGTTGCAGACGTTCCCGTGAACACCGCACTTCCAGTTCTTCCCATAAATTATGTGTAGCGCTCCTCTGTTGGCACACAGTATGCGCGCGGATGAAGTGCGAGCGGGCACTCGTACGTGTACAAGAGTATGGGCGTTGAAC
Organism: Sarcocystis neurona; assembly: GCA_000727475.1. Classification (NCBI taxonomy): domain Eukaryota; phylum Apicomplexa; class Conoidasida; order Eucoccidiorida; family Sarcocystidae; genus Sarcocystis; species Sarcocystis neurona. The sequence continues at coordinate 1,034,695 of KL647295.1, read as the reverse complement.
GCCCGTGCAGAGGCTCCGTCAACGACCATCTATCAACCGTCCGCCACATTGGCTGTCACTTGTTACCGCGTCCCGTACGCTTTGTATCTCTCGCTGTCAAATTGCGTACAACGTACAGCTGTCGCTGGAGTCATTATTGAAATTGGTGACAACGCCGGTTTCCTCAATTGACTTTCGGTGACTGGACACACAAGTAGTAGTCTAGTGCGAACATGGAGAATATACAGCAACGAAGACTTCATGGAAACAGCGGAAATTCTCGTGAGTATACGATGACGTACCGTTTACGCCGAGTTGTGTCTCTCTGTGTGCACGACTAAATCAGGCTCTTGACATGCACGCAGAATACATATACATCTACGTATATCTATTGACGCATGCAGATGTACGCATAGATTGGCTATATGCCTTCGGTTACACGCCTACGTCACCTCGCATGGATCTGTTTGTTTTGCCCAGCTGCGTGCGCTGCTTCGTCCTATTCCGCGTTTCCAGCTTGCGTAGGTGTGTCCGCATTGTGGAGGAAAGTCCCTTCATGCAGCGATTTCAACTACCAGTGGTTGGGCTTCCCCACGCAGACTAGCAGCCTCGTGCAGTTGTTCTCCCTCGTGCGGCTGCTGTTCTCCCACTGCTGCGGTCTCACCACGGGCCGCAGGTCCGAGTGAAGGAGAGCAGATGCTGCTGGCCGCTTGATCCGTAGAGCTCCCACTAACACTGCGGGAGGACGCGACACGTCCTAGTGTCGCAACGCCGTGCATGCCTGTCACATCGGGCACCTCATGCGCATTGCTGTCCGACCGCTCTGCGTCTGTTCTTGCTGGCGCGTTGTGCCACTCCAGGGCCGCGGCGGCATTCGAAGGCGTTGTGCTGCCCTGCTTGTAACTGGGCGTCAGAAAGAATGCCGGACGCATAGAACACCAGCTACTGTGGTTTACGGAGAAGCCTGCTGTTGCAGACGATGGGACGGAATAGACGAACTCACCAGAAGCTTCGCTTTCTTCGGCTGGCGTGTGCATGACAGAAAGTGGACGCAGTGCACCGTTGTTCTCTCCTGGCTCTAAGCCGCGCCGCGACGCGTGCTGAGCAGCCCCTACCGGCGCCTGAGCCAAGGAGTAAACCTGCAACGAGGTCACAAACTCCACATGGGTCAGTGCGTGTACGCACATAATAGCGTGGACACATATATCTGTTTAACTATTTATCTATCTATACATATATTTTACTTTTCCTTACGGACTTGTGCCTATTATTGCGTGTGCATGCGACAACGGAATGGTTCTCTGTACGTCTTGAGGATTTCTCACGAGTCCAAAATTTTTACATGCGCGTATACAGGACGTTTACTTGTGTGTGGGTGTCCCGACACACTTACGTTGGCTACTCCGGTACTTCTGCACAGCTTCCTCTACACGCCTGTCTCTACACGCCCTCCCCACTGTGTGGACGCACGGAATTTCTCTTTTTTAAGTGTGCACCACACACGTTGCTCTACACGTAGAGACACGTGTCTTTTGTCGTCGAAAACGGCCCACGTCGACCATCTACTCGTGCTGAAGTCTTTCACATACGTCAGCGACTTCTACATACAGCACATACGCTCTTTACTTATACGAATGATCCTTGCACTGTTGTGCAGCTGTACGTGCGCTCCTATCTGATTTTACCTCCTCGTGAGCAAGTGTTTAACACTTTCGAGTTTGTCGTACTTGGTTGTCAGCTGGCACTGGCGCAGTAGCTACGCCGGATTTTATGGAAGGGCCAAGACGTAGGAAGTCCGGCAGGGGCTCTTGATTAAGGGCGACAAAGTGCGAAGGCACCGGCACCTCCACGTACCGGGGCACGTAGATGGGCACCTCCACGTCGTAGTACTTCGGTTGCAACCGTGGGAGCTGATACTTCTGTAGGAAGGCAACAGGAATAGCAGTACGCGAACATCTGAGGAATTGTGCGAATTAGGATATCTTCAGAAGACACGGCAGTATTGCCACCGGTAGCTGCGATACTCGTTTATTTTTACAGCTGCCCCGTGGAGCGTATCCTGTTCAGGAAATTCTGGCTGCAGCAGCAGCATCAGTGTACTGCGCGCTGTGTAGTCCGGAGAGGCAAAACACAGATACAGGCCTTCTAGCAGCCGCAACGGTTAAGAAGTGGATAACTCCGAAGACATTTTCACGCTGGGGCATATTATCGTGCAAGGGAGTCGGCGTGAGGGCCCTGCTGCGTACGTAGCCTGCTAGGGCGAAAGGAAAAAGGCTACTGGACAGAAAGGCCCTCGCGCGAGAAAAAATAAACAGGCGTCACCAAAGAAGCAAGAGTTGTCGTACAACGGGGGACTGGCGGAGTGGCTGCAGTTGCAGAAATCGCATGTGGCTGTGCCTAGTCGACTGGCGAACATCGCATACGCGGGCGGCAATGCGCAAACGGTATCCTAGACGCATGCACACTCAATACGCATTGTTCCTCGGTATCGACAGGACATAGCAAACCTGGACGTGCAATCAGCTTAGCGACTGGAGTGTACTCGTATGAATATCTGCGCAGATACACGACGTGTGGGCCTCCCTGTGACGACGATCAATAGATGATGTTTCGTCCGTCTACACAACGATGTATCGGGATACGAACTCCCGCAATTAGACATAAATTTCTTTCTCACGGTGGCTGGCTACATAGAGCGCAAGAGCCGCTCTCCACGAGAGGCTTCATCCTGTTTTGTCTTCAGAAATTCGTGCACACAATTAGGGCAACACGTCGTCACTGTTCTGACTGGGGGGAAGAAACTTGTACACCTCAACCTGTTCATGGAATCACACTTGAAGAAACTGACCGGTCTATGGGAATTACTTGTTCATTGTTGCGTCTATACGCAGTTGCATCCGGGCATTCCGACATACCTCTTCTGTCTGCCGTGGTAAACATTTTGCCGGGTTTGTACGTTTAGACGTACGTGACGCCGACGTGGCTGACGAAAGATGTAGCTATGTATATGGGTGTCGCTATTCAGTCTTTGATTCATTTTGTACCGCAGCTCACATATAGCCAAGCAGTTTTTGGCGTGCGTCAATTGAGTATACATACCCGCTTGTATCTCGATCTGTCTTTGTATTTCTTCATCTTTATCTCAGTCTACTCAGACCTGTGTGCGTTCTCCCACACTGGGACGTACTTGTTCGGCAGTCATCAGGTGACCACTCGTAGACATATGTACCACGGCCTCTTTGTGAACATTTTAAACTCTGTCTGTCGCATTATCTGGGTGCTATTCCCTACGCTTGCACGCGCGCGCACCTTGATGCCTGTGTGTTGCCGGGGAGGTCGTGGTGTGTGTGTGTGTGTGTGTGTGTCTGTGTGTGTGTCTGTGTCTGTGCCTGTGTACCTGTGGTTGTGCGTGCGTCCCCCCTGTACGCGTGGACGCACCCGACTGATACGCTACGTAACTACATGCATTACATTTTTAGAAAAGGCTCTAACTTTACCTGCACAGTGAAGACATCGACCGGGGAGGGATTGTTTCGCTTGGTTTGTTGGTGGACCCCCAGCTCCCGCGGATGGATCATCGGGATCTCATGTGGTGCCTGCACCTCCACTTTCTCTACGTGCACGTGCGTCACATCCACGGGCAGCTCCACTTCCTGCACCCGCGCCGTCTGCGTAGACAGCACAGAAAACAGGCACGGAGCAACCAGTACGTTCTCTCCAGCTGCTGTTGCTAGCACCACCTCGCATGCAAAAAGTAGGTGTACCTATTCGTATACAAGGATATACATTTTAAGCAGGTCCACCCTACACAGTAGAACTTTGTGGACTAGGGTGCACTAAGTTGTCTCCCGTGCGGCTGCTGCCACCTCACGTACTAATCTCGGTGCGATGGTCTGAAACGAAAAATTCCGTTGGCTGCAGCCTCCCTCCTTCTGAGTCGTACTTACCGACGCCTGCTGCCGCGTAGGTCTCTATGCTGTTGTTAGGCAACTTTCTACCTTGTTGCCTGTCACTCTTAAGCGTTGGAGTTCAGACGGCAACCACTGCGTCTCTGTTGTGTTCACCGTCCACCGCCTCTTCCCGTTGCCGAACGAATTGCTGCTGGAACGAACCTCAGGCGACAACTGCCGTGAGCTGCGGCTCAATAGTCCCAGCCGCAGCTCCTGCGCTTTTGCCAGGGCTTCTGCTGCTGCCGCTGGTTTTACACCTACTGCTGCATTCGACCCGCCTGTCTCTTCGCCTTCCGCATCTGTCTCCGTACTGTCTCTGTGTCCGTTGCTGCTGCCTTATCTGCTGATGGCTTCGCAGGTGTACGAGCGCTCCTCACCTGTTTGTAGTGAATGAAGGGCACTTCAACGCGCACAGGGGAATCTGTAGTAACCGGCTGGGTTACTTGGGGCGACACCACCAGCATCTGTGACTGTTGCTCCTGCTGAGGCTCCTGAGAAGGTGCCATTTGTCCAGCATCGCAGACCTCCATCTGCAGTGCACTGCCATGATTATAACGCAGCCGACAAAAAGATACAGCCAGGTGAGCCGCCAGAGACGCGTCTTCAGTTCCACTTGGCAATGCAGCTGCAATTACGAAGTCAAACCTGGAGGCAGCAGGGCTACAAAGAGTACCTTAATACATCGAAATAATGTAGTGGCTTCACACACGCGTAAGTCTTCGATCCCAAGGCAGCCCATACGTTAAACTGAAGGGATAGAAATGGGCAAATCCCCCGCACTCCTGGCCATCCAGAGGCGTGCCATCTACAGAGGAACGCTGTTCGTGACCTAACAGGAATCCACATGAATGTTTTAATGCTTTGTCTTGCTTGCCAAGTACATGGGCACCACGCTGTACGTGACTTCCCAAATGTGAACTGCCGGCGTCCGCTGATTACGGCACCGGCTCGTAGGGCTGCATGACCAAAAAACTCTTTGTAGTGTCCTGCTTTCCACATTGAACATAAACTCTGACGTGTGTACACCTCTTCAATTGCACATATTTTTCGGACCTGTCGGAGCGCAGGAAACTGCACTCGTAATTCATCCGTGCGTAATCTGCAGTCAGCGTCCAATAGAGCCGTTGGCAGAAAACTAGCAACATCCATACACAAGAACTGGCAGCAGCGTGTCTCCTGCTTCCCACATTGCGTACCTTAGGCCTACCGATGTCCGGCGTGTTTTGCCTTTGCAAAATCTGTGCAATGTGTGTTCTTGCCTAACGTGGAGCAACGGAGTCGCACAGTGTTGGTGTTCCCGAGGAGACAACGTAGCTGCGCCGCTATACACAAGTGCGCGGGACTATCCAACTGAGTAGATAGCTTGTTGCAGTCATCAAAAAAGAAAGGACCATGCACCCGTAATGGTGACCACTTTATCATAAGTATTTTTCGAGTGTGAGACAGTTCCCAAGGATATCAGGGCGCCGCACCGCGACGGTGCAAGAAGACGGGCGGGCCACCCCAACGCGGCACCGACTTCAATCAGAACAGACAACACCCGCCAACTTGTTCAGCTACTTTTCATGCTGAAAAGATGCTTCCACACTACCTGCGTGTCGCGGTCAACGGAGCGGCGTGCCGCTAGAGTCGGTTCCCAGCTAAAGCCCAACAGTGTGGGGCGAGACGGCAGAAATTGTGTAGCTGACCTTGAGGATTGTCGCCGACGTCTTGTTTAAATGCTCTGCGGCAGTAAAATCTGAACAGGCAAGCAGCCACTAAACCGCACCGAACCAGCTTGAAAGAACGCCTTACGAAAGAGCTTGCTTGCTTGGAGAGGAACCACCGTGGCACGCAAGTTGTACCGCCATCAACGACCTTTGAGAACGCACCAAAAGGCGACCAAGTTCTCCGGCAGTCAAAATACGGCATACAGGGGGACTTCAGGGCACACGGAGGCGACGGATTTAAAACGGAAAAGTATGCTTCTCTGCGTCCCTACACCGGCCCGGAAGGCGGGCAACATGGGATTCGACTTGCATAGGCTGTCGGCAGCGTTGCTCGTAACGGCCAACCGTGCTGCTCCACGCTGCGAATGTCGGGGGGCGCCCTTCGTCATTGACCAGCACCACCTTGTGGCAACACTCGGTTTTGGTACTACTGTATGTGCAGGTCCACTGCGCTCGTGCTATTGCCCACCTGCCGCGCGTCCACTGCGGTCGTGCTACTGCCCACTTGCCGCGGTAGTGTGCTGGGTATGAACACTGGTCACGCTCGCGTCCGTAGCCGTTGCGTCGTCAAGGTGCCGCTACGACCGTGGCTGCGCAAATGGTGCAATATGCCTCCTTACCGTTCCACTTGCTAGTGGGGCACGTACCGCCGCCATTGACCGCTGCCGTCACGCCGCAGCAGGCCGCGACGGACCCGTCAGCATCTACCTCCTCGACGGCGCGCCGTTCTGTTGCGCATCTCCCACATGGCAATGGTCCATGGTCCGTGGTCTTGGTCAGACACCTCTCCTGCTTAAACCCTGATTCCGATGCAGTCGCATCTGCCGTGCACAATTCGTGCACAATTTTTGCATACGTAGCTCTGCTGTGGCAGCTTCCGTGGAGAGTTGCAGAGCGTGGGTTTGCCGCTCGTCTGCCGGTGACCAAGGCTCACGTTCACGTCTTGCTCGTCATGCGCCGACTTTTGATGTTCCCACCACGGCGGCAAAGCTCGGGTGTGCCTTTTACCCCGCTGTTGCCACATGAGAAATAACAACCTCGATCGACTCCAATCGAATTTTATCCTTGAGCTGCAGTCACCTACTAAAAGCAGCGGCAGCGTCCAGCGGCAGTAGACTTTAACAGCAACGCTGGAGGGAGCGGCAGGAAGAGTCGCTGGCAGTTGTGGCCGGGGCAGCTGGCGCACTGTCCCCGGTAGAAGTCGCGCAACACAAGGGTGCAGCTGCAAACTTCCTGCGGACACTGTGAACTGAATTCCAACAGACTTGGAATGACCTTGATAGCCAGTGCCTTTGCACTCGCCGGAGACTCTGAGACCCATCCGTATCAACACGCTTTCTGCAGGACATATTTAAGCTGTACTGCCATCTGGAACGAAGAGTACCCCAGCTCTGTATACTCCAGACAACTCCAGGAAACTGAGCATCACGCAGAGGTACGAGTAAAACGAACGTGTCTGACTCTCCGACCAAATCTACAGTGAAGGGCTGAGGCCCCTTCGCACCGCGAGCGTCGGCCATAACGGTGAGCAAAGGAAAACCCGTACAGTCAATTGTTAGCGGCAGGCACCTTTGAAGGACCACATACGCGCACATCATTATACCGGTGTATGTGCTAAGAGTACCCCGAGTGTCAGAGTCGACGCTTTGCTGGACATCGAAGAAGCGTATGCTTGCGAACTACGGAGTAATGCCCCTTGCATGCGTCGAAAGAACTCCCGCCGAGAATCTCTACCTTCACTCACAATGGTCGAGTCGGAAGCCGTTTTTCTAAACAGCCGTTACTCGGCCAATACTTGTGCATGCATTTTGTACTGCGCAGCGGTGAACAATCCGGACCCTACGAGGCCGTCGTTGGCAAAATGCTTTTGTCTGACTCCACACATCTGCCCCTGCTGCGCGCCTTTCGGTATGTTCTCAGCTTTTCTAAGAACCTGCGGAGAATAAATAGCTTGCCATTTTGCGTAGCCTTCCCCGACACTTGCACATCAACAGAAGAATGTTTTCTTTTAATCAATGTTCTCAGCTTCTCTAATAGTCTACAGGAGATAGTAAATGGCTTGCCGTTTTGCGTAGCCTTCCCCGACGCTTGGAGATCAAGAGGACGTTTTAGGACCTGCATTACTGCAGTTATTACAGGGGACCAGTCTGCTTCATATCCACTTGCAGTAGAGTTGACACAGCACGTGCGTAGGGGTGGGCGCAGTCCTGCGTGGTCAGTCCTCGTTGAAGAAGGAGCATTCATTGTTTTCCAGTGTACACTTCAGCAACTTGTAAACCTCAAAATACTACCGGAGGACACACCGCGTCTGCGAGGCTACTCATCACTGCGTCACTCACTCTGGAGGAAAGAGAGGAACGCCTTATGTACAAACCCACAAAGTAGGAAGGGTATTGAAGCAAGTCAATCGTACACACATACACAACCCCACCGCCGGACAATCGGCACTGAGAAGTAGACCGTAGAAAGCGATGCAGGCAAAGCGGGGCAGAGGCCAGAACGCAGTCCGGGGGGGGTGCATGCGCAGAGCTCTGTTAAGGTGACTGGACGGAGGAGGCTATAATTGATGTCCTCCTCACAATACGTGGCCAGTGCAAAGCAAGCCATTCCTTTTCATGCTGCAGAAAGGCCTTCGGTCTCCGCAGCTGAAGACAGACTCATCCAGTTATTCTCTAGGCCTCATGCTAGCCTTCCGCCTGATTTCCGCCTTGCTTCTGTCCTTGACGTGTGAGTGCGTCTGACTCTGGAATACGAGGCTCCCTAATGCCGTCCTCAAGCGGCGAACTGCTCATGAACTGCCGCTGTACGCTTGCGCTACGGAGGTCAAACTGCGCGAGCACTGAAGGAGAATTAGGGGAGTACACGTTTCTGATATCCTTTTGTAGTGTGGTGCAGTTTGAAGAATCTCCACAGGTGAGAAGAGGCTGTCTACAATCTTCGCACAAGTACTCCATGCATCAAATATATATTATTATCCACCTAGAGGCGCCGGCCATCCCAGCACCCGACTCTAGTTTTTCGCTTTGCACGTGGGAACAGCACAGGTGCGCTCGAACGGCTCAACGGTAGAATCGGACGTGCCACGGGAAAATTCGTGGTCAGTGTGTCGTGCGGTGGCACTGTTCAATAACCTGACCGACTGCACGGGCCGCATTACGCGCTCCTCTCGGTTCAACGAGATGAGGTCACTTTCTTTTCGTTCAGAAACAGTCCTTTGGAACGTCACATTTGACTTTTGTCCAGCGTTCTCTCTACTGTGGGCGCTGAGTGACAGGCTCCAACGCACAGAACGACGGGCGCCCGTCTGGTGGTCGGGCGCAATCTTCCCCCGTAATCTCATCTTGAGACAGTAGTTCCACACCTGCGGAGACACTCGAGCTGAAAGGATGCCGCCGAGTGGATCTCAGCTTGGGTGGAGAGAGTAGTTCCGCTCCTGCGGAGACATTCCAGTTGAAAGGATGCCGGCGGGGGGACGGAGTATCTTGATGAATTTGGCAGGAGACCCAACCGAAGTGCTGGGTGGGGCAAAGAGCCCGATTTACGCGTTGTATGCAAGTGAATACTTCACACTTAGTGCGTCAACTGCAGTCCGTGTGCTGCCAATCCCAATTATGTAGTTGGTACTTTCTCGTCGCGTAACAGGATTGACGTTTGCGTCTTCAGGCGGCAGTGCGGCTTTGACGACGAGGAACATTCTACAAGGATGGGCCACGAGTTACCGTGGCTACTGACAAGGCAGGCCGCAGCCCGAAGTGAAGAGCTCCGCCTGAGGTCTTGAAAGTTTCGCCGCCTCATAGACGCAACACTAAATCATTTAACCGAAAAGATACACTCAGATAATGAAGAAGCGTGTTCCGCATCAAAACTTCTTCGGCTTCTTTGCAGGCACCTACCCCCAGTGACTTGGCCAACCGTGCACGCATCCTCTGATATTCGGCAGCATTCGTTCGCTTGTTGCCTTAATCTGCTCCGTTGAGTCAGTTTTCATGAGTTCTTCGTCCAGCGAGCTTGTCCGCACTACGCCTGTCATGCATAGTACTCGACGACTCGCGAAACACCCGTCCGCATATGAACACTACTATGTCGCGTCTCCAAGCGCATGCCGTGTGATGCCCCCAGGGAAGTGTCACGTATACCTTTTCACCCTGAAGCAGACTCACTCACTCGGTTTTGCACAGATTACCAAGCTGATCTTCCGGGGAAAATTATTCGATTTGTTTCGAGCTAGTGGCCTATTCCTGGTGCGCACGTGTACAGCGTAGTCCAAGAACACAAGCGTGCACAGGTCAGAAGAATCGCTCTTTGGGGGACCGACTACTTTTTTGAAGGTTTCCCGTCAGATATATCAGTAGAAGCAATGGAACGACAGTTCCAGTTCTGACCCACTCCATCTTGGTGTTCTGTTCGGTATAGTCTCTGCCTACGTGGTCTTGCCTTTGAATCCGCGTCGCCAAAGGCCCGCATACGCACATTTCTTAGTGGGTTTTCGTCCGTACGCCGTCGACACAAGATATGCCTCGCACGAGGGTAGAGCAACTTCCTCGCGGCCAAGCATGGTGGACGTAGGCGCAAACTCAACATCGATGGTTCTGCTGTGGATTTCCGTGTCTTTGTTAAGCAGCCGCCTCCTGTGCGCTTTTAGGCCAATCACCATACCTGCACTTGACAGCGAGACGCCCACACATCTTGCAAAAGCCCATGTGTTTGCGCGTTCTTCCTGTGGCACCAAGAAGTGGGTGCATTTGGGTAAAGAATGCTTAAAAATTCAACTGACAGCGATGGTTCTTGTACTCTGTAGCAAAACAAGATGTGTGACGTACAATGTGGGCCCACATGAAATCAGCTGGAGAGGAAGGGGAAAACTCTCACTCACATCGGTGCTGCTCTCTTGCTTTAACAGATCTGGTAATAAGAAAGGAGATTTTCCGGATTTTTAAGGCCCTTTTTTGTCGTGAATTGACGCTGGCTTTTCGACGTCGTTCTCAGCGCTCAGGCGAATATTCGGGTTTCTGCCCAAGATGACGGTAGTCGACTTCTCCTCTTCTGATCCATCGCCCTCCACGTTTTTCTTCATGCACCCTCACATGCAGGGATTGAAGGCGTGGCCGACGACACAGTTGAGTCCTTGACGTTCGTTTTCAGGCACGCCGCTTCCGTCTAAATGCGTACCTACCCACCCGCCTGTAGGCATCACCAGAAACATGGCTTTGGGCTACAGTGAGGACAAACTACACCCTGGGACCAACAAGCCTTCAATTTTCTCTCTTTTGAACTCCCGTATGTCTAAGGCGACAGCAGCTGGAAATCGTGTGCCATTGTGCAAAGTACACACGTTCGGCAGGCATGTTAGCAGTGTCCCCCCTGTTGCCGGCGACGAATGACACATTTGTGTGCGGCAGGTGGGAAATTCTGTCCTTGACGCTGCTAAGTGTAGACTCGTCGTGCCCAAAAAGAGGCAGGTCTACCCTTTGCGTACAACTGTCTGTACCTTGAGGTATCCGTAGACTGTGCGTCACGCCTTCGGCGGCTCCTTCACTCTGAGTGAGGGTAAAAATGCCAAGTGTTTCCTTCGTCCCGCTGTGCGCTATTGTTAGTTCTCCATTATGAAACTCAAGCGTATGGATGCTCATGCTAGTTCCCTACACTTTTGTCAATGCCGTCATGTCCCTGTGTCCTCAAGCAGTTCTACTTCGACGGTGCCGTCACTGCCCTTTATCCTCAAGAGGGCGATTGCAAACTGAGCTCTATCCAAGCAGTCTCTATCACGTACACTACCTTGGGTATGCGTATTGTGTAGTGCTGCGTCAACCTGGAATGTGAACGACATCTGATGTGAGCAACACCTGCGTTACCGGGCCAGAAATGAAGTATTCGGACGTGGAAGACCATGACATGGACTGCTGCGTGGTCGCATTTAGCTGCCTCAGGGGCAGGGAACCGCACAGTTGCTGCTTGTGTTAAAGAAAGGCGCATGTCAAACATGAGAAGTACATGCTGCTGTCTACGTCCGATGCCGCTCGTGCTAGCCGCTCCCACACAGCGGTCAAGTCATGCGTTTTAGCACGCAGAACGGCGCCGGCCCTTCAAGGCTGCGAAGGCCCACGTTTCTTCATCCTGAAAAAGTACGCCCTTCTGCGTATGACTCTCGGTGGATGTGTGCACGTGTTCACCGGTGTGGGTTTGCCACGTAAAAGTGGTTGAACTGTCTTGTTTTATCCAAATCTCAGGAAAATTACTCTCTTCGAGCGGTAGGCATTCTGCGCGAACCACCGTGAACTACAGTGGCAAGTGGAATAGAGAAATTTCAACATTGATAATATAAGACAGAGCTGGGGTAAAGAGAGGCAGGTGTAGTCCGCGAGAGTAACCCGCCGTACGTACAACACGAAGCATCCGGTGAGAAGCTGTAGTCGTCCATAATCTCCGAGCAGGCTTCGCTCTCAACTACCCGACGTAGATACGATGTAAAAGATGCACGAGTGAGCCGTGGTGCTCCTCGTCAGCCACACGCCTCTGCTTTTGCCTGTGCTGCGCGTGCTCGCACTGGTGTCTTGCAACCTCTGCGGCTTCAGCTGTAGCAGTGGGGCTGCTCACGCGTTTGTGAGATTAAAGCGAAATTCGACGTGCACAGGGGTCACCGAAGGAGCCGGCCGAACTACACAGCACCACATCACCAACATCTCCCGCATCCGCACCACTGCTGTTACTGCTCCTGAGAAATGTCCAGCAGGCGAGGCAGCCTTTATATGCAATGCTCTGCAAAGGTGTTCACACAGAAAAGAGTGGAATTCAGCCCCACGTCAGTATGCTCGCGAGAACAGGGTATACAGTGGTAGCTGACGTGTGCACGCAGCGGCGGCCCAGTCAGTGTCTGTGCCGAATAAAGAAGGGTGGCGTATGGTTTCGTCTGTTGGGCATTGTCCGCATCCCCGTCAGACGCTGAGTATTCGCACGGAGCGTGTAGCCCATGGTGATATTTCGCGTGCCTCCTGAGTGACCGACGGACACAGAACAGCAACTTCAGCATTAGTGCTGAAATTTCAGAAATTCTGCTCCACGCATGATAGAGAGGCATATTCCTGTGTAACTTATGCAGCAACCTCTGCACTGTTTTCAGACGGTATTTAAATTGTGACGAGGCGCCCTGACAGCGACCTGCACGGCTCCTGTGCGCTTGAGATAAGTGGGTCAGACATGATTACTTTCTCTTAAGGTTCCGGGCTTCAACGAGTTTTCATGACCCGTGTTTACACTGTATTCAAAATTTAAGTGAAACAGTCACACAGATACTCACGGCAAAAGCTTCATTATTTTCTTCGTAAAAGCGGCAAGACTATTAGCCAGATAGGCGACAGATCTACTGCTACCCCAGCCTCTACTACCCTCAATCAAGACTGTTCCGCTGTCGTCCTCGATACTCACACATCAGCACACACAGACGAGGGATTTCACCACAGCTGGACGTCTTTCGTGAAGGTACTCTTTTATTACGCGTCTGACTGTTTCTTTCCACGTTGGCCTATTAACGTATGTGTGTATCTACCCGCTATCGTGGGTGCGTGACGCCCACCTGCGTGGAGACGGACGTCTGCAAATCCACTCCGGAATAATTTTTCTCCCTCAAACCAAGCGTTTCACTGTGGTTGCGTCTGCGGTTGGTTTTATCTAGCCCCCTTCGGCAATCTTAGACGTAAAATTTCTGCTACGACCACACACGTGAGATTACATTTTTGTAGCCTCTATCGCAGTTTTCGAAGGTGACAAGCTTTGTCACTCCAAGATTGAGTGTCCAGGTCTCTGCTTTTATCCGCGATTCAGGGTTCACCTAAACAAAAAGCTGCACTGAACGCGTGGTGCGCGTTGGTCTCCACTATTTTCCATTTCAAAGGTAGGGTGCTACAAATTGCTTCTACGAAGTGATATTAATATTGCGGCCTCATTCCAAACACTGGTTCACATGGGCTTGCCTCTCAGATCTTCAGGGCACATGTGAATCATCTGCTGAATTCGCCTCCTATTCCACGTCAAATTCTTATTTCTGTCAGCCACAGTCCACGGCGCTAGACTCCGCAGTGGGGCGCCTTGTTTGTTGCGTAAGTGTGTTGGGAGATTGGTGGTCAATTACCGTGGCAGAAAGGTGACGTCCGCATCAGTCAGTCCACAATCGCGCATTAAGCACCAGTGTCACCGGATGCGGATGCTAACTTCGCAGACGTTACAGCATAATAGATTGGACGGTCGTCTACGTAGATGCGCAGGACAAGTACAGAGGAATGCATAGGGGCTTAATGTTGAGGGGACGAAAACGGAGCTGTTGGAGTGCCTTTGCTGTTAAAGCAGGCAGGCAGTTTATGCAGGATCCCGACCAATGAGAACGTGTCTGGAGAGGACGATGCATAACTTTCTGTACTTGATCGGTCAGTTTAGTTATGGAGCATGCAGAAAACTTTTGACAGGGGCAAACAGTCAACTCTGATCTATGCTCGCTTGTCGGCCACTACACATCCGTCGAGAAGTACCCAGGATCAAAGTCACACACACTGACCGATCATCCCTCAGCAGTGCTGAAATACTTTATAAGTGTGTGACAAAAAGTGGACCATGTAAGCTTTCCTCATGAATATCTGAGTTAAGAGTGCTTCTAGTGCTCGGATATGAATGTGCTCTACAGCTTGGACTGTTGTACAGGAAGGAGCCCACCCGACATCTCCTTCCTTCTGTCCTCCTTCGTGCCTGGGCAGCGTAAGTACGATTTCTATGAGAAGCAAGATTCAGTCTTGCTTCTCAGGCCCTGCCATGCCTTAAATTTGAGTGCAGGGAACGCGAAATCCGTGCCTGCCTTGTTCTATGGAGCACGATTTCCTGCACAGTCATCAATAAAATGTCTGTATAAACACCTGTTATCAACAGACGAGCCCCTGAGTAAAACAGCGCGCAGTTCTGCACCCGCGGAAAGAGTACGGTGACAGCAAGCACTCACCTAAGATACCGCAGCACAGCACAAGATGACTCTCAGGCGGCCGACAGGAACCCTCTTACACTTGAAAATAAGGGGATGGAGCAGGCGCGTGATTACGGATGAGCAAGCCGAAGAAGGCATGCCGAACTCTTTCGTGGCTCGCACAATGCAGCACGTGGGGAGAAGGGGAAATAAAAGGCACGTGGTCATTGGTGACCAGACCAAAAAACGCAGCTGCAAAACTCTTTCGTGACTCGCACACAACCGCAGACTCGAAGCCCTACACATACACTGCAAAGGACGTGGCAACTGAATATATGCGGTGGTACATATTCTTCGCGTCGGCATTTTCCTCAGCAGTGGGACTGAAGGTGCTGCCTGTAGTGCAGCCGGGAAGCGCCTCACAGACGACGGAAGGAGGCATTGTATCTGCATTGCGTTACACAGAAGTACTTTCCTGCTGTTTGAGGGTAGAACGATTTCCAGTACGTAAGTCCCGAAACTGCGGGTCACTCAACTTATTTTTGCAGTCTGCAGTAACAGCGCACGCACACCCACCAGACTTCCAAAGCACTTGTACTACAAAGGATGTAACCTTGATCCATACTAAAATACGCACGCGGTTTTCGTCAGGTACTGTCACGCCCCCAAGGCCGAGCGACACGGCGTATCGGCCTCTTAAGCTCACAGGGTGCTGCACGACGCTACACCGCCACGTGTAGAAAAACCAACGACTACCTAACTGAGCAACGCAGGCACACACGCGTCTCGAGTGTGATCAAAAAAGTGCTTTGATTGCGGGGACTGTCGCGGTGATATAGCCACGCGTGGGTGGCCAACTTGAAGCCGCTTCCAATCAATACTTGCCGGAGGAGTGACCGCCCGCTGCTGATCAAGCCAGTCGTCGCGGAGAAGTGATTTGCTGACCATTCCCCCGCCCAAAAATTTCGGGAGACCCTTCGATGGTGCTCCATGCTCTACGACAGTCACGCTCCCACGTCGGAGATCCCTGCTGACGTCCAGACGCGCCTACTACAAGGTCACGGTAGGACGTCGCGATAAAGTTCGGCTTTCATCTTAGGAGGCAGCTCGTGGAACCCATCCGGGAAGTAGTCACGGGGATATCCAAAAACAGTTTCTATCTCTGGAGCATTAGAGGGAATGTTCTGGAGCGGATGCCGATAGATTCCATACAGCTCCTTCATAATATTCCAAAGCTCAGCGAAGAACCACCGGAAAGCCCTCGGACACGACTCCATCACCGGCTCATCCCATCGCTCAACAACGACTGGATGCGGCGGTGCGACGTTACGAGCGGCTAGATTCGACGTCGGGCCGCCACGGAGGCGCGCAGGCGGATTTCCACTAACTTGGAGTTCTGAGAAGTCCAGACAAGCACACGAAGAAAGCGGCACACAAAGCTTGACAGAGCGCCTCTGCTGCTAGTAGAAGGGCGGTCACTGTGCTATTGTGAGACGTAGTACCACGATAACACGTTCTGTATTCGTTGGACAGTGTAGACAATACACCATCAACACGCTATTCCGTGACAATCACACACGAAGCAGTCTAGTGCCTGCAGGCATATAGAGGAAACTTGTTCCGCACTTCATCCTCTTTCACGCAGTGGAGTGCCTACCACATACAGTTTGCACGCGTACCCACTCCTGCACACAAAAAAGCAGTTTGGCGCCTGCCGCGTACGGTATCCAGGCGCATAACGAAAACTACTTCCGTACCGCCTCCTGCTTCCTCGAACATTTGGGTGCCTACCACATGTTGATTGTACACGTACCCTCTTCTACTCCCTGGCACAGAACCCTGGAGCCACTGGCGACAAAGAGTGTGGCCACCACCACAAGGCGGAGGAGCGGCGAGCGCATTGTTGATTGAACTGACTGGCTGCGCAACGGCATTGCTAAGCGAAGGCAAACGGAAAGGATCACGTCTGTGTACGCGAGAGACACAAGCGACTTCTAAAGCGGAAAAATGCCGCACGTGAACGTCGAGATATGTCACCGAACAAAAGTAGTGTCGAAGTTGAAGTTCTGGACTTTCAATGCCCCGTGGGCGTCTCGCGTCCTGCTGCCAAGACAAACCGTCATAAATTAAGGCATTTCGTCTCGCCTTTAAACACTGGCAGACGGACAGTTGAACCGATGACTCGCACCCCTTGAACGGGTCTCTGTACCTGCGGGCCAGTGACTTTCGACAGAGCGTCTCTTTTCGGATGTGGCTGCTCCGCTCAATTCTATACATTTGTTGACCGTCAGCACCTACGTGGCAGCGTAAATAGGTGCCAGGACTGAATTTGAGCAGAACGGCGACACGTTAAAAGCATATAATCCTAAGTCCGTACGGGCCTTACAACAGTCTGTTAATATCATCCCTCTCGTACTGACGCCGCCCCATGCGCGCGAGGACTTCCGATGGCACAATAAAGGAGTCGGCGCCTTCAAGCCCTGTCAAGATGTAAATGACCACTGATGCACCCCAACCGTATACTTCTTGTAGTGCGTATTCTGCAAAAGTCCAAGGCACAACCTCTCAGCAAGTTTTGGTGAGGACGCCGGATCTCCAGAACAGAGGTGATACCCACTAAACCCCGAGTGCTCTGGTGAAGCATCCACCAGCGTTAGCACCACGTACAATAGCGGACCACCAACAGACATCTGCGGCCCTTCCGTCGCCTTACACTGTCGTGATACACGCCATATCGACTTATTGTTTACAAACTGCGTAAATGCGTTCACATACGTGGGAGGATGCAACGTACGCTGTCGAGGACACGTGCGTACTGACAAGAGTAGATGCTACTGGATTGTCTCTGTGTGAGCGGCTACACAACCTACACATCGAAGACACCGCCGCAGTAGTAATACAGATGCATGTCAAGCTGCACGACTCACAGGGTAGCCTTAAGTAGATCGTAAATATTACTGCGACCTGCTTCTCTGGCAAAGGCGGTGTAGGGAGCACGGTGGCGTGACCAGAGTGCATGGCCTGACACGCTTGCGTAGTTAAGTTGGGACACACTTTTACACTGAAAAGGAAGGTGAAGGAGTTGACGCTGGCATGCTAGCAAGTTTGCTTAATCTGTTTTTGCAGGGTTTGCATGCACGTGAGGATGCATCGGCAAGGTGCTCACAGGCGGAAGTCAACTTGTTGCACACCACCTTAGGGCGGCGGCTTCGTGCTGAGATTCACGTGTACGTGCATTCGTGGACCCGGACAAATTCCTGAGGGGCTTGGCACGCCTGCCCTGCATGCATTTACGTGTGCCACAGGATGCATAAAAGCGTGCACGCCCGCGGATCTTTTTTTTGACATCGACACTTCACGTGCTTGTCCACGGCCGGCTTTATGCACATGTACGTACGTGTTATGTCCACGTGTAGGCGTACGCATTTTGTGCAAATGCAGGTACGCAGTTGAGCCCCAGCTTCCACGTGTGCTGAAAAAATACTGAGTGGGATTAGCAGGTTCGGAAACGAACAAGTATGACTTTACTTCCCAAAGAATCTTCAGCCTATAGCAAGAAACACACAAACGTCTACCCTTAAATATTTTGAACATCTCAACTATGTTAAGGGAGACGCCTGGATGCGCTTTTGGTGAAAGATTCAACCTTCTCAACAGGCGCACGCTTTTACTCAAGAAAAGCAGTAGATAGGTCGTCAGTGCCTTATTGCGTACGCACATGCGACTGCGCACCTTTGTGTACACCGGCCTGCAGCACAACGTCGACAAAAACTGCGAGCTTTAGCTCCACAAACGCTTCCTCCCTACGATCAGCTTCACTTGTTGTGGCTGCCACATACGTGCAGAACGGGTGCATCTACAGGCAAGCACACGTACGTTCATGTGTGAATGCATACATACAACGGCTCACGGCTACGCCTCTGTCTGCTTGGCCTGTACGAATTTTGACTGTACAACCTCTGGACACACACAAGAAGAAGGGGGTCCACTAACCTACTCTGCAGTTTGGAGGCTACAGGAAATGGGCCGTCCTAATGCCTGTCGCTGTGCGACTCCCGTTCTCTGGGATAGCGATTCGCCGGTCTACTACAACAGCTGCTGCTCGTGAGGCTGCTACTGCTACGGACGATGGAAAGTGCATCGTCTCCTGCTCCGGCTCAACATGACTGCATTGTTCGGAAACTGCAATCGGCTGCTAAAACACAGCCGCATGTTTTTTGCTTCGTCCCTAGTTTGCAGCCAGCCCATCCTCCTTTCCCTGTTCGTTTGCTGGGGGCACGTTCAGGAGGCTTCTGCCATAAGCCACTTGCGCTCAGTCCACGGTGTCCCGCCATCTCCTGTACTGGTTTGCTTGTAGCTGCCGCGAGCTTCAACTGCCTGCGGAGTACGCCGTACCTGCATGGCTGCCCCTGTTTCCGCTGCGACATGGTCGTGCGGTTGGTGCCCCTGTTGCTGGGTCTGCCTCTTCTGTTTCGGCTGTGCTGCATTGCTTCTGTTCATCCGTCTCCGAGAACTACTGGTTCTTGTGGCGTCGTAAAAGACATACCTCTTGTTACCTTACTGTATAAGGGGAGAGATAGAATTGGACAATCGCGACGGCACGTGCGCTCGGCAACAAGCAGGGACAAGGAATATAGGGAGCGGTCTCCACGACAGTGACGTCACGACGGGGATGCCCGTGCGCAGTTGTACACATTTTCCCCGCAGAGTTACTCATGTACGAGGTAGGGAGAAAAGCCGTCCGCAGCTTACGTGAAAATGAGCACGGCAGAGGGACACAAAGCTACTGTACTAGAGAGGGTATTACCAGAGAGTGCTGGCAGTCAAAATGCACGTAGCAGGCCTTTTGTTTCTACGCGTTTCAGGACTCTCATGTCAGAATACGCGTTACTTTTGTCGGGTTCGTCTCGTTTAGAAATGCTGGAAGGTCCTTTGCAGTGGGTGAAAGGATTTGCAATAACTAGTATAGCCCGCAAGCCATTCGGCTTTGCACCTTTTCTGTCCAGATACCAGCGTGTCACTGTCGGCTTGCGACTCCGTAACGCACCATCCCACAGGATAGCGTTGGCGTATACAGGGGTCTACCTCGTTGTAAAGGGGTTGCGGGAACGGCATTACCACCTAGAGTCGTCAGCGGATGGAGTTGTTTTCAATTTTGTAGGAGTGAAAATACGGCAGGTGTGACGATAGTTACTGATGAGGAGAATCTCTCCTGGTGGGCGAGTGCGACAGCTCGTCCCCAAGCAGAGTAAATCCGCAACGCCAAGGTGCTACCTGCCTGCGTTAATTCCCAGCGTACGCGAGAAGAGCAGCAGGAGTGCAAGAAGCACATGCAGTGTGCTTCTGCGAGGGCTGATTGGACGGTTTGCTCTTCAATCATTACGGCAAAAATCACTTTCTGGTTTCGGACGCTGTCACCTAAAACAGGATACAGCGGAAGTCGCTTTACTGTGTTTCTGTGCATAAAGCAACACTACCCGTGATCAATCTCGCCTCTAGGGTGGTCCTTAGAAATCTGCACGGCCGAGAAAAAATGATGCCGTGCGAAGAAGTGAACGCAAATGGGAGCTTTTCGTAAACTTCTTAGCCACAGGATGGTGGAAGGAAAGTAGCAGCATTTGAGACTGTCATGTGAGTTCCGCAGGCCGGACTCGGTTCCCATCAATGTACACTCGTACGTGCACGTCGTTCCGGCTGACATGTGCGTCCCCCTTTCCTCTGCTGATTCCGCTTGCGAGAAAGAAACGCACACACTGGCTAGAGTCAATATTGTACAACATTTGATTGTAGAGCCCCTGTTGCTTGGTGGACACGAGTAGCAGAGGCGTAACGAACAGAACCAGTGCACCCGCAAGTACTACTCGAAACCCGTAACCTTTTGGGCGAAATTTCCCAGATGGTGTTGCCCGTCTTCCGGCAAACACCACACTGCCTCCAGGAACGTGCCATTGAGCTGTCTTTATTGTTACCACCGAGATCAAACCACAAGCCAGGCTACAAGACCTCCGGAGAAGGAGACGCCTAAGTAAAGGCCAACAATCGTCCAGAAGAAATAGTTTTCCTTCGTATTTGACGGCATCCCACAGCAGACTCGGCCTCCAGGCGTACTCCTTTAGTCAGTAATCCTTTTTGTAGGCTGCTTTTCAGAGATGCCTTGAGCCACTATGTCGACCATTAGCCCCCGACGTCCTCTTTTGGAGGACCAAGGGTCCCCCTCATCCGCAGCTTCTGCGGCACGACGCAGCCGCAGTATTGAACTCGTATCAGCTGTGTCTCTGGGTGTTTGCCCTTTTGGTTCTCCACGAAGAGGCTCCACAGTACGAGTGAAAGCAGCTGATCCTGAAAACGTGTTAGGGTGACCAGGCTCGATTTGTGGCAGTGTTCCACGCCTTTGCATGGGACGTCGAGTGTCTGAAAAAAAAGGGAGGCGCTGGCAAAGCATCCCACGATTCTTTTCTGGCTAACCCTAGGTGTGAACTGACGAAGTAGAGAAGAACATCTTCCAGGCAGGTAGACCGCAACCTTGCGGCAGCTAGTGCTACTTTTGAAAACGAGTGACGTACGCACCTTTCGTGCCGCTACAGGCTGCGTATCATATGGTTTTTTGCCTACTTACCAAGTGATGTCTCCGCACAGAGACCGCAAGCGCTAGCGGCAAGAAGCACCACGGCGGGCAGCAACAGTCGATATGCCGCGAAGTGCGGTGATTTGCACATGTTTTCCATCGGGGGGAATTTTCGACCCCAAAGATCAGCGAACTTGGTTTGTGCGCACCTCGTGCTCAATACTGGGATGAAAGAGACGAAAATGGAGTGAAAAGATCTCTGGAGTGCAAGTACAAATTACGAACTACGGTGGTGTGCACATCTCCTCCACTGGGGGGACTTTTCGCATGTGTAGACGTCAGCAAACTTGCTTGTGAGCACCACGTGCTCAGCTCTGAAGTGAAAAAGACGGGAACGGAGTGGAGAGATCTCTGCAGCCCAAGTTCAAATCGAGTAGGTACAAAAGTGGAGACAGAGATGTCCAATCATCATGGCGAGGACCAGCGGTGCACACTGCACGCAGCTAAACGGAGCTTGTCGCGCCATCGGTCACGTGCGTCGACCGTTTAGAACCCTGTTGTACCTAAGGTGTGGTAGCACCGACTACGACTTCTTTCCGTAATTAGCCCTGATATATAGTGCAGACTCCTGCGTGAAATTTGTGGCATACGGGGCACGCAATTACAGCAAAACTGCTGGTCTCCAACACAAAAGTGTTAGGCGTGTCAGCGGTAGCGGAACGACGGTAACTGCGTACAAACGAGTGAGTACGCACATGCAAGGAGCGGTCAAAAAGAGACTCCCTAAACTCGTGACGAACCCACCTCCTCCAAAACGACCAAGAATGCACTTCTGTCCCCGCAGTTACATGTCAGCTACCTCGAACTCCTGAATCTATTTTTCGACGCACACTGAGAAGTCTGATTCTCCTTTTCGGCGCCAAGTCTCTACCACTACCAGCGCCGCTCGTTCCTTGTGCGCTCGAGCAAGACTCCCTTGTTCAAAAGAAGTACATATTACTACTTTCTCCATCCTGCACTCCACGGGATTGTCACAGCGGTGCCCAATCTCACCTTTCACCAGACAGAGGTGATCAGTCAGCACGTGTCTGGAGATAACGCGTGACGACTCCTTGCTGGGGCTACGGCTTAGAGACACACAATCTTAAATGTACAGTCGAAAACCTGCGACGCACGAACCGGTACAGCAGCGTAGTAGTTGTACAGGAGGTGCAGAATCAGTCACTATAGGGAAACTCCATATATCTTACTTTGGCACCTTTGTGCCTGGGGAAAAACTTCAGAAGTACGCTCACGCTGACGGGGTTTCCACAGGAACGTGCGCGGCGACAAGTTTCATCCGAACTTCACAAGACTGTGCAGTCTGACCCCGTATGTTCTGAAATGTTACAGCGCATAATGTTCCGCCGTGTATTTTGCTGCGTCTTGTATGTATACGTCACATGAAGCGCCACTGTGTTCTGGCAGGCGGTAGTGCATTAGGTTAAACATGCGAAAACCCGGAAGACGTCTTTGTCTCCTAGACTCGGGGAGAACTGTACACCCAGAGCCGCCAGCATCGCATGAAGCCACTGCGAGGTGGCCAGGGCTAGCTGTAAACTGCTGGAGCCTGTCTAAAATCGTCATGAAGACGAGGCTGCAAGGACCTAAGAAATTTACTGCAAAAGAGTCCAGGTAAGCGGTAAATTCTTAACTCAGTGTCCACTCGTATGAGCCACACTACGGATATATGTCTTTACTAACTGAGTGTACAAGGCCAGGCCTTGTAGCGAAGAACGTGCAAAACAGCCGTCACTAGGGAAACTCCTGCTTTTATCATGGATCCGCTTGCGCACGCCTAGAGCGTCTGTCACTGGAGGCGGCACTGCGCATTCAAGGGGTTACGCGTAAGCAGTGTGTATGTATGCATCTCTGCAAGGTTCACAATATTGTCGAGACCTTTTCGTTTCAAAGTGACACTGATACGGTAACTGGCTGGCTGGCACCGGTTGTGCCCCTGTAACACCTGTTGAGTGAATCGTCGCTCTCTACATTGTGTAGATCTTGTAGTAGGGTGTGACATCGACTAGGTTTGTACGAGGTGCGGGTACTGGTAGCACGCAGGCGCGACATTTCAGCGCAGAGTTCAACAATACACTTCAGCACTGCTTTCAAGACTTGCCTTCCGCATGCGTTGCACACAAGCATATTTCAAGTGGCTGGCAAACTTGCTTTTTCGCGAGAACCCTCTTCCGTAGTTGAGTGTATAATCGGAGATTGAGACGCAGGCCGGTGACACCTACCAAGTGGCGCTGCAGGCGAGGCCTGCGTGCACAATACGCTCTTTTACATGCATGTCCGACTGCGACAGCGAGAGCAGCGTCTGTCTCCAGAATACAATAGCACAGTGCATCGGCTCGCCCGTGTGCAATGGACAGTGTAAGTAGGCCTCGTCCCAAAGCACAAGAGTACATGCACTCTACACGCAGCTCAGCGGAGTCTGGAATTAAGGCATAATTCGACGGGTTGCTAGGCTACACGCGCACGCAGCGCTTCACATACTGGTTTCACCTTTGTTTCCACGCCCGCGCATACGTATTAACAGGAACTGTTGTAGCCGGTGTGACATCCGTATATACGTCACATACGGTGCATTTAAAGACAGCGTCACGTGCAGGTAATGGAATGACAGCGCTTCGACCTGTCGCGCGACCGGAGGCACACCCAGTCAGCGGCAACATCGACCGGAGGCGGCGACCGCCGGTCAGCACATGCGTCGTCAACATTTCACGAGGAAGCAAACACAGATGAAGTGGTTAGGAGCCATTAAGCATGAAACACGGTTCCGTCGAGTATAGCAGTTATACGCCCAGCGGCTCATCCAGTCTTCCAGAATACTTAAGAGGCCTCATGCGTGAGACGTCTTAAGGAAAGGAGTCCTGCAGCGCAGTATTGTGCAAAGGGATCCTACAGCACAGTAGTCCCTTTGCGCCGCTTGCTTTGGTACTGGTTCAGTCTGGATTTGCAAGAATCTCTAAAAGCGCGATGTCTGCCTGCGTCTCGCTGGTTCCTCGTCGCAATTTTGTTTTGCTCTGCGGTCTGGTCGTCCGTTGTGCTGCGAGACACAATTTGGAAGACATACCGGTTTACAAACATTGCTGCTGTGCAATCCTTTATGGCACATGACACAACGCGTGGCTAGCTATGCCGCCCACGCTTAATAATAGTGCAAAATTCACTATGCACAGTCCTGCTCCTAGAAATTTAGTATTTGCCCCTTTCCACCACGCGCGAGTGCTCTGCGCTCAGCAACACTGTTGCTGGTGCAAGGTGGTCCCTCGACGATGAGGGCTGTGTGTATGCTGTAGTGCGTCCTCTTGCGCCACCCGCCGGTCTCTGACTGGCTCGTGTCTCCCCATCCCTGAGCTACAACACTTTGTATTTTGTGAAAAATGGGCACACGTGCGTGACAGTGGAAGCAACTCACTCATGGTTGTTCACCAGTAAAGCCCGGTGTGCCTCTCCTCCATTCTTTAATTTGTTCGGAACAGTTCTCTTCGCGAGTTCATTAGCACAGCAGGAGGAGAGGATACCTTAACGGTTTCGCTGTAGATTTACGTGGCTGCGTGCATTTGCATGCGTAGAGTGAACGCGTGCGAGACTTTCATGTAATAAAGTTCCAGGCGCTGCAGTGTACATGTGCGCGCAGAGCTACTGGCATCCGTCAAAGCTGTGTATCAGTCAAGAGACAGGTTCAAGTTGTAGATGTTTACCAGAACGTCGCTGTAGGGATCTCTTGGTCGTCGCACGCAGACTGCGACCAAGAGGGGGGGCTGACAAGGGTATCAATCTCTGCAAGGCTCTGGAGATGACTCCAACGGCCCCAAAGTACTGTACAAGGTCTGCAGCTTGAACATTTGGAAATTCTGCACTCGTGTACGGGGAAAATGCTGCGTTTTTGACAAAGAGACACTCCAGGTTCAGAGAAAGCCTAATGCTCTTTATTGACGACCTTTGTGGGTGGAAGATCCACGTAGACCACGCATGCGCCTAGCGGTGGCGTGCCTCAACGCTCGGCTGCACGCAGTCGAAGTCTTTCGCCTTGGTGCTGAGCACTGCGAAATGGAGACCTTCTCACCAACAGATGGACACAAGCACACACGGAATCGAATAATATAGTGCGCTAACCAGGTGTTCACACACCCGCATGCATGGAGGGTGTAATCTAAAGAGAAACGTTCATCGTGACAACACAGTGAAGTGAAGTACGCGTTAAACAAGACGAACATGATCACGCATAGTAGTGCTGCCTACGGTTATGTATTTTGACAGGAGGCCAATTTCTCCCTGTCTCTTTCTCTATTATTGTCTGCGCTGGAAGAGCAAAAACCATTCACCTGTGCTGTCACTTAAGCTCAGAAAACGAGGAGAAAACTGACCTCAATTTGCAGAGTCCTTTGCATGCGCCACACTATTACAAGGGTGTATCTGCTTCGAAAGCCGGTCATTGTCCTCGTGTAGCCTCAACAGTCAGTCACACGGATGCGCCAGCACCGCTAGCAGGCACACCAACCACATCAGACGCCTGAGTCGCCCCACGAGTTTACACGTGACACAGTTACATATCCGGTTATGCACTTGTAGGAGGTTGCCTACGTCAGCCTTCTTTTTCCTTCTGCACTGTCTGAACTGTTTCGGTGGTCGATTTATCCTGTCGAGGACGTCATTTTGTAGTATCTCGGTGCGACACACGCGACACCCAATTCAAGTTTTAAGTGACTGATATCAGAAATGCATCGGCGCCTCCGGCGAAGGCAGGGATTGAGTGCTGGACCTACTTCTAAGTGTTCAGTAGGGGCGTTGTGTTCCGCATTTCTCGTGTGCAGCGGACGTCAGTGGCGGCGCCTCTTAGAAAAGCACAGGCAGCAGTGCCCACGGTTATTCCCATGCCCGCAACAGCTGCAGACGAAACCCTGTCGAGATGCCTGGCAGCGGCACCTCGTGGTACAGTTCAGAGACCACTAGCTGCTGCAACCCTTTCACCCGCACTAGGAGAGTCATCTGTTAATTCACGCTGGCAGGACCACAACCCGATAGAACCAATTCTTCAAAAGTACGTCGTTTTGTGAACCAGCATGTCCACCACTACTTCGAGGACGGACACTCCGAAACGCCGTCAAAGGTAGTTGAAAAACGTGTTCTCAGTAGCCGTCCATACGACTCACTAAAAAGCTTCCCCGCCGGTGCAGTGTAGGGCTGGTGAGCTTGAGTGAAAACGGTAAAGGTGTAAGCTGTGCATCTATGCTCCCTGCTGATTTTCGTCCCACTCTCCTTACAAACGTGTGTGCAGAGGAACGGAGACCACGTATGGTTTCGGAAACTTGCACTCAATTTGACAGTCACCCAGTTCCGGAAATGCCGGTTTTTTCTCACCAAAAAACCCACCTGAAGCAGGGTCCACACGCGATCGCGCGACGTAGAGGTGATGTCTATTGTGTCCACCCCGTTTTTGCTTCAAAGGTTACATCCTGCTTATCGACAGACGTGTGTGTGAGTATACTTGTAGTGTTCTGCGTGTGTATATATGTATGAGTCTATGTATGTATGTATCTGTGTATGCGTAAGTGCTTGTGTTCGTGCATGAGATCATCCAATAGACAGTCGTAGTTCGTCGGGGGGGAGACGACGGTAGGGATGTGACAATACAAACTGCAAAACTGAGAAGCGCCTACTCCCTATACCCTTTAAAGGTAGACCTTAATTACTACCATCACTTAAACTTTGAATATAAGAGAAATCAACATGTGGAGGGCCGCTTGAAGTAGTTTTACGTCCTTTGCCGAAAAGACCTCGCACCTTCTTTATGGATCGAGGAACCGTGAAGTGCCGTCAAGAACTTGCAGGAGGCGTCAGACGTCGACGACAGTGTCGCAGCCGAAATCAAGAGTCTTCCTGCACTGCGCCAGGTAGCGCTTTGCAGATCAAACGAGCACGTGCAGATTGCTTCTCGACACTACGGTAATCCAGGTGATGCGCTGTGTTGTTTGTGGTCGCACGATGCGTATTATGGTAATTTTGGCCTGCAGGTTCGGTTGAAGGCAGGTGATGACCGTGTACCAGGTAGAGGTTTTCAGGCAGGGCAACGAGGTTCTCTGCGTATCTTCGCTCCGCACTGGGATGTGACGGCGCACCCGTGGTCACTTGTGCAGTTTCGTGTTGGTTGAAAAAACAATACATGTGTACGCGTGTATGTACCGACGATGATCCTCACTGCAGTACTGCTGCTACGTCAGCTTGGCGCGCGCCACTTTCTTTGCTTCTCGTGGAGGGTGCCGGAATGTACACAGGAGAACGTTTCACGTGGAGTCGTATCAGTCAGTCCCTCTCAGTGCCGCAGTGGCGTCCAGGCTAGTGTGCTCACCTGCCCAGCGCTTCGCGATTTGGAGATAACAAGAGATTGGCGGCTTGCGGACAAACACGAGATCTCAACCAAGCGTCCTCAGCGTCTCGGCTGTGAATGAATCAGTCCTCTTGAGATGACTGGCAGGTTTCCTGCCTGACAAACGGAGAGTGACTGCTCTGAAAGTGGCTGCAGAACAAGTACTGGAAGCAGCTTCGCTGCCCCTGTCTCTGGCCCCCCCTAAAGTGAAGGCAACACCTTGAAGTCGTTTTACTTCAAAACACATCCAGCGACTGTACAGACTCTCCTGCCCCAGCAGAAACCATTCAAACTGGCAGCAGGGCTTGCAGAGCTGTGACTTGCGAGTATTCAGAGTCTCCCTTACTTTTGGATGGAACGTCCACGCAGGAATCTGTGGCCAAATGAAAAAGGAGGCTGTTTGAAGAAAGTAGCCATCGCGGATGGAAGAACTCTTACATTTTGTCATTCGCTGCAAGAAAAAGAGTGGCTGGGGCAGATCGTCGACCGTCCACCGTTGAGACCCGAAAGCTTTCATGCGAGTGAGGGTCAGCCTAGACGAACACCTTTAGGGAACTATTGTATCATGTTTCCTGAGTGTACAACACGGTGGAAGTCACTCTCCTTTTTCTGTGATTTAGATACACATACGAACCTCTCAGGTGTCGGCGTGCGTCCTCGTGAAGGCTGGTTGTTCGTTTTGCAGAACTGCGAAGAACACAAGTCTTTACCAACTCTTGCAACAGAGCCTTTCCGCGGACGGCCGCTGCCGGTGCCCCAAGGACGCGCACAAATAAGTGGATCGTGCTCGTTCAACTGTCTCTCCCTGTGATCCATCATATACGCGGCCTCACAACAGTACGTAGAGTTGTTGCGCGTTCCAGTACACACCGAAAACTATATGCGAAAGGAAGCGCAAACGGTGAAGTACCTATTTGAAGGGGACAGAGAGCTCGATTATGCGTAAGAGACGTTCAGTTATTCTACCAGGAACTCCTTCTGTATAGAATAACGAGTTCCAGAACTTAGTTACGCGTAACAAACTTCCACGGATTCTACAGTAATTGTTAACTTGTGGAGCAATTCTGCTCACACCGGTGTACGTGTTTAGGACAGACTAGTACATAACAGCTTGCCCCGATCCACACAAGTCTACGCATACAGCTACATATGCGTATCCGTGCATACACGAATATGCAAGCGCAGCGGGGACACGCACTTGCGTTCCGTACACTGTACCTTTCCAGGGTCCAGTTGTGCACGCGTGCGCATCCGCAATGACTGCGCATACAGGTGGCACTTATTTCGCTTGTGGAATACCCCGACATCTTTAAGGATTACGAGGTTGTCACCGGTGGTGTCTCCTTAAATTATTAAGGTGCTGCCAAATATTAGTATCGCCGAGGCCTGTTTAGGTGCCCCTGCTGGTGAATTCGAAGGTCGTCTCTACCGCACTTCAGGAGTGTCGCCTGTAGAACAACTGCAACTGTCCACGGGGGCGATGCTGAGTTTCGCACAGGAGAAGCATCAGTCGGTGCACCTTGGTGATACGTTGTCCGTGACCAACGAGTAGTGGAGCACAAATGGTGAACCTTTCTCCCGATTAGCAAGATATCGAGCAGAGAGAAGAAGCAGGAGCGTTACTGAGAAGAGAGGCAACCGGAGGGCACATACTCACGTAAAACGTGACCGCGCCTCAAAGCACGAATTAAGCAGTTCAGCCGGACCTAGAGCACTACGCAGTGTAGGCGAGCACACTTACATTAGAACAGTTTTACTTCTGTGTGTACAGCACACAAAGACTGCCAGGAGAAAACTGAGCACGCTAAAGCGCGCACTGCGGACGTGACAAACGCTGTTTTCTTCCCTCAGATATAGACGGCGTGTGACTGCGGCACGCCGCCACGCGCGCCTCTCACGCCGGTGGCGTAGTTACACTGGTCGCAGAGTGGAAAGTACCACGCTGTTTCTTCGTACCGCGATTCGTCAACACGCGAAACTGTTTTCAGGTTGTAATGCAACTGGTAGTAAACGTCTCTCTACGCGTGACCCTGACTGCTTTGGAGAGCTCTGTCGACCCACTTACGCACAAATATGCCGTGCAGCTGCATAAAGAAGGGCGGCGAAAATCGTCTCCTGTGAAAGCTGTCACCGCACACCTGATCACAACCAACTTGTGGTCATCCTCTGTCAAGTTTGCGCAGTGCGCACATAGGAGGTTTAATCATAAATTCTTTGAATGCTCCTATGATCCCAGCTGATGGCCCAGTGAATTTGCAAGTAAAGTTGAGGGTTCGTATTTACGAGTTTGCTCACTACCCTATTCACAAGTGTACACTAAAACACGAGTCACTTAACGGTACACACATTCACCTGCGCAGCTGTGGAGTACGCGTAGCTCATAGGTAGTGAATCCGCTTACGGTCGTGCCCGGTCTGACTGTGCTGTTGGCGTTCAGAAATATCAGTCGGACAGTAGAATTATTCAACATATTCTGCATATGAATGAGAGTCTTCGTGGCCTCTCGTGAACTCCGTGTAACACAACCGCTGCACTACCTCCCCTCGCAGTAGGGAAACATGAGGTTTTCAAGAGCCGGCGGGGCGGGAAGTGGCACATGCCCCACCTGTTCTCTGCTGTTTGCTTATATGAGTGCTTCTGCCAGTAGCAGCGCGAGTCGCAGGAATTGTGTAATTCTTCCGTACGTTGACGTATTTTACTTCCGACTGCAAACCTTCATGAACTGCGTGTCTTTCATAAAGCAGCAGATGGGGGTCTGAGGGGCACCTGACGCTCTGAACACTGAAGAGTGCTCTGGACCCGGAAGGGTGATTTGTAGGATCGCTGCAGACATCCTGCGCCTTAATTTTTCTGTGCTCGTTCCATATATCTCGACCGCATATGCGTGCAGGGGTGGTGCACCACCACCCTTTGATCGTCTTCTGTGTGATGAACGGCGTGCAGGCATCGTTCATAAGCGGCAGGTCGAGCTCGGAGACTCGAAGCAGCCCCAGGTAAACGCATTGACCAATTATTCCGTCACTGTCTTACAGGGGTGCAAGACGGGTGCTGGGAAGGGTGTCTTTCTCAGTTACTTCGCAGCCGATTCTGAATAAAACTGGCAATTTCGTGGCGGCACCGGCAAACCTGTTGCCCCTTTACATCACAGTGCCACCTCTGCCTCACGTGCGTACCGGCGAACATTACTTTGGGAATGGGAGTCACCGCTCAGGGAAAGGAGGTAGTAGGCATAGGGAAAAGATGGCACAAGTGCCGGAAGGAGAATGATGCTTCGGAGAGAGTTGGAGGAAGTTGCTCAGAAGTAGTAGAAAGAGGACCATCGAATTGGATGTAAGAACGAAGACAGCACGATATTCAGCACCATGCTTACATTCCACTTGCCCAACGACGAAGCTAATTCACTGTGGTGAACCTCGTGGATGGCTGCGACTCCCTGTTGCCAACCTCTGGGTATGTCGACCGTGGCGTCCGTGTAATTACACGACCCGCCTTCGCACCTTTATTTCTCCTTCCGAATAGCTCTTAGACATAGACGCCGCAGTTCGTCGGAGAAACCAGTCCTCCAGAAAACACGCTGATCGTTTACACGCCGGACAAATAAAGGCCTTCAGCTCGCTTGACGGGTCTCAAAACGACCCCCGTTCTACCATATGCGGAAGAAGGCGTCCGAAAAGCTACCTTGATTAGTCAGTGAGTTCAGCGTCGACGCACCATTGAGACGCAGACATTTTGTCATACGGGTTTTCTGTGGATTGATATCATCTAATCACTTTTTCTTCGCGCCAGATGATTCGATGCCACTACGCCTAGAATCACGCCATCAGTGTCACTCGTGTACATCGTATTTATATGGCCTTTGACAGTTTACGGCGTCATAGTCTGCCGCGTCGCTCTTGTCCATACCAGCGAAGTCAGTGACCGCACGTCTGGCGGAGAAAATGCGGCAGCATTCTAACCCTTATTACGGATAATTCTGACACCGTCCGCGTTTTGCAAGGTCTAGAGGCAAAGCCTGATACATAGAGATGCACATAGCCGTACTTCTAAGCAGTTCCTCCCTATCCGCTTAGCCGTCCGATCTTCAGCTCGCCTTCACAGACGGTACCAGTAGAGCCCATTCACTCCCATCTACAACACCACACGCCTGTATTGAATCACACGCGCGGAACCAGCGGCGGCGGCACATGATGCAAGTTAAAACAGACCTGGGCGCAGATACACACGCTTTACTTGCAGATTTCATTTCTGTGAGAACAGACGTCTCCTCGCCCGCGGAAATAATTTAACGGATGTCATTATCTGCCACTGCCTGTCGGTTTCCGCAAGCATCTGCTTGCAGGACATTCGCTTGTTCACCATTATGGCGACAGACAACATCAAATTAGTTGTTCTGTCACGAATGATACACGTGGTCTCACAATGTAGATAACACGCAACCCGCTGCGCATCGGGTTGAGCAGTACAAACAGTCTAGTCTGTTTTGCCCACGTTAGTGTGAAGTTCCTGCGAACCTCCGCTCTATCAATCAACTCCGGCACACAGCCTGCCCGAGCGCGACGCTCTGAAAAGACCAGGGCAGGAAGGTATACTGAGCTGGCATCTTGCGACTATCCATTTACACCCTGAATACAACTGTCTATGTGTGTGTGTGTGTGTGCATGTGTGTGGGTGTGTATTCGTGCTATTGTAGATATCGAGGTGGCATCACGCATGCCCCCACAGGAGCTTTCTTCAAACCGGGATGCATCGGTGCACAAGGAGTAAGTGCCCACGAGTACAAGTGTATCCTGCAGGTATCCGAAAGCTTGCAGCTGCATACACCTGCGAAGGCGCGCCTCATAGTCGCCACCGAGCAGCCTGAGGCTAGATGTCACTGATTGTGTGCATCTGCGTCTCGACACGCCCTCACCTCGCACCACACAGACGGATGGCGAAAAGCGGGAGTTTCGAAGATCCTAACTGTGTACACTTGTGTTTCGATAATAATTCACCTTCCGAAACGTGATATACGCGCCTATTGAAGTATGGTAAAAACTAGGAGGTTCTGACTTCCTCTGGCACGTGAATGGTCTTCCTCCACAACGGAAATTTACGGAAATAAACGTGTGTGCTTGTATGAATTGTGGGCCCTGAAGGCTTACGAGTACTTCAAATACACATGCGTAAACGTAGGCACAAGGGAACTCCAGAGTCGCTACAGGTACACTGTTTCACCGCCAATGTGTTTCATATATACACACACGTGTGCGTGTGCCCGAAGCTACAGGTGGATCATATGTATATATATATATCAGTATATATATCTAGGCACACAACTGCCATAGAGGTCACTACGATTCCTGTGGTGTCTTTGGGGGAGACTGCATGCAAGGGAGTTTTTGTAGTCGTGCGCGTTGGTTGATGCTCTATAGCCACAGGTGCATCACTGCCACTAACGTTTTGCTTAATTTATACTGTGTCTGCCTTGTTTCGTTCTTGCAGTTCGCCTTGTCTCTGTCGTCGTGGCCCCCAGAATGCCGCGGAATTTAATACATCTATACTATATCAGGAGAGTTCTCTATCGCTAGCCGGCCCCGTAGTCCACGGACTTCTCTTCCGCGAAGGAACGTCCTCTTGATTTCTGGTTTCTGCTCCCCCGTGCTTTTGTGTCTGCCTCTTAATCATTGTCCGCCGTCAATTTCTGCTTTTGTGCGGACGGAGTTTTTGCTGACAACCTCATGTTCAACAATGTTCGTGAGGCGGCTTCAGTAGCGGAGCTCCAAACCAGCAACGTCGTTGACAAGGAGCGCGGGTGGTTTCATTTGGTGACGGTCAACGGGGATAGAACGCTGTGGTATCCCACGTATTTTTCTGTGCGTATCTGTACGTAGTAGGTGTGCAGTAGACCGTGTATGGTGGCGTCCTGTGTTCGAGGAGCGTGCAGGTAGCGACGTACTACGCTATGTCCACGGAAGCGAATACGTGCATGTATGCACATGGAGATAGTGAACTGTATACACCTGCAACGTGCAGACATATAAGAAGCGCCAAGGACTTATATGTGGTGAGGGCAGCAAGATGCCACACGGGACACAAACGCACATGATTTAACTACTTCGTCGTGGGTTCTTTACGTGGGGGTGACGACCGTTGCTCTGCTGCTGTTGAAAGTAATCACAGGAAAACTAGCGCTACTTTCCTTTTGTCTGGGCCTCCTGTCGATAGGGGACCCGGTTTCCTTCTTCCCTTGGCTCGGCTGTCGAGATCTTGCTCCGCTCAGTGGGAAAGTTTTTGTCGAGATCCGCGCCAAATGCGCATGTCACATGCCCTACCAATGCTAGAGGGTATGAAGTCATATTGTGGTGGCTACTTGTCAGGTCACGCGTGTAGAGGCCTCAGCGCGAGTGCCCCTCGCGGTTGTGTCCTGCACAATTTGCGAAGCCTCTTCCATGTGATTTCACTCCGCGTCCGGTTCTGCAGTGTTAACAGCTACAGCAGACTTTGTATTGTCAAGCGCTGGCATGCACTGTGATGGGGAGAACAAGACGTATTGCATTTCACTCGTGAGCACTGCGCTGCTTATGTAAGATGCTCCAGCAGTGACAGCAGTGCCGACACAGGAGGAACAACAGCAACCCCACCCACGGTAGGGACCACAATAGAAGCAACCTCATCAAGCCCATCAGAATCGGTAGGAGCTCTGGCGACAGTAAGATGTGAAGCGACTTCAGCATCACTACTGGCATCCACAGCCACAATAAGGTATGTAGTGAGGACTCCAGTAGCAAAAACACCAGGTAAAGTAGGCCCTCTGTTCTCGCGATGATTTGAAGAGTGCCTTTTCTTCTGAGTGTCTCTTCAGTTGGTAGAAGCCTCCACAGAAGAACACTGTGTAAATCTCGCAGGTTTGGTTGTCAGCCTCGGAGCCGCCTTTTTGTCCTCCTTTTCTCCATTCATCATCTTGGGGTCTATTGGTCCGTCTTTTCCTGGTGCGTAACCAGGGAATTCTCTTCTGTTGCGTCTTACGCTCTGCCAACTGTAACGCATCGTTTCTCTCGTGACCTTCACCGTAAAAATTCCGGCTGATGGGGTGAGAACTATTTTGCAGGCGCCATCCGAAGTTGCAGTGTTGCTGGCCGCACCACCTAATTTTACCTCTCCACCACCAGTCCTAAGTGGGAAACGGCTCCACCTTAGCGGGGTTGCGCAGACGCAGCCTCAGCTGTGTCACCGACGTTGCCTGTTTTAGCTGTTCTCGCGCCGCTCCTGCAGGAGCGGCTGCTGCTGCGTGAACCCGGCTAATGTAGCGGCTGCGTCTCGTTTGGAGCTGCGGCGGTCCACGTTGCTCAAGGAGGAAGCCACCAAGTGCACAGCACAAATATGCGTGCACGAGCGTTGCATGCACACCTAACGCGACACACGCAGCGCGTGCGACCTGTAGTGTGCCCGTCTGCCGCTGCTGCGTAAGGCAGCACGGCGGGACGTAACAGCAGCGGGACGAGCTACGCTGCGTTCAGGTGGAGGCTTCATCCTGTTTGAGTACGCCCGGCTGATGGCCGCCCCAGTAGGAGGCTTCGGCTTAAGTGGAAGGGGCCGCAGCACGACGACTGCTGCTGCGTTTTCACAGCACAAGCAGCCAGCGACCCCGGAGAACGAAGTGCAGCAGGACAATGGACTGGGAAGAAATAGTTGTGCTGCCTGTTCCACCTCCTCGACGAAAGAGGAGACACCCTCTTCTGTCGTGTCGCGGACAGCTTTGATTGGCGGTACCGCTGATGAGACTACGTTCGCATCCGACAGACTCTTCGTGTCTTCCGTTGCTGTTGCAGGAGTCTCTGCGACTGCTGCTGCTGCTCCTGCATCCTGTCCTGCGCCTGCACGTCCACGTGGTGCGGCACCATATGTTGCGACTGTCACCCCTGTCGCAGCCCCTCCAGTCTGCCCCCCTGCTGGTGGTGCGTATGGGTTCAACGCTGCTTCTGCGTGTAGGGAGTCTCACCCTTCTATGAGTGTCAGTGGTGCCGACTATTGCAGATCAGCCGTTACAGCAGCGATGAAGGGGACGCCGCTTCCAGCTGTGGCACAACGGGCAGCCGGAAGGCTTAGGTCACCTGCACTAACAGCAGGGACTGCTCCTCCGTCAGCGGCAGGTGGCATTCAGTGTGAAATCAATAGCGGTTCGATACCTACATCTGCTGAAGGGAATACACTGGCGCCTGCTGAATCTCGTGCAAATGCTGCTGTTTTTCCTGCCCCCCCTCCTCGTGCTTCCGCTCTTCTTGGCGCCACCGCCATCCGTCCGCAGCGTCGGGGCTGCATGTTCTCACCTGTTTCCGCAGGGCGTTTAGCAGCTGCTGAGCCTGTACAATCTGGGATTTTGTCTGCACAGTTACTTCCTCATGGTTCGCGTGGAGTTCGTGTGACAGGTTCTGTAGCCCAGAAAACCGGTAGTGCCGTCCCCCGTTTAGCTTCCGAAACGGATCCTCTGGTTGACAGTTCAGCTGGAGCTCCTCCGTGCAGACCCTCTGCTTCACCTGTTGCGTGTTCCAGTCCTCTTCGTTCTCCCCTTGCTCTTCACCGAGGACGGAGTAACACCAAAAGGCGTGCGGTGTGTTTATCTCTTACGGGTGCCGCCGCTCATACTGTTGCTCCGCAGGGCGCTGCAACGGCTCCTGGACCGCGTCCTTCCTCTCCCTATGTAGGCGCCACGCACGTTGCAGGCTTTGCTCAGCGGTGTGCTACTGCAGCTGAGCATGACGCTCCTGCGTGTAGCCCTGTAACTGCGTCTCCGGCTAGTGTAGTCCGTCGGGTCTCAACGGCTGCCGCGGAGCCTCCTGCTGGCGCTGCATCAGCGGGTGTGGATGTGCCTCTTCACAATTGTCCTTTAACCTTGCCTGCACGTCGCAGCGCGTGCTACACAGCCAATCCTGCATTCGCCGGTGGTACCGCTGTTTCTGCGAGTGGTGCTCCTGCAGTCGGTACCGG
Source organism: Sarcocystis neurona (assembly GCA_000727475.1). Lineage (NCBI taxonomy): Eukaryota > Apicomplexa > Conoidasida > Eucoccidiorida > Sarcocystidae > Sarcocystis > Sarcocystis neurona. Next base: position 998,169 of record KL647295.1, on the reverse strand, counting down.
AGCTGCTCATGGTGGCACCGGCGTGGCTTCAGTTGCCGGTGTTGATGCAGCTGGTGCTCCACCTCACCGTGGAAGTCACGGGTACAAGGCAGCTTCAGTGTTGGTGCGGGAAACTCTGGCCGCGCCTACACAGACGATTCAGCAGGTAGAGCTGCTTGGCCGTAGTCAAGCAGCAGCGGCGGGAAAGGGTGCCTTTGCCGCCGTTTTACACGACTCGATGCAGAGTGTCTCTTGTGGCAGCCGCGATGCAGCAGCTGCAGTCTCTGGCAATGGCGTTGCGTCGCGTCCTTCTGTACCCTCTGCTGCTGGTGCCGGTGGTACGTCTCCCGCTGCTGTTGCTGCATCTGCTAGTGCAGGTGAATTCGTAGGTACAAGTCAAGGGGGCGTATCTACCCACGAGCTCTCTCTGCGGGTGAAGCCGTCAACAGTGAATATGGCGGGCATTGTGCAGGCATCCTCTTTTTCGCCTGCTGCTCCTGGGCCGCGAACTGCGCTGCGCGGGCAGCCTCAAGAGTTACAAAAGCCCGCTGCAGCTGCATATTCCGTTGTGGCAGCACGGCGCACTGGTGTGACAGCAGGTGAAACAGCGACAGCGGGGGGAGTTCCGGGGAAAGTAAACACAGCAGTCATAGGCAACGCCGGTCCAGCGGGAGACGCTGGAAGAGCAACCAGTAGTGTAGCGGCAGCGCGTCATGTTGCAGCGTCAGTTGGTGAAGCGACAAGCCGTACCCATGCTACAGCAGCAGGATTCCCTGCTGCTGTAGCACTGGGCAGCAACTGTGCGTCTCGTGCGCCTGCTGCTACACCAGCTGCTGCAGGGTTTCTGCAGAGAACGAAGCGAGTGCCTCGCGAAAACTACAGGCCTTCGCGCCGAGTCCTGCCATATGATATAACTTCTCGCCGTAGTGGCATTTCTCCTGGTACGCCTGCTCGTTCTATTGGCTTTGATTCTCGTTTTGTCTCACAGAGTCCCTCTGTGTCTCCTGCTTCTGCTCTCTTCGTGTCCTCGGCTGCCGCCGCTTCTGCGACTCCTCTTGCAGGTCGCGCTGATTCCGTTATTACTGTATCTGGGTCGACCGCTATTTCGGCTGCGGCCGCTCCGGAGATGCAGCAGACAGAAGCACGTGCTGCGGAAGCAGGACCTAGCCCTTATTTGCGTTCAGAAGCCCCTGGTGCTAATGCAGCGTTTCGGACGCCGCAGCAACCGCAGCGACCCCCCTGGAGAGCACTGACCCCCCAGCAGCTGCTGCTGCAGCGGGCGTCAAAGAAGCGATTGCACGCAGGAATGGACAACAATTCGCAGCCACTCCCGTCCTGTCTACGATCGCCGTTTCCTGCCCGAACAAGTTTAAAAGAATGCTGCCGCACCAGCTCCAATAGTTGCTATTTCAAACAAACGGGAACAACAGCGGTTGCAGAAGCAGAGACAACAATGGTAGTAGGCCCGCCTGCTGCTGCCGGTGCGCAGCATGCTTCAGCGCAGGCAGCGCAACACCCAGCAGCAGCACGGCGAGAGGGGGTGCCCCCAACCCTAGGTGAGGCGGCGCCGGCAGCAGAGTTGCTGCCAGGTGCTGCAGCAGCAGGAACGGCGGGAGGTGCGACAGCGGGAGAAGAAGCGGCACGAGCTAATCCCTCTACAGCGGCAGCAGCAGGGAGTGTCCCTCGCACCCTGCCAGCGGAAGCCGATAGCTGCCGCCGGTCAGACGCAGGGGCGCCAGCCGCCGTTGCGAGTACTGAAGAGCTGTGTAAGAGCGAGGCACGTAGAACCCGCAAACCGTCACGTCTCTCTCTGGAGGCTGCAGAAACACACAACTTGACTATCGCCTTCAGACAGCAGCGGCGCACTAGCGGGCGCAACACCAAAGAAAACGCTGCAGCGCGCTTAACTGCTGCGTCGTCCTCTCCGAGCGGCAAATGCATTAACAGCGATAGTAGCAGGACCTCTCGTATCCCCTGTTCTCCAGAGACTGCGGCAGAAGAAGTGCAGCCGCAGACACGGCGGCCACCGGCAGCTAGGACGAAGCGAATCCGTGCTGAGAGTTCTCCAAAGCGACGTTCAGTGCAGCAGAGGCAGGAACAGCTGCAGCAGAGGCAGCAGCAGCAGCAGCTTCGACAGCAGGAGGAAGAAGAATGGATACACTTGACGTCGTTGCAGCAACAGCAGGCGACAACCTACGCCGCCGCGCTCGAGCGCCAGCCAGTGTTTTTGAAGTCCTGCAGCTTCACGCTGTACCCACCTGGATTCGCGAGTTCTCCCGCTGCTGTTCGACGTGTCTGTCTGTCTGGCACGCTGCAGCAGCCCGTGTACGTGCCTAGTGCTGCGTCCCTTTCTTCTGTGCAGCACACCGTGGAGCGGCAGCAGCAGGAAGCAGCAGGTGTCACGAGCAAGTGTCACACAAAAGTCTGCCCAGGAGCAGTAGAAGCACGAACTGTAGGCGCAGCATGCAGCAGTGACAGCAGGTGTGTGATAGCTAGCAGCAGGTGCATCCAAAAAGAAAGTTACAAGAAGGTGGACAGCAGCAGCACTAGTGGAAGTGAAGACGCAGTTTGTAACGCTGCCTCGCCAAGTGAAAAAAGTGGAGGAAGCGTTGTCGGCTTTATTGACAACACGACTGTCAGTGGGTACTTGTATCACTGGTACGCGCGCATGCACGTGTCTGCACAACTGGAGGCACAGCTGCAGCAATTATTGGAGGCGCGTGAGCGGCTGGCGCAGCAGCTGTGTGACGGGGGCGAGCTGCATAGCAATTTGTTTTTTTTCTCCCTTTTTCCGCAGGACTATGGGGTGGAGCAGTTCAGGCATAATCTGCGCTTCTTTCCGCAGTATGCTGTTGCTACTGCTGCAGCGGAAGCAGCAGGACTGCAGCCTCTGGAACTTTACGCCGACAGCAGCTGCACGGCTGCGATTGCAGAAACGGCCCGCAGGGCAAAGCTGGCAGAGGAGCTCTGCGAAGAAGAGCAACTACTGCAACAGCATCGGCGTGTGGCAGAGGTGGCTGCACCATCGAAAGAGCAGAAACAGTGCAAACAACTGCAGCAGTCGCAGCAACACCGTGTCCAGGAGAAGACAGTGCAAGCGAAGGAGACGCAGCAGCGGAAGGTCGGAACACAGGAAGCCCCGGAGGTTCCTGTGGTTTCGGCAGCGGCTGCTGCGAAGCTTAGGCAGCAAGACATGTTGTGGGGGACGCTGGCGAAAAAGGGAGAGGAAAGCTTGAACCAGGTCGCCTCTGCTGAAAAGTCGGCAGGAGGTGTACAACTTTCATGGAAGACGGCTAGTGCCCTTCCCGGCACAGAGGCACCAGGTGACGTAACAGGCTTTAAGCAGGACGAGCCCGCAGACCCTCCTACTAGCGGTGCAGCCCCGCGTACTGGTCTGCAGGTTGCAACACACGCCACTGGAGAAGCTGAAGATTGTGCTGAATCTGCTTGCGGCTCTCCTACGGCTGCTGTGTCTCCCGCAGGTGCTGTTCACTCTCCTGCGCCAGGCTCCGCTGCCACTTCGGCCGCTGAGGGTGGTGGCTCAAAAAATAATGTACCAACTGTCGAAGCCACTCGTAACCAAACGCCTGGCGATAGCGCCCCTGATAATAGTGGTGTTGCAGACTGCGCCACACAGAAACCACCGCACTCTGCCTGTACGGGCACCCCGAGTGCGGGTGTAGATTTTACTGCGCCTGACGTGCTTACAGGTAAACAGCAGCGTCTAGAGAGAAGCGAGAGGAAATGTGAACAGCAAACAGATGACGTGAACGAGCGAGAGAAGGAAATTGAGCGACTGCGACAAGACGTTGCAGCAGCGATGGATGGAAGGGCCAAAACCATGTCGCACCTTCCCTCCAGCATCCGCGCAGCAATATCAACAGCAGCGACGGAGGATGCCGCACGAGCAGCTGATGCAGCAGAAGTACGACGGGTCGGCGCATACATGGACGAGGATATGCCTATTTTTTTGAGAAGCAAGTTGATGCATACGTCACTGGAAGAGAATGGCATACAAACAAACGCCGTGCCTGCTGTGAAGAACGACCTGAGCGGCAGCAGTCATAAATGTATAAGAACTACGAGGTGTGAATGCGACTGTAAAAATAGGCCTACTGCCGACTGCGTGAGCACTTTTGACACTGCCGAAGGCGCGACGCTATTGAACGGCTGCTGCGCGTCCACGGAAGCAACTGTACAGATGATGTGCGGCAGCACAGTGCCAAAAGCACGTGGGGACACTAACGGCAACATTTGCAGCCGCCGCACTAGCGCGTATGATAGTAACAGCTGTGACAGTGGCAGCGGCAGGTGCGCTAGTAGCAACTGCGTTGATGGCAGAAGCGAGGTCGTTGCTATCACTGACGTAGGCGTAGAGAGCAGTAGCTTGAATAACAACAACACGTCCGTCACGGCGAGCAGAAAGGTCGGCAACGAATGCAGTGACCTTCGCTCTAATCGCGACCGCGCGCGGGTGGAGCGTCGTGTTGAGGAACGCACCAACGCAAACAAGAGCGGCGGTAGCGCAGCCACTAGCACCAGTTCGACGCACACTGCAGATGGTATCAAGGTAGGCGGTAGTCGAACAGCTGGTTTTGTCTGCATGAGTCCAGCGCCTGCTGGGCTTGCGGGGGCAGCTTCACCGCCAGCAGGCGAACGCAGCAGCAGCAGAGGCGGTAGCGACTGCCGGAGCGGCGGAAGCAGCAACGACGGCAGTGGGAAAACAGAAGGTGTTGCGGAAGCGCGCTATTTTCCAGTCATCCCCCGAGTGGGTACGGTGGAAATAGCTAGTATGTGGAGACTGATACAGTCGTCGGAGCAGCTGCTGCTGGAGCTCCATCAGCGGCAGGAGCAAGAGAAGCCGCCACAACAGTTGGAGGAGCAGCTTCCAGTACTGGTGAAAACCCTTCCCATTTGGTGGATGGGCAGCGTGGACTTGGGCATGCAGCAGCAACTCACGGCACTCACGCTGCATCGCGTGCTTCCAGGCCTGGCCGCTTGGCAAGGCAGAGATTTGAGGCTGTAAGTCGCTGTTATTGTATTTCTTGCTGTGTGTGCGCTGCTTCCAGTATGTACCCTGACGTGTCTTACATGTCGCCTCTCCTCTTCTCGAATTAATTTCAGTCTGCTGCGCAGAACATAATTTTGTCGTGTGGCCTGCCCGCACCTGGACTCTCGGTTCGAGTCGAAAGCATGTGAACGCGTATTTGTCCTCTATATTCTACTTTTCACAACCGGGCTGTAGGTTATTTCCACTTCCGTCATATAGGTTTGTATGGATCTGTTCTTACGAAAAGTGCGTTTGCTCGAGCATGTTTTCCGTGTTTGCCGATTCTGCTGTTTTTGCAGATCGAAGGTTTTTATGCACAGGCGAAGAATAGACACCGGCTTCGTTCCCAGCAACTGCTTTTGCTGTGTAATCTCAACAGCAGTCACAGTGACTGTTCCTTTATGTAGCCGTGTTTTTCTGAAGCAGCGTTCTGGAATTTTTTAGTCGTGGAAAACCCTGGAGAGGTGAATTCAGATGGGAGATAGCTGGGCTTTATGAATGCGCTGAAGTGTTTTACTGCTCCGCCGGCTCGAATCGTTTGTCCTCAACTCTGTTGAGAATAATGTGGGCCTGCAAACGTGTGGGGGATCCACGATGTTGCATGACATAACTCTCTCCCGTTTTAGAGGAGAATGTCGTTGTAAGTGGCAGTTTCCGACACCGACGCAAGATAGACAGTCCCTTTCTTTAAATGGATCGGCCATTTACCAGGTGGTTTGTTTACATGGATCAGAAGTACGAATGGATGTACTGAATACGTCTCTTCCTTGACGGATAGTAGCTGTTCCTCTGCTCCAGCTTTTGTAGTTTCCCACGCCTACGGGCTCGTTCTCCGCGCAGCTCTCCACCGTCCTGTGTCCTGCATTAGCTCTGCTTTGTTCTCCCCAATAGCGCGATCGCCTTCGTGGTCAGCGTCGCACCCCTTTCTCGGTAGACGTCGCCCCTGTTCTCTTCGTGTTCGTGTCGTGTACTTAATGAACACGGTGTAGGTGAGGAAATTGCAGCTTCCGTACTCCCATGATGCACAGAAGAGTGCGCCAGCTGTGGTGCTGAGGAGAATGCGCCAGCTGTGTTTTACGGCGTGCGTTCCGCGTTAGAGCGATGGAGGCGAAAGCTCTCTAACAACGCTTAAGGTATGTAGCAACCCGTGAAAGGACATGCGTTCGGCACCCTGTTCTGTTTTGTTGCCGTGCAGTATAGGTAGCGTGCTTCCATTTGCGGCTCGCGGACTGTTAGCACTCGCACTCTGTCAGCTGGAGCACCGAATCGCAATGTTGCAGCAGCAGCTGGCAGCGGCTGTGGGGGCCCTGCAGGTGCTAATGGCTTCGGTGCTCCTCCTGCAGCAGGTTGAGGAGTACTACGCACCACCCCTCTATTCGCTGCCGCAGCACGTTCTTGCGTGCCTGTATTCTCGTGGGGGCGGCCGCTCTGTTGTGAGTACGTCAGCGAGGAAGAGTTCGGGCGCAAGAGAAGGGACGGTAAAGTTGCATCATGTGGCAGGAGCAACGACAAACGCTGCAACGGACGGCAATGTCGCTGGACATACGGTAGATACAGACCTACAATCAGCAGGTTCACACGAGGCAGGAGACCAAGGAAGGGAGGAGGGAGCGCGGAAGCAGGGAGAAGCGGAACAGGAAAAACTGCTTTCTACGCCGACACCATCGTGGGAGGTTGGAATAGGGCAGGGCGCACCTGTCGCTCTCGAAGGTTTTGTATCATACGCGGACGCCTTCGAAGATTACCTGCCAACGCTGGACAAGGAGGAAACCTCTGTGGTTTCCATTCTTGGCAGTGATACTGACGATGCGTCGCGTACACCTGCTGCAGCCCGCAGCGTCCCACGCGTAGGCCAGAAACGGTCACGCGCACGTGTAGCCATACGTTCAGCGAACAAAATGAATAATGCCTCGGAATGCGGGACAACGAAAAAGAGGAGAAAGCAGCTTCCAGGGAAACGCGGCGAGAGCTGCACGAAGGACAGCAATCGTAAGAGCGGAAATAAATGCAGGAAGGCTGCTGCTGCGAAGCCGCATGGACGCGGCTCGAAATAGAAAAGGAACAGTTTTTCTAGTGCGCCCTTTCGCAAGGTTGTTGCTGCGGTCTCATACACCGACTGCAGAATGTTCGAAATTCCCTGACGAATGCTGTGCACGCTTACACGATAAGTGTATAAGTTGGAAGGTAAAAGAGAAATACGGTCTTCCTGAGGGGCGGCCCTGTAAGCGCGGCAGGAAACGTGCGGTTTACGACAAGAGTGAATTTGTTGTCTTCGCGCCGTTAAAGTAGCAGTGTGTTTTTTCAAAACTCCCTCAGGAAGCACGCAGCATACCACAGCTCTGAAGAAACTCCGATTGTAAGAGCTCCTGTCAGGCAAGCGCCCGCTGGAGTCATCAAGTTACGCCGAAACATTGTTTATACCGTACGGCTTCCGACCTGAGGATTCGTGCTGGAATAGAATATGTGCTGTGGAAACAGCTTCGTATTCGAGACAACCTCATACTTGCGACAATCGAAAGTGAAAGCGCTTACTTCTTGGGTGGAGGTCCGTGGTTGTCTGCCGTGGACGGCACTCCTATATCCATGATAGGATAAGATGTTTCCGACATTTCAAGTGTTGGTCGCTTACTTGTCAAGCCGACTTTGATGGCTGCCAGGTGAACGTGGTGAAATCTTCCGGTTCGGTACACGTAGACAAAGGCTGCTGCGTTGGGACCCCGTACAGTGCGTTCACAACACCCTACGTTGCAGCGTCGTCAGTGCGTACGTTTTTGCCGAATGCAGCACAGTCTGCGGTTGAAAAGGAATACACAGTGGTTTGCTGCAGAGTGTGTGTTTGCGGAACGCACCACTGTCCGCCAGTGAAAGAAAATACACGCTTGGGCTTACGTGGACCAGGTAAGCCTAAGAGTGCCAATAAAAATTCGTATGTTAGCGCTGTGAACTAAAGTTCATCAGAGTCGCTGTAACTACAGCTTCCCCATCGATATAATATTGTAGTTCTTTAAAAAGTTGACTTTGTAGCTGTAATGAGTATCGGGTTTGTTGATGATGTATCTCGTGGAGTATTCAGGGCACAGCTGTAATTTTTCCGTATGTATATTTGGATCCAGCAAAGAGATGTCACGGTGTGCGAAATTCTCATCCGCCGGTAGACGGTTTTGCTCCAGTTCGTTATGCGACAGGTAATCGACTGCATTTGCTTACCTGAGGCTTTGGTATGGTACACGTTCAACGTCGTGCCTTCCCGGCTGCGGGCTAGGGAAGGTTGGAAACGGCCCAGCTGACAGAAATGAAACTGTCGTGCAACTCGCCTACCGAGGAGGAACACCAGCTTTACGATAGACGTTTCCTGCCGCACGGGGCGCGCGCCGGTGAAATGTACTTTATCCTGCATTTGGCGGCCTCGTTCGAACCGAGATGCCAAGCTGAAAGAGCTTGATAGCTTTTTGATTTTTTCTTCTGTGTTTGATATAACACTGTTCAAACAGTTTGCCGCTTCGTCGGATCTCATCTAGCGTAGGCTTGTGTATCCACGCAGCTTGCTATTCGCCTGCTTTTTGTGCTGCATCGTATCGGAGTTTCTGATACACCTAGGGTAGGATCGGATATCATAATAGATAAACACGTCCGTACGTATGTATGCGTCACTGCCGAGCGACTAGCACTGAGTGTGTATCTTTGCAGGTACACATCCAGCAGCAACGCGTGTGCAAGAGAAATTCGCTTTGCGAGCCCAGCGCTTTCAACTCTTCTTGAGCGACATAAGCTCATTTCAACAGGGCTTTTTAGACGTGCAACAGCCCCTCGATTCGGTGTACACTGCGACGACACTCAATCGTCCCCCGAGTCAGTTGTCCCAAGAGAATACAACACGCATCGAATGGTAGCTTTTCATTTATTCACGTGCTGCTACAGAAAACGAACCGTCCAGAAATGTACTTACCATCGTGTCCCTCTGAGCATATGTAAGAAGGCAAAACGCCGGCCCAAGACGGGCTGGTAGCGAGCGAGCGGCACCACCGACAACCGCCGTGGACGCACCTGCCAATTGACAAAATTTTAACTTGGAAAAGGACGACAGCGGAAGGCAGAGGTGGAAGACTGTTGAACACTAGTCAATAAGATGAGTAGTTTTCACGTGTGGTCACCAGAGCCAAAGGGTTCGAGTCAACGAAAAGCCAACTGCAACAGACGCTCTACCTGGTTACAGTTTTTAGGTCCCAAAGTTCAGCAGGTTGTAGGCCGCCCAACTTGCTTAGTAGCTTTTTACTTGCCCGCTGAATTATGTCATAGACGCGGATTATCCACGAGGCCGAAATTCAGCTCCATTGTAATATCTAAGCAGCTTTTAATGGTGAACAACTAAGTTCCTAAAAGGTGGCAAGTGTGAAAAGGTCACAAAGGAGCGTAACACAGGCCAACCCCTACTCCTTTTTCGTCGGAAGGTCCAGGGCAAAGCCGCAGATTTTAGGCCGCACCTACTACGGGGAAGTACGCTCGTAGGGCTGTTGAACCGCCTGTAGCGTGCACACTTACCTGAACACTGAAAAAACATCAGGCAGTTTGCTCTCGCGCGGTGTATTTGCTGTGTACGCACGTAGTCTAATTTCCGCTGCCCACAGGGAGGTAATTCCCACTATCCGTGCGATTCTATACATCGAACTACGGACTGTTTGCACAGAGACCCATGTTCAAAGGAGAACCAGTAACACATTAGAGGAAAGCGCCTTTACGTTCAAAAGGAGGAAGCGAGGGTTTCAACAGCCAACGTAGTTTTTCCTCTTCAGCGAGCGCTCGCTTTTGCCCGCCGAACCCCCAGCTGGGAACAAAGTCGTACGCGTAATTCTCGGTTAAGGCCGATGACGACGTTGGCGCTGGCACCATTTTCGGTGATCTCCGTATGTTGTTTTCTCATCCTACAAGCGGAACGCCTCAAAACCGAAGAGGGCTGCTAGTGTACTCTCGCCTACAGATGTTACGTGTAAGACTGCTAAGCCGCGCTGCAATGCTTACCACAGTGTCGTATACAGATCAAACTGAATACTACGTAGAGCCACGGCAGGAGTTACATTGTAGCTGGCAGACTGTTGCCAGACGCTGCCTACAGCGAGGTCGGCTGCTGTAATCAGTGGGTACCCGGGTTTTATTGGGGATGTTATAGTTCTTCATACTAATGCCTACCTTCTTTCCAGTGCGAATTTCACTTTTTAGTCTTGCGAGCTCCTCCTCCGGCATCCTTCGTTTTTCCATGGATCGCTAACGAATTCCGGTGGCAAGTGCGGCTCTCTACGGCGGGCACACAGAGAAGAATTATCATGATAGCGCCCAATGGTACGTTGTACCTCCGTTTCACTTTCTGCGGGGTTCCGGCAGACTAGAAATCTCACGCCTGCACACAGGGGGTTGGCGACTTTATCCATGCATCGTACACGTAGTGTACACGCACATAGACGTACCCGTACATCTACGAGCGAACGACCGCCTAAATATGCTAATGGATGACGCGCGTTAACAAAGACGTTTCTTCGCAAGCTTCCCCACAACCCTCACGTTGATTGTGTCTTCACGGGGGCAAATTTCTTAACAGAGTGTTGGAGGCTTACTGAGTAACTTTTCGCGAACGGGCGCTGAAGATAAAGTTTCTTCTGCTGCGCCGACGCAATAATCGTTTATCCACCACTTGTAGGTTATTGTCGTTGTTACACAGACGACGGGTAGAAGACTTTGATGACACTCAATTTAAGTCACTACTGCAACTGTCGCTAACAAGCGTCCGCTTTAATCACTAGCTTACCCTCTCGCATCTTCAAACCTTGGAGACGGGGGCAGTGTTTTTTCTTCGATTTTCGTCCCCTTGAGAAGCGATGTTCTGCACTTCTTTTTTTTTCTACGACTGTGGCCTTCTTCAAGCGAATGGAGGTTCTGGCTCGAGGGGTATTCCTTGAATTAGACGGGAGCGAAAGAGCCGCGGTTGGTTCGCAAGGCTCGCTTGCTGTATTGAGTTCCACTGTGTCTCTTTCATCATTTTCGCTTGGTTCCTCACTGCCTTCCCACGCGATGCCAAGATCTTCGCACAGCTTCTGCATCAGCGATCACCCGCCTCAAACAACACTGGCTACAAGGCAAATGGTACGGCTCCATATATTGACTCTACTACTTTGTTACGACCTGCGCAAATACTTGTCATAGTGCTCGCGATTCCACGTCGGAAACGCGAATTTGCATGTTATTTTCTAGGCAAAAATTGAAACTTTGCCTTCGTCATATGGGGCGCCATACCATTTCTGCTTACCTGAACTCTCCGTCCCAAGCAATCTGCACTGACACAACGAGTGTTTCCTCTATAGCAGAATTTGGTGAGAAGCAGCCAGTCTCTTCGTAGGTAGTCTACTTCACTTTCGTTGCCCACCACCCGACAAACCGTCGAAGAAAAAGTCTCTTACTGTGACTTCGTGCCACGTGGCTTTGTACCTGCCTTCCATCGTAAAGGAAGCGTGCGGCGGGCACGGTTGTGTGTGTGAAAGAGACGTGCTCTGGAAAAGAAAAGAACGGGCTTCAGCACGGAGCTGTTAGTGATCGCCCCTTCAACATACAGCACCTTCCTTTAGCAAGCGTATACCTTTTCGTCAACTTCTTCCTGCACGGCTTCTCGCTCAGCCGTTATCGGGGAATCAGTAACCTGGATCATATTACGGCACTGATAGGTGAAATGCCCCACTGCAGCGAACGGACACAAGGGGACAGATACGGCATTTGTTCTCACCCGCAAGCAGTACGAACATGGGTACTGCGCTGCGGTTGAAATATAATTCAGCACAGAGGCTTGTTTGACATTCAACTCGGCCACAGCAACAGACTCGGCTGCGGCATCTGCTGTCTAGACTGTGGAGTGCAACTGAAAGTAAGCGTTTCAGGATTGACGGATGACTCTGGGAAGGAATGCAGCACGTGTTTGTGGTGAGTCCGTCAGTGACGTACTGAAAGGGATTCCTCACAAGCAAAACTTGTTTACCGCTCGTTCACGCGACAAGAAGAATCGAGGTCATTTGCACACTGTTACTGCAGCAGTTTTAATGGCTGCACTTACCTACCTGTCATACGCAGTATGCGTCTCTTTGCTGCTTATCCTTCTCGCAGGCTTGACAGCTCGGTATGTGTCACAATTTTGTGGCGGTATAGCAACTGCGATGATGCTGACAGCAGGAGGCATTGTCTCACGACGGCGGCAGAATGATTAAGGCGACATAATCGCCTTCAACTATGGTCTGCTTTGCGGCAGAGATACTGACGGGTAGACGCGCATTTCACGCGCCAAATCTCTTCTTCGCTTCTCGGTTGAGAACAAACCAAGACCATTTGTGACGACTTCGAGAACAGAGACTTTCACGGTAAGTTCATATACGTACTTACACAAGTCGGTCACGAAGAGGACATGTTGAGCAGGCGTTGTACGGCCACATGATTCTTCTGCGTTCTGAAAGCTTACGGATTACTCAGCAGGGATCCGCTTGCTCACCTTCGTAGGAATAGGACGCTTACCCTCCCCACAAGTGCGGCAAGCTCCAGGTATATTTTGTGTGACTTTTCCACGTGCACGAGCTAAGGCGAGCAGAGCAGCAGCAGAGCGTATGGCGGCCTCTCTTGCTGCACCCAATTCGTCTGCCGGCGCACTCTCTCGTGTGTCATGCTTGGGTGCATACGGGTCGTATCCGACGCAGTCTTTCTGAAGGTTAAGTCACCACACGCAGCAAATCACTAATAAGTGTCGCCTCCTGCCGAAGCAGATTCTAGCTGCTACGACGCCCATCGACACCGACCCCTAATTGGGGGACAAATCTGCCAGCAGCTGCTGCAGGCCTTTTTTGTTGGCGGTTCATTGCGTGCTGCGGCTGCAGAGATACAAGGCTGCGACAATTGTCCTTCTCCCCAGGTCTACTCGCGTTCATCGTAATCTGTTAATCCTTTGTTACTGCATGAGTGGGGAGACCCTCGACAGATCTCAATTTCATATTCACATCAAAGAACGTTCAGCGAAATGTGGCAACTTCAGCGATTTGTCCCCCAGATCTATCGATATCCAATACCACATGCTTACAAGAGGAGAGGCACCAGCTTTCTCCCACAGTTCAACTTTTGAGCTTGAGCAAAATACGTTTTCACCCACGTGCGAAAGTGTATTTGCCGGATCGTGTAGAGCCGCACATGGCCATGGTTAGACCTCGATCTCGTTGTGTGGACGTTTTGAAGTAATATAAATGAAGGATAGCTACGACATAGGCGAACGCTCAAGTGGAGGAAAAGGATTAACAGGGGTCACCAGGAAACCACCGGAACATTCGGAAGCTGGCTGGTCAAGAAGCATTGATGAATTAGATAATTCCTCTCTGTCTAAGGTGCAGGAGGCGTGGCAGCGTTCTACAGATTACAGCAATGTAGTTCTAGAACTTGCGAGACCTGTTCGCCTCGCTCGGCAGATATCAGCTGCAACATAATAAAGTGCATGGTAGTGCCTGCTCGCGCTAGCTGGAGAGCCTTGAAATTGTCTGTTAGTGTATACTAGTTTGTTCTTTTATACTTCTATCTGCATATATATGTATATACTGATGTACTGAAAAGACGTGGTAGCGCTGCTGGATGCATCTTCGTTTGTGGTGCAAATTTGCTCCTGAGTACGCCTAGCATTTTACTTCGCTTACCCATATCGCATGTGTTCTAAGACTAGAAGACACCGATAACCGATTGTGCTCCGGCATTTTCACCCGGCCAGCGGTCGCGGGCATTGTGCCCAGTTGCGCCTGGGTGTGACAATAGGTCCGCGGAAGTCGTCACTGAGGAAAAGATTTGCCAATGACGAGGAAGAGCTCCAACGACCACTTGCAGGGTCACGATACCTGACGGATGCAGGAAAAGGACTGTAAATCATAAGTGGAAGCCTCCAGCACTCTGGATTGATATGGACTGTGTAGATTAACCAAGAATCAAAGAAGGGTCGCTTAGCATAACGTGAAAAAAACTCGGCATCCTGCAGATCTTAGGCCGACCGCGGTTTTGTGCGCACCAAGGCCAACGAAAGTTGAAAACCCCCGTCTGGAAGAAAAGTGACTTAACTCCCTGTGGTAGACGAATGTAGTGATTTCTGCATTGCGGCGTCAGCCCCCTTCGCCGTCTACTGTGTTGACGGCGACGTGGACACACGCGTGTGTCCCCCAGTACTTGGACGCATAGCATCTCTGCTGGTGTGTGAAGAACGACTAACGCCTGTATTGGTGTGGGGGTGACGAAAGCACAGCTAAACATTTGGCACCGATGCGCACACACATAAGGTTCAGACGCGCTTGACAGCTCGAGTCGTCAACCGTGCACTTACGACACCAGTTTTCCTCGCAAAATTGAGGGGTTCACGATGGCGCGATGTTGCAGGCGACTCTCGCCGCGGTGGTGGTGCTGTTAATACCTTCTACAGCTCACACGGTGGCTAACACGTGCTACCCGACCGCATTGAGAGGATAGAAATGGACTGAAATAATAAAGCCGCACACTGCCATCATAGACATCCCTTATACTAGTGTCCGTACGAGACTATTACGGACTACCTCTTCGTCTAGTTTGTTCTTCCCACCCTCGCATCGTCAGCGACGACGACATATCCGCATAGGCCAAATGTCTGTATGTGTGTGAAATGCGTTCGACGACGGGCGTTGCGAGCATGTCGCCGGAGAGAAGTTAACACATTGGAGATCCCTATTTTCCGTCGGGTAGGTTCGCCCTTCACTCTGCGAAGTACTACGGAGCAATTTTGCTTAACCTGTAGAATCGGCTTTCGAAGTAACGCGCCATTCCACTCAGTGTAAATGCAACGCCGCAGAGATATCTATCTTGCGTGGTACGTCAATCACGAACGCAGCGGAAAAAGCGATCTAGAAAATGCCACCCCCAAGACGTGTCCCCCAGTTCCTGCGTTACGCGGTCCGCAAGGCAGTTCGTGCGTGTTTGTTCTGTTTTTCTCACACCTATGAGGCAGCAGCAACAGTCGAGGCGGTTCTTGGAGCGAAATTGGCCTGAGAGAGAAAAAGCACATGATATCGAACTGGTTCACAATATATTTAAATGGATCCGGTATTCGCCCATACTTTTTTGGCTTTCTGAGCCAGTGCATACTGGCCCAAACGCACACATTCGTAGGTAGGCTCGATTACTGTTTCAACGGCGCAGGACAGAGAGGCCCAACGGTCTAGTCGAAGAGTGACAGAATAGAGATTTGTCGTAGGTCTGCATTTCCTCTGTGCCCTGCAGATACACACCCGATCCGCCATGTGCACATGTCTACGTCCTGCTGACCCCTTTGACGAAAAGCGCGGGTAAAGGCAGTGCGTACGTAAGAGTGTCTGCGTGTAAACGCACGGATTTTTCTTTCCGCTTGTCTGACGTGTTTAGCTCCTCCACTCCCCACGTGGTTTCCCCTTCTATCCCATACAATCGCGGTTTCGGGATACTTCGTCTGTGCGCGGTTTTCTTCGCAGCGGGGCTGCGAGCACCAGCCCTGACACCACCAGAAGATTTGCCGGTGAAACACTTCTTCCCTGCGTATTCGCGACAACGTCCCATCCTGCTCTCGCAATTCTATGTCCCAATACTTTCCCTTCGCAACTTTTTGCTGTCTTGCCACCGTTTCGTCTCGACTGACTTTGCTTTTATTGGTGGTACTCCTGTAAGTTGCTCTGTGCTCCCTTAGCCGCACAACGTTACGTCCTTTCTCATTCCCAGCGCTGCGAGCAATCTAAACGCGCTCCAGAACAGTACGACATTGAGATACAAGGTAGGAGACCGGTGTGAAACGTTTCATCTCTTTCGCATCGTCTTTCTGCGGAGACAAGTCTAGGTGCGTCCTTGTCACCAGCGCGCTTTCCCCAGCGCGCGCTCTTGTCCGTAAACAGCCTTCGGAGTTCTCCTGATAGTTTTTGTCTCCTCACTCTACCCAGGATGTCTATGAACGAAGTGTTTCAACGGTCCGTATACTTCCGCGTCCCGGAGCCGCCGAGTCCCAAAGACACGCCCTGGTATATTTTGTTGGGACTTCTAAATTGCATCCTTTTCGGCGTGGGCATGATCATATTGGGTTTTTTGGAGAACGACGTGGTTAATATGATGATTGGAATTCTGCAGCTGCTCCTTCCCGTCGTAGGGTGGGTCTGGGGCCTCATCTGGGGTATTTTAATAATTGTTAAGTCATTAGTGCCGTCCTCGTCCCGCATATGAACATAAGACGTAGACTATTTGTAGGTGTCCACGTACAAATGTGCGTGGACACACCAGTTCGCTAGTCGAATCTCCATTCTAAGCAAATTAGTGTTGGACTCCACCTCTCTCAGCTCTATGGGAGTGCCTGCCAGCGGCTCATGTAGGGCCGGGTTGAGCAGGGAGCATTCGACGACGCTGAAGATTGAATGTAGCGACTTGGCGCTCCAAGAAGAATTTTTCGTCTATGACAAGAAAGCGCCGTAACGAGTGCTGGAACTCGAAAGGCACGGAAGCTAGTGGCCCTTGTTTCATCACGTGTGCCTCGGTGTGCTTTACAAAATGAGTTTCTGTTTCTTCAAAGTTTGTACGTGCAGCGTTGACGTCGAATTTCTGCGGAATCTGTTGAGAATCTTTTCCCGCGCCGACTAATTGTGCTCGTAAACGATTCCTCTGAAAAGTGCACTGAAGGAGACCACTGTTGAGCCGCGTAGAACTCTCGCAAACACTCTTTGATTTCGAGCTGGGTTGTTGAGTTCTCCTTTTTTCCACCAGCTCTTTTAGTTGCGTGTCACCAGGCTCGGGCACACAAACAATGAGCATGTGTCCCCATCAACGCCAGTGTCACTAACAACTGGTAATGCCAGGTCTCTCAGGATATCGCCCAGCACAACCACTACTGGTGCACGTGGGTTACACAGAGAGAAATACAGCTACACCGCAGGGATGACATTCGCCATACAGCGCTCGAAGCAGATGCAATCCACGTACTTGTTTGTGTGAATCTGTGGAGGGGTGCACTCGTATACGTTGGTGCGTGTCGACCCTTTTTGAAGTTCCGCTTTAGTCTTGGAGCTTCAAAGAATTTCAAACCACAAGGCATACTCCCTGCTGAGGGCGGACATATTCAGATTGAGATCAAGAGGACAGAAATACCGTTCGCCATACGCTGTCGACTGATTACGTGCCATGCAAATTTCCACACTACTAAAAAGGAACGGTCGTCAGACCTGGCCCCTGCCCACTTCAAGCCTGGCACCCATGCACACGAATATAGGACAGGTTTGTCGCCTCCAGGCTCACACGTGAGTGCCGGAGAGCTTCGACGTTGTAAAAATACGGAGAGTCCCCACATGCCCTAGAGTACACAACCGCAGAGACCGGCGAGTAGAAAGTCCTTCACACGAACGCCGACGCGCCTGCGTATATCGTGGGTCGCTGTATGAGATAGTAGCGGGTGGACGAAGATGACGCCGTGGGGGACAGCCTTGTGGCGCACAACAAGAGCTTATTGAAATCTAGCATTGCCTGTTGCTATATGCATTCCGCAAAAAACACCTCTATTAACCTGTTTCTTGCAAACTCGTTGAAGTCTTACAAAATATGCATCTCACAGGAAAAAATCGTTCTGCTTTCCTGTCGCTGCAACCAAAATGACAGGTCATAACAAGATTTATTGTTGATGTACTATATATTCGCAGGAGCTGGCTCACAGTTGTCCAGAAGGTGTGGAGCGAGCAAGACGCTGGATCTCGGATACTTCAGCATAGTAAGGTCGAAAGCTCAGTGCGACCCACATGAAATGGTGCTGTCGTACGAAGTAGCTCTCCGGAGGTTTTCAAAATCCTCCTGTTACAGCATCGGGGATTGTGAGGCCGGTGGGTAAGGTCACTTGGTAGTACTCTACTTTGTAGAGACAAGTGCCCGCGTAGCAAATCAATCATCGAGCGAGAAAAAGGTATATTTTTGTATGTGCATAATCGAGCACAAACGTGCGTGTGCCTACCACAGCGAGGCAACGTGCCGCTTCGGGGTGAAAGTATGTTCCGACGAGTGAGAGTGCACTAAGAAACAGAAAGACATCACTTTCGCCTTCTCAAGGTCTCTCTTGCAATTTCAACGTGTTAACCTCTTAAACGTCAGTAAGATGCAACGGCAAGCCGCGCGACGTGCATGCCGCAAGCAGCATCCAGGCGGATATGGCCACAGGAATGTACTTGCACACGTGTTGGGCCTGCAATGGTGAGCGGTTTTTACGTGTGCCACAGCACGTCCGGTGTTTCGACGAAGGGACCATGAGCGAGGCAGCGAATTCAAAGAAAAGTACACATCACTGCATATCCACGGCAGAATCACTAAATCGACTCTTCCGTTGCACGCAGGACGTGGTGTCATACACACGCACACGCACACACGCGTACACTTACACACCCACACATACAACCCTTTCACGTGTATAGCCATCGCTTACATATATTTCCTCTAACACGCGCGAACGCCGCCTTGTGCAGAACTGTCCTTGTACAACCGGAGAACTGTCAACCGTTGTTGTCGCCAACAGTATCGGCCTCTGTGAGTGTACGTCAGCCTGCGTGCAAGTAAGACAGGATTTCACGTCGTCCACCCGTACTCTTCGGGTTTTTTCCGTGGCACGATGGCCCGCAAGTCGGAAGGCAGCGGATCGTTCGGGCAGCGGAAGAAGCGGTACTCAACAGCTCGCATTCGTGCTTCGGCCAGTCCAAGCGTGCGCACGGGAAATCCAGCAGTTCTCACACGCCCTCCCTCTTTCCAGCTCGTTCTCACTAAACTTCTGATTGCGTCAAACCACACTCCCCGAGCACGAGGCAGAGCGTTGAAGGCCGCTGCTGTTGCAACAGCAGACGCACAGGTAGACTTGGCGTCACTGTTGCAACGTGAAGATATCAGTGCAGTCGGTGAACTACGTTTTCTGCGGTTATTGCTGCTATTGCAGCCCGAAGTTGTCTTACACCACTCTTCGTTTTCGTCACCGCTCGTCACTGCGGCGGCCGCGTCACTGTTGCTGTTGTTGCTGGGATTCGGGTAGTCTAATGACCCTCCACTATCGTTGCTCAAAGGTTTTGACGAACGTGCCGTGTGTATGCGAGCTCTGGATTTCCCCCTACTCGTCGTTCCTGCTGCAGCACCTTGTAAAAGACAGTCTCTACCAGTCTGTCCAGAGGAATGCCGTAATAAAAGTGCAGACTGCCGTCGCCTGTGGTGTGCGTCCCGCTGCAGAGCTTCCCCCTGTTGCGAATGGTGCACTGCCTGGTGGCAAAAATTCTGCAACCGCTGCACCCTCACCGTCTGCACCGAGCGTTCCGGCAGTTGCTGCGGAGCACGTGATTTTCGCTGCCGCGAGTGGTCAGCTTGTTGCATGTGGCAGAGCTCCTGTTTTTGGCACGGCTGCTGTAAACTGTGTAGTGTCTGCTGCGGACGCGGCAGCTTCTCCTGATGCAGACGTCGGACATTCTGTTGCTGCCATTGCTGGGGGTCTAGCGGCGCACCCGGTTCAGGTATGTGCTGCGTTCGTTGTTCGGTACACTGGTGTCGTTGTTGCACTTCAAACTGCTGCCACGACTGCTTCGCATGCACTTGCTGGGCCGAGTGCCAGTGCTGCGGTTCTAGTTGCTGCCGCGCGTTATCTGCGCGTGCCGCGGCGTCAAATTGCCTTGTTGCTTTTAACAGCCAGTTACATTTTGGTACGTCACCGACAACGTCAGCAGATGAACGCACGCCTGCAGCAGTTGCCGCACCGGTGCTTGCATTTCGCTCGTGCTGCTGACTGCCCTCCTGACTGGGAGGAGCCTCAACGCCAAGAACTTCTGGAGTAGAAGAGCAGTAGAGTAGTTTTCCTGCTAGAAAAACAGCCTCCCGGTTATCAGTGACTGCCGCCAATTCCACTGAAGGAGGCCTCTCCTGATCGCTCCACTTCCCACCAGGAGCCCCTGCTGGTTCAAGGGGTGCCGCCAGTGACGGCTCTGTTGTGAAGGGTGGCGTTGCAACTGGGCTTCGTGTTCGGTGCCTCCGACTAGAGGTGCTCTTTCTCAAGCTGATGGCAAAGAGGGCAGCTGGGATGCTTTGTGCAACTGTAGCGGAATAAGTAGCCGGAGCAACGGCAGCAGCACCTGCACTGTTGTATCCTGCGTTCGTCGTCACAGCCTCCGCCTTCAATTCTATGGGCTCGACAGCAGCCAAAATTTCACCAACAGCTTTGCATTTCGCCCAGCCGCTGTTCTGGCTATCGCAACTGCCACGTCGCTGCAACCGTTCGGTGTTCTGCTGATGCTCTTGCCTTCTTCCGAAGACGGAAGCTGTGGAAGCAGCTGCCCAGGAATTCTTCTCACTTAGTGTGGCGTCATCAGCTGCTGCTGGCAGTGCGCCAGTGCGGGCGCGCTTGTTGGCATTGCCTATCGTAGCCGGGCGTCTCCGTTTGCTGGCAGCATCCTTCTGCATAGATGAGGACACAGTTTCCTGCTGCAGCAGTTGTGCCCTCTTTGTCGTCTTCTGTAGCGTCTGCTGTCGCTTCCGCTGCTCCGTCTGTTTCACTTCTGAATCTTGTCGCTCTAGATGATCTTCGTCCTTCGGATGACAATGCTGATACCGTAAGGCAGTAGTGCAGAAGGCAGTGCGTCCTGCAGCCGACACCTTACAAACTTTTTCTTCACTCACATCTTTATCTTTTGCTGTTCGATTTGATGGCAACATTCTTCCCTGCTGAGTACGAGGACTTCGGGAGCTTAAACTGTTTAGCGCCCTGCGTGGAACATCACTGCTATTGCTGGGACTGCTACTACGGCTCGTGCTGCGGGCGCGACTTTTGCGACTTGATCCGCAGGCACGCGCCCACCCCAGCCACCCTCCTCCCTCTTCCAATCCTCTGTGCGATGCGCTCCCTGCATTTCTGCGGACAGTGTCAGCTGCTGCTGCTGCTGTAGCGTTGCTGCTCTGTGTGTACTGTGCTTTTTCGAGATCACGGCTCAACCGCTCTGCGGTTCTAGTCGACAACGACCGACCAACTACGCAACTACTGCCGCCGCTGTGACCCGATCTGTTGTTGATGCCACGCCTCCTGGACTGATGCAGTCTAGTACTGCTGCCAAGCAGTCTTCGTCCAGCATCAGGAACAACGTCACCCTGTCCCGCGGCGCTGATATTAGAAGCAGTGTTGCGCCAGCGACGACAGCTACGGGAGGGAGTGACATAGCATCGGCTGCTGCTGCCGTATCGGGCCTCCATCTTTCTATAGAAAGTTCGTAGTCTTGTTTCGTAAATGCTGCATCCGTTCGCCATGTCTGCAGGTAAGCATCCTCTTGTTTTCCCGTTCAAGGAGCTGTATGTACAGTAGCCACAGCAGCGGGACCTCCGCCATTCCCCCCCCTGCAACAGGTCAGAGTGGACACACCACAACAGCAGAAGTGTAAGTTGCGAACAACGCGGCAGTGTAGCGGTTTCTTGGTGAGGGGCACGAAACTGCAGGGGTAGAGGTGGTGTTGTGCGTAGTCGTCGTTGATGAAGTCTTCCATTGTTGGACTTTTTCTACACGTCCTGCCACAAAGGACGCACAACTTGGGGCTGCTACTGCTGCTGTAATTGCAGCACGGTGTTCCTCTGCCAGTGTCATAACGCGTCCTGCGTGCACATTTTCTTCAGCTACTCTCTCCACGACATATGCGTTAGTGATTGAGGAAAACGAGAGGGGCTTTTTAGTAACAAGATCCATTTGTTGAGGAGTACAACTCGTTTCGTTGGGCTGGAAAGCGTGACTGTTTCAATTGTCGTGATGGTTGGTGCAGTCATGTTTGCGGACGACTTCCTTACGGTTGGCATATTTGTTCAGCAGGCTCTGCGGCCGTGCAGGACAGCGTTCGAAGGACACGTCCACTTCTGACGTTGCAGCGACAATAGTCGGCGGTACAGCTATTCCTCCCCCAGTTGCGCTTCACCGTGGTGTACCAGCTGGTATGACCTTGGGATGTGCGTTTGTTGATACCGTCAATGTGGTAGACGTTGTTGGTCTCGCTGCGAGCGCCGACGTCGCAGCCGCCGCTGACGCTAAGGTTGTAACTGAGATTGGCTGGGCAGCTGCAAGTAGTGGCGCCCATACATTCGGAGGGACTGGTGTTATGCAGCAGTTGCTGCGTAGTTCGTTGCTGCTAACAGTTATCCTGAGGCTGCTCCTGCTCCTTCTTTCGAGACTTTAGCTACCGTCAACAGCTGCCGCTGTGACCACCCCACAAACCGTCGCTACTGTCATCGGTCCTGCTGCCGTGTCGAGTGTTACTCAGAATGCTGCAACGCCCGATGTCGCTGCCGAAACAGGGGTCCTGCAGCGCTTCTTCAAAACACTTCTCCTCTGTGTGGCCGTTTTTCCACGTCAAACACCTGTGGGCGCAGCGGACACGCAGACGTGCCGCAGCGAGTAATCTCTGCGGAAACGTACGAAGTGCACGGGCACTTGCTGATGACCACGGGATGGTGCACTTAGCGGGTAGAATTCTATGCAGCGCCAAGACGGTGTCCCCACTGGCAGGTAATGGGCCCTGGTGCAGAGAGCACCACATCATTTTGATGAATCCTTTATTAAGGATTTGCTGACCAGCAGCGCACCTCTCCCTGGCACGACCACTACTGTCGAGACGCGTCGGCAGCGGTTGACTGGGGGGATGCCACAAATTGACACACGGCAGCGCGTAGTAGTAGCAGCAGCAGCAGCCAAAAAGGTGGGAGCCGCTGTAATAAATGGAACAACTACACAGTAGATGCTGGCTCTTTCGAATGTCGGCAGACGAAACAGAGTTTATCGCTGTGCGTCTCCCGTGAACAGGGCGCAGCAGCGAACGTGGGGAAGAGCGGTAACGGCATGGCAAGGAGTGCAGGGCTGTTCAAGTGGGGAAGTATAGTCGGCTAGCAAGGAAGAGGACCCGCAGAAAGACGACCACGTGGAGTTCAGTAGCAGCAGCGGCAACAGCACAACGAAAAGCGGCGCAATGCAGTAGAGGAAGGGGACGCACCACACTCCCAGCGAGGCAGCGTCCCCCACACAGATGCGGAGACACTAAAGGCAGCTTCACATGAGAGCAATTGTCCCCAGGGAATTTGTGGACGACAGCTGCCTGACTGCGTATGAAATTAAGTGCGCACAGCTGTAACTACCGTACGAGGCTCGAGCAGGCTGTCAGGAAATAGGGAGAAATTGGCTCTCTCGGCTGAAATTAACACTACACAGACACATTAGCTCCGTGAATGTGCGACTGCTCAAGTATCATGAATTGCAGCTCAACAAGGGAAGCGTTCCGCAACTTGCTGCGGCAATTCTCAATGCTGTTGTCTCTGCACTGTGGGCTGGTCCTCATTTCAAAATGCTGGTGTTGCCGCTCTTGTAGCCTAGTACTCGTAACCCCGGCGCTTGCGGGGAGACACGGCCTTCAGCTGCTGCGGACGACAGGAGACGGGGCGCAGCCGATATTCGAGCGCCTGGGGCGGTCGCAGCGAGAGCAATCTCTGTGGCAGCAGCGCCTCCAGCACCAGCATCAGATTCATCATCAAAAACAGCAGGCCTCCTCCGTTGAATGGTTGTGACACACTTCTACTGTTCACAGCGCGAGAGGTGCTGAGGCACGCGGAATACCATGAACCGTTTGTGTGTCCCGGCAGACCTGTATGGCATTGTTCCTGCAATGTGGGCTGCTCCTCCTTTCAAAAATGCTGGTGCTGCCGCTTCGGTTGCTGGGCTTACCGGCGCGCTTGCGGGGAGACAAGCCCGTTTGTAGCTGCGGTCGACGACGAGACGGCGCGCAGCCGACATTCGAGCGCCCAGAGTGGTCGCAGCGACGGCAATATCTCCGTGACAGCGTGGGCTCCAGCAGCAGCATCAGGGGTATCACCACAAACAGCATGCGTACTCCGTTGACTGGATTTTGCAAATTTTTAGTGTTTAGAGCGGAAGTGGTGCTGAGGTACACGAAATAATACGAACCACTAGCGTGTCACAGCAGAGCCGTACGGCACGTGCAGCAGCTTGATGCAGCGGATGTGACGTCGAAGATGCAGGGAGTAGCCGGGGTGGTACTCGAGGCACCAGCCCACGCAGTCGCAGTAGCTGCACTGTCACGCGGTGAGCAAGGACGGCAGCTGCCGGAAGAAGTGTACAGCTGCTGCAGCCACACCTGGCGACGCAGCAACCGCGCAGCAGCGTAGCATCGTAAGCTATCGTGTACTACTCTTGCAGTAGTACCGGCTGGAGGCTGGTATCAGCAACAGTGAGCCGAGCGCACGTAGAAGCACCGGGTGGGAGACCAGGAGAGCCACCACCTGCAACAGCATAGCAGCATCAAAAGGACCGACAGATGGATGTTGTTGCGCACGTCCGCTCCAGCGGCAGACACGCGCGTCAGCTACGGGCTGCTCACGCCCAGACGAGGGACTGCTGCTGCCGGCCAAAATTTTGCCAAATGGCGTAATATGCTTCCAGCTGCGCGGTGGGCTGCAGGTGTTGCTGCGCGTGATGCGCCACCACGCGGCGCTACTGCTTCCGCCGTTGCGGCTGTGCTACCAGCTGCGTTGCGGGCGTTGCTACTGTTCGCGGTCGCCTTCTGCTTTCAACGACAACTACGCCTGAGAATCAAAAGAGCACTTTACAAAGCGTGGCTGGAGCGACGCAACCGCGTCCTGCAGGAGGCACAGGTACTGCCTCGCTTCATGCTGTCGAAGATCTACTGCAGCAGCAATGCCGACAAGATGAGCAGCAAGACCAACGGAGGTCCCCCGGCAGTAACACAACCTCCAGTAACACGGACGGATGGGATGACGGTAGCAGCATCAGCAGAAGCAGATGGCGCTCCGGCACCAAGGTTGCATTGTGCCCTGGGTGACAGCAGCACTGGATTCTTCTGGAGTGACCCTTCAGTATCAACAAGCCAGAAAACCTGCCTGTTGGAGATACCAGTCAGACTCATGCTCAGCGCCAGTATTACAGTCGAACGACGAGGCAACATCCTATGGGCAAGGCCACGCACACAACGGGAAAGCAGCACCACCAGCAAAACCGTTCCCGAGCAAGTAAACGTGGGGCCCTTCACTGAAGTCTCGTATCCCAACCCACCGCGCGCTGCTGCAGTAGTGTACCTGCAGCTACAGAGCATGTACACTCAGGAAGTGTGCAGTGCAGGGGAGTTTCATGTGTTGCGCGGCGGTGTGAGGCACGCGCGGCGGCACTGAGGGGCTCGTCATGAATACACCTCCGCCACAGCTCCCGTGGTGCGTACACAGAGAAACGCCGGTTTGTTTGTTGTTGCTGCTGGTGGCCTTACTTCTTTGCTTGAGTATCCTTCGTGCAGTTGGGTTCTGCTGCTACAACTTCTACTGCTGTTGCCGCTGCTGGCTGGACTGCTGCTGCTTCTACCGCCGCTACCGTTGCTGCGGGGGCTGCCCTTCACCGATTCTTGCCTTTCGCTTGGCCGACGAGTGGTATGACGCTCCAGTGGTGACGCGCCTGGCACCAAATTCAGAAGGGTACTTCCTGCACAGTTGAGTGTGCGCCCCAAGATGGAGCCATCCTATACTCGTAGACGTCCCTGGACGGTAACTGTGCTGCGCTACTGCTGCTATTGTTGCTAGGGCGGCTTTCCTGCTGCCGGGGCTGCTGCTCGATTCAGCGACTGGATCCGCGCATCCGCCGCGCTCAGCGGCTCCACGCACCAGGGAAGATCCGGTGCACTGTATGTCTGATGAAGGTTTGTTGAAACGTTGCAGTGCTCAAACAAAAAGGAGGGAGACTGCTTTTGGAGCTGCTGCTGCTCCTGAAAAGCGGCACGTCCTGCACCTCTTATTGCTGTAGTTGCTAGTGGTACTGCTGCTGCTGCTGCATCTTTGTGCTGGCACGTGGGAAGCGTGCGCGCTCACGTGGCGGTGGCTGTTAAAACAGTAGGGCGCGGGCTAGCTGATCGGCGTCCGTTCGCTGCTCGCTAGTACTGGGGCTCCAGAAGCGACGGCAGGGCCATCCGCTTGACGTCGCATAGAGGGTCTGTGGCTCTTGATGTTCCGAGCTTCTCCGCTCCACTGCTGGTTGTCTTGCGTGCTGCTCTGCTGTGCTGCTGCTTCGTCTCGTGCCTCCCTCATGTACTCGTGCCCGTTCTGCAGCCCCGGTTAATACACACGTGTCAAAACGCAGTTTGAAATCCTTTCTCGCACGTCGCACGTCCCGCCTCTTCTTCCGTAGGTCGCGCTGCCGGAGTTGCGTGTGCTGCCGCATCACCTTGAAAAGTTTCGTGTGTTCCTGTCTCCTAATCTTCAGCGGCAGCTGCTGATGCTCCATCGAGCACTACGCTTCCACATGTTCGGCTGCTACCGCCGCCAGCCGCTGGGGCCGCAGGCGCTGCTACCGCTGCTGCTGCCCCTGCGGGGGAAGTTCCTGCTGCGGGTGGGAATTTCACTGAAACTACCGTTTTTTCCCGCCTTGAACTTTGTCGCACGGGTGAACACATGCGAGCCAAGCATTTACGGTGCGCAGGATTCCCCCGTGGTTAAAATGGATTCTCTATGGTGTCTCCTAGTGCACGTGGAGGCAGCGCTGCTGTTTTTGCTGTTGCCACGGGTGCTGTGGTGTCGGTGCTGACCTATGCGCAGGGTTACACTGTGTCTCGTAAGGAGGTAGCAGAACGATGCACTGGCGACAGCAGAGACAAGAGAAACTGAAGACAGATACCTAGCAGGAAACTCGCGAATACGTGCTATCCTACTCGTAATCCTTTTAGCCGCTGACAAGAGGGGTGTGTGTGCATATTTCTGTCTTTGTCTGCTTTCACGTTTATGTGCCGGTGAGGTAACTACAGCCACACACGTGCGTCTACTGACAATTATTTAGAAACTGCAGCTTCGTGGACGCAGTCCAAGCTTTCTACACTTTTCACACTTAGTAATTAGCTGAGCAAATCAACGGGAGCTGGAGATGCCCTCAGCAGCGTGTGCATGGACGCCTCTATACTTATAGAGGTAGAGACGTGTATCTCCGATACCACAAAGATGTACATAATGAAAATCCGCGAGGGCGGCCCTTGGCGCTGGAGGAGGATTGACACCAGGCTTTCTTACAGACCGCGAAAACAGACTATCACTTAACTACTGACACATGACACACTCCTAACACGAAGACCTGTCCGACTTCTGCTGCCCTCCTGCCTACGCTACTTTGATCGAATGTACAGTAAAAAGTGCCGCAGTTGAGAACACTATCCGATAGCACGCAGAGGCAGTCGAGTTCTTCACCACGAAGGAGTGCGCAAAAATATGTCTCTATGTGTACAAAAACGGTGGTGTTTGTACGTACACAGCTGCGAAGACGTCTCTTACAGAAAGAGGGGAAAAATTGCCACAGGAACACGCATAGAGACACGCCGCAATTAAGGCAGCACGAACCGGTTCATACAATAACAGCAACGAAAAGGTGTATGCAAACCGTATCAGCTTCAACCTCCGCGGCGCGCATGTGCAGAAAGAAGCGTGTCTCAAAAGCGAGCCACCACATGGCTAAAAGCGCACCACAGTATCCACATGCAGTCGTCAATGCGCATACATGTAGATACATACGTGCGTTCTCTTGTGGATTTGCGCGCGTAGGAATCCTCCCATTTATACCTACGGAGAGTTGTTGCGGGTACGTCATTTGACGTTATTCGACGTACTCCACTGCCCCTGTTTCTGTGCACGTGAATGAGTCGCTCTGAACGCTGCCGAGCACGAACGGGCGGACTACACATAACGCTGGATACAATATATATGTATATATATAAATATTCGTGTGTGGGTATAGACGTAGCTGTATAGGCGTTGGCGTTGAAGTCCTGTGTATGTATAGAACTGACAACTGGCAGTCGGTGTAGGGTGATTATAAACAGGTAACTCGTCACACCGTAATTGGCCCTACGCAACTATGCATGAAGCTGTGTCTTTTTCTTCATGATCTGTGTACGTGGGCAGCACACGGAACGCGAGGCCTGATGAGCTGTGAGGGGCAAAGTTGCACTTCAAAGAGTCAAGTACTACGGCGAATATTAGTTTACGAACGCCTGACTACGTACACAGTGTAGCTGTCCGCACGTGTCTTCTTTGCTTGTGTACCCGAGAACGGGAAACGAGGTGCATCTGCGTGCGAAGAAGCGAAAAACAAAGATACGCTCTTGCAGTCTAATCGTACGTTCGCCACCTGCACCTCTGTCCATCCTGCCTCTAGAACGACTTGCACAGGTGAGATAGTAAACCCTCCGCCGGATAGCTGGCACGAACTGCACATCCTCCGAAGATGATAAGGCTTATTCGTAGTTGCAAGTTAATCCGTAAGATACATTTTCGTCTCACATGCTATGCTACGCAGGCGTATCCGGGAGAAAAGTCGAAACTACGTTGGTACACGAACATACCTATACACACATATATACTTACGTCCATACATATGTACGTCCAAGCATACATCGAGGGATGCGTACATGCGCGTACGGCACAAAGAGGTGGTCAAGAAGCTTTCTGACATACAAGTGGACTTCAAAAAGGGATCAAATACCCTTCGTTTTAACGAATTTACCTTCCCACAACGGCACACCAAGATAAATTTTTTCCACACCGCCCGCTTATTTTTTCTGCACCAGTAAGTGGCTTCTCTTCAACCGTCAACAAAAAGCCTTAAGTGGGTTTTGCAGCAATAGGGTACGCTGACCGCTACAGCGTCGGAGCACGTGCTATAAGAGCAGGCCTCTAAAGTAGCTCTCACCAAGTTCTGCGGTTGTGTGTAAGATGTGGAAAAGTATGTACGTATACACACATGTATACAAATATGCACATGTATGCTTCTGCTTGTATATATATATATATATGGCGCATTTGCGAATAAATACGCCAGAACGTACAGACACGCACGTGCACGTATATGTGAAAGTATGCATTTGAAGATACGCGTGTCTGTGGAATGCTTGTGTGCACAATTGTATGTACGCCTGTATGCATGCACGGATGCGTCTCTGTATGTATATGTGCGCGTGAACGGCCCTCTTCCGAAAGAAATAGTGTTGAATCTGTACAGTGTACGCATACGTATATGTCTTCCAGCGTGTGCCATTTCAGTTGAAAAGGATTCTGTGTTCTGCCACGATCAGACATACCCAGAGGCTTCCACTCAAAGATACATGGTGAGCCCCCGAAAAAAAATTGACAGCTTTGCGCCAAGCAGGGTTTCTCTTTTGTCACAAACGCGTATATTCACTTCTTTACAATTCATCGCCTGGAGTTCCAAGAAAGATCTCTATCGTCGATTCCGCAGGCGACACCCGTGACTCAGAAAGTACAAGGGGAAACTCAAGTGCGCCGTTTCCCTTTGCAGGCTACCATGTGGTACGCCTACTTTTGAGCGCCGCTCTTGCTTGATGTGGAACAATAGAAACGTTACCCCTCTTTCAGTGCACGGCGCCTAATTTTGGCATATACATTACTCTCCTCCTCTGTTCTTGTATTTTCCGCAGGGCTGTGGCCAATCATAAAGGCTCCTCGACACGGCGAGAACTTCTGCAGACGCCGTCAGTTGAAGAGATGTCGGTAGAGCTAGTCTAGTATTCGTGTGGCTGGAACTTTGCAGAGTTTCCAAAGTAGGGTTCTTCGGAGGACAGAGTCACCCTTTATATAAAATAGAGATACTACCTTTCCTCGCTCCTGTTTGGTGATGACAGATACTCAGTTTTCATGTGAAGGGCAGTGTGATGATTTTTCAATGAGGTTTTTCAGAGGAAGATCGATTGACCACACTTGCAGCCCGGTTTCCGTGATACACACGTGAAATCACCTGGAGACAACGAGGCCATGCATTCCGCTTCAAGTAATTGTAAAGCTTTCTGTAACAGGTACCCCAAACCTACTATAGCTGAAGTTTCTTTGAGAAGATGTAAAGCTTTCTTTAGCAGGGACCCCAAACCTACTGTAACTGAAGTTCCTTGAGAAGATACCGCGAGTAGTTTGGCATAAGGACCGAAGGAGTGTTACTGACTGAAATAGTAGTCTTGTAGATAAAAGTGGCCGTCCCTTTCTTAAAAAACCCACCAGGTGAGGGATTCTATTGACAGCACACCTCTGTCTTATGAGGTGTAATGACAGATTCTTCCATATCACTTAAAGCATACTCCCGTGAAACGATAATTATTACACCGTGGAATAAGCGTGGTAGGGCCCGAAATGTAGTTAGGTATTACGAAAACTGCTCGGGCCGTACGAATTGTGGCACAAATTCGCAGTCTCCTTGTCGTGCTAATCTGGGAGAGGATGCAGTTCAAAAATTCCTACGTGTCGAAAACTGCATGTACAAGCCCTTGTATTCTGCAGTGATACAACTGCTTCAGTTTAACACGCTAACAGGGTGAGTGTACGGTCCCACGCATGGCGACTGAAATCCAGTTTGTCTCAAGAGCGGCACAACGAAGACGGGTAAGCGCTCTGGCAAGTACCGCAAAATGCGCTGTTCATACTGTTAAAATACAGAATTTGTCCAGGCAATACCTAACGACCGTCGTCCACGTGGGATAGTTCACAGAAGATCTCCTCCACGCATGGCGACTGGAATCCAGTTTCTTTCAGAAGTGGCATAACGAAGACATATAGGCGTTCTGGCACGTATCGCAACATACGCTGTTCATACTGTTGTGATACAGAATTTGTCCAGGCAATATCTGACGACCGGCTTTCAGGTCAGGTAGTTCAGAGAAGACTTCTTTTTCGCCTGCACCTGTGCAATTCCTTCGACAAAATCCTCGTGACACAGTTCGGTCGCTCCCCTGCGCAGCGCCACCATACCCGCTTCTACGCAAACAGCTTTCAACTGCGCGCCATTGAAATCATCTGTAGAGCGCGCCAGTTCCCGGAAGTTCACATCTACGGAAAAAGCGCCAGAAGAATCAGGATTGGGAGCACAAGCAGCAGCGTGAATTAACTAGCAACAACAGTGACAGCGTGTAGCGCGCTGTTGGAGGAGCGCCACAAGAAACAGCTGCAGCAGCAGCACGAGGAGCAAAACCCGAATCAATGCAGCGGCAGCAGAAGCCGCCGACGATGGTAATACGCAAAAGCAGGAAAGGAGCAGAGACGGAATAACAGGAGCACAAATAGCATTCAACAACGGTAGAGAGTCGCGCAGCACCGGCAGCAGCCGGCTACCAATGCAGTGGGTCGTCAGGTGAGCATCAGGAGTCACAATCCGGTGTCAGCGATACTGCGGGTGAACCAGAGGTGAAAGACAGCAGGAAGCCATTAACATAGCCAACCCAGGTACGGCAACTACAGCAGCTCCCACCCGCACGCGTGGGCACAAGAAGGCGATGGCTGGCACTGGCATCGCTGAATCCACAGAATTTTCAACGCAAAAGAAGCAGCAACAGGGACGGCACCAGCAGCAACCCATACGACAGCGGGAGCAGCACCGCATCTATGCCGCACGACTAGCAGTAGTACGAGCCACGGCAGCAACAACACCAGTTGACGCAAGGACGCGAAGTGTCGCCAGGATACATTCGTCGACGTTCAGGAGGCCAGGCCGCACCAGCATAAAAAGAAATGCTGCAGAACCAGAGGAAGCGCTGAGTGGAGGCATCCGATGTACCAGTGTCCTCCTTTTTACAACCACGCAATCCGGCCAGAGACACCCCAGCTTTTGACATTACGCGGGTTGTAAGCAACCGAGCTTAGAACCCAGAGATACCGCGAACTATAGAAGTGTAGCTTGGGTGTATGTAACGGCTAAACTACACTGAAGTTTTGCAGGGCAGTGAAAAATATGTATATATGTAAGCATATCATTACATATACATATACATATATATACATACATTCAAGCACGGCACTACGTGTATGCACAAGGTAGATATTTATGTACAAATATATGTGTAACATGGAAGGCATGCTTATATCACGCGTCATTGCCCGACCGGGTACAATGGACCCCAGCCTCTGTACTGATTTCTCTCGAGCTTCCAGCACGGCGTGGACCGGATGCAGAAGTAAACCTCGTGCACAGTTAGCCGGACGTAACCTTCAGTGATCCCTCCCCACCGAAAATGCATTTGCACTCGCTCCCGCCCAGCCCACGCACACCGTAAGAGTGGCTCTCCTTCGCGGACACCCTCGCGACTGCGTGCATACATACGTGCATCCTTGTGTACGCATAAGTACACACACCGCGAACACCACCATGAGTCCTGCATGTCCGTGCACACCGCGGTTCAACATTTAGAGACGGAGGACCAACAAAAAGCGGTGTACATGCAGGAGGAAAGAGGAGTAACTTGCCGTTCTTATCAACATTCATCTTCCTTGCATGAATCTGCAAAATGCGCTCTCGCGCCTCTTCATTTGGACGCGGCAGCTCTATTTTCCTGTCAAGCCGTCCCGATCGAAGAAGCGCAGGGTCCAAAACATCCGGTCGATTCGTCGCTGCTATTACCTGCAGACCATAACTACAAGCAAACCTGCTGAATGAAAAGACAAAGTCACCGGTACCCGAATGCACAGGCACATATACACGCGTTTCTACACGTGGTGATCTGAAGCAGCCGAGTCCCTCCTAGCTGCGCACCCGTACGTGTACTGCCACGCTTAGAATGCAGAGCTTGCCGCGTTATTCGTACAAGGTGAAACATCGACTACAAGGGGCTCCAAATATCCTACAACGGAGGTTCTTACAGACATACTTTTATACGGTCGTCGCTACTGAAACCATCGAGCTGGTTAAGGAGTTCGAGCATCGTGCGCTGCACCTCGCGATCTCCGGAAAGCTCGCTGTCGAAACGCTTCGTCCCTATCGCATCCAGTTCATCTGCAGCATTGGCAAGAAAACAGACGAAGAGTGCAACAGTTCTCACGTGCACTCGCCAGTGCATCAACAGACGTAAACGAACATGTGTCGTTCGTCAGAAATGGCACCCGCAACGTAACGCGTGCGTATACGTCTACGCACACATACAACCAACGGCGCTTATGAATACACACGGACACGCGCAGCTGCACGACAGGACGTGTACACACACTGCATTACACATTTATACACTTTGCATAGTGTGCGCTCACCTATGAAGATAATGGCAGGAGACTTTTCCTTGGCCAGTTCGAACGCGTCGCGCACCATTTTGGCGCCATCTCCAATGAACATCTGCACCAGCTGTGGCCCTGCCAACTTCAGAAATGTCGCCTTTGTCTGAAAGAAAACACCCCTCGGCACTGCAGTCCGGTTTATCTACACCCAACACTGACTGCGTTAAATTTATCTTGACAAGCCACAGGACCCACACCACTCTCAGGTGTCTGTCTGTACATCCAGACTCGTCAGACTTCATCGATCTCACGAGCAACACATTCACCTCTACGTACACCGGCTCCCAGGTGGACTTCATCTGCATGTGTAAACTTCGCATGCAGTACAGCCCACCCCGTGTACATCGGCATTCGCGGCGCCCCTTGTCAGGGGCCCAGTGCCTCCTCGCACGCCCTACACACCCGACTGCACAAAGACGCATGTCATCTCACATTCACAATATGCAGATGTTCGCACAGACGGATTCTACAGTGTCGTTTGCCACTCAGGGAAAGCATTCCACAGTCACGGTGCACGTACACCGCCCTTCGACGAGAAAAATCCCAACTACTCAGCTCCAATGCACCTACGCACGCGTCGTCGGCATGGCCAACAGCACTCCTGCAGTTATCCTTCACCTGTTGCGAATATCCTCTTCGCTATTGTGGAACACATATTCGCCTACGTTAGAATTCTTCAGTAGTGACCAGAAACGTCGGCTTCATTAAAGT
This sequence comes from Sarcocystis neurona, assembly GCA_000727475.1. Lineage (NCBI taxonomy): Eukaryota > Apicomplexa > Conoidasida > Eucoccidiorida > Sarcocystidae > Sarcocystis > Sarcocystis neurona. The sequence goes on along the minus strand of KL647295.1, from coordinate 964,277 downwards.
TTCTTCACAGAACAACACGCGTCACTAAACGATACACAACCTAGCCAAAACAGTTGTCGCTCACAGTGGTCTCGCAGCTCTGGCTGGCCGGTCTTGCTGCAGGGAAGAAAAAAGGTGCGAACACGCTTCCGCGAAAACAAAAGAAGACTTGGTTGCATGCAGTGGACTTGCCGACAACGGGTGCTGCTGATAGCAGGGAACAGTCAGTCGTGAGGCCTCGTCCTTCCCAGAAACTCACAGTCGACGATTCACCCCGACAAACACTCCAAGCCGGCAAGCAGATATGTGCAGGTGCGGTGTACAGAAAGTCAGCGTGGCAAAACGCCTGCTGGTATCCCGAAGTAGACTGCGATCGTAAAATACGTCCATCAGCAGCAGCGCCCTGCTTCTCAACACTGGATACGGAAGTGTCGGCGGAGAATAATTCTACGTAAGAGCACAAACATATACAGATAACCGCACTGAGCTATCAAGTGTGCTTAGCAAGGGAAGTCTTTGCTCCCGTATCCTACCAAGCACCTCGCAAATATCTGGAGTATACGAGAATCATGTAGACACAGTTGCACAGGCGTACGCACAGACGCACACAGGAGGCAGAGCAAAAAACACACATACACACACACTGACCAATTCGAACGTTGGAAGAGGACCGCACACAGGCGTAGATCCCCCTCTCTATTGAGCCGTTACTAAGATTTTTGTGAGAGGCTGCGACTGTAACAGAGCCCACCTGAGCAGCGCATGCACGCGCCAAAAGGGTCTTCCCCGTCCCGGGAGGACCGTACAACAGCACACCTGCAAAACAGCAGCGAGAGACAGAGCGGCCCTTCAACACTGTCGTCACCACTGCGTTTCTCAGAAGCACCACACCGAGCCCCTTTATCACTGGTAGCGGAACGGCGAGTCCAACCTGTCAACGCAGCAGTCTTCGCCGGAGCTTCACTCGTGTTAATAGGATTGATGATTGTTTACCGACAGCGTTATAGCAGGCTACTGTCCTGGTGCTCGACTGCAATACTGCAAGGAGATGAAGTTTCATTTCACCCAGTTCCGCTGCCGCCTTCACGTCCTCTGCGTGTAGCGCATGCGACTGCCTGTAGTTGTCTTCCATAGCAGTCCTGCCACAGGTGGACGTGTTGCTGCTGGCGTGTCTTTGTAAAAAAATGCACTTTTTCAATTCTGCGTGGAGCCGCACCGTGCGCCTAACGACAAGAGGGCACCCTAACAGCAGCTACCCGATCCTGGGCACCCCTGAAGCGGCCCTTTATCAACACGCCGGTCGCCGCTGCGCAACTTCCCTTACTCCCCACGAACCCTACTCATTCTATTACGTTAGTCCCACGCGGTTGAAGCTCCTCCTGACTCTTCTATACAGAGGTCGTTCTCTCCAGCACGACTCTTCTTCACGAGTGGCGTGCGACTGGTGCTGCACTTGCTGCCACTGCGGTTCCGCCGCCTATTTGTGCTGCTGCGATTACCGTGGCTTTTCGTGCGGCTGCTGATGCCACCACTGTTGCGGCTAGTGCCGCTGCGACAACGGCAGTGGCTGGGACTGTGACCACCTACCGCGTGGCTGCTGTTGCCGGCGCCGCAGGTGCTGTGCCTGCTCCTGCTGCTTTTTGCCGTTGCTGCTATTCTTACCCTTTGGGGGTCTTATGCCAATTTTGTCGAAGCGCTCCTTGTGTGTCATCGGCAACACTGCGTTCACGCAGTCGCAGCAGGGACGCAGCAGCAGCAGCAGCACCAGAATTGCAACAGCAGCTGCAACAGCAGCTGCAGCAACACGATCACCGTATCAATACCGCATAACATAATTAGACGGAAATGTGACGTGTACTGCTGCGCTTCGAGTGAACCACCAGACGGCTGCCACGTGGTGGTGTGTACTGGAGTCTCCTGCGCGCGAGTGCGCGAGCAAGATACGCAGTCGTGAATACAAGGGGACGCGACGCATTTGCACACCACACTTCCACCGATGCAGAGCCATCTACAGTTTCAGCGTTGTGCAGTTGCCGTTCCTCTGTCTTCTTCTTCACCTTCTTTACCATTCTCACGTGGCTACGGCCGCGTGCGTTACTCTTCACCGTGTTTTTTTCACACGTTAGCTCACCGCCTCCAGGCCGCTGTAGCACTCTTCTCGAAAAGGCTTATCAGTGCAAAAGGGAATCCACATACGTACACACTGTACAGTCGAGTTGTACGTATGTATAGATCTACGGAATCATACACAGGAAGCATTCGTTTACACATGTGTACACATTTGTTTATGGATGTAAATACGCAAAGATACGCGTACACACATACGCACGTAGTTGTAGACAAACGCTTGTTTCCGTACACATATACATACGCACGCGTATATATTCCCAAGAAGCTTTTGCGACTTTCTGCGCACGCGTGTCCAATTCTTCTACGTCATTCGTTGTAATCCTCTATGCCAGTGTTTTTCAGCACACCTACACGATTGTGTATGGATGTCCAGACGTGATCCTTTGCACATACAAATAAACAGACGACACAAAAGTCTATACATGTGTACAGCTCACCGACGGCTTCTATCAGTTCCTGGATTTGCTTGTCAAGTCCTCCTACGTCATTGTATTCCTCGTGGGGTCGCTCGTCCACTTCCATCGCCCGCACGCGGCTGTCGTACTCCGCAGGCAGTTTGTCGAGTACCAGATAGCTGTCTTTGTTCACCCCCACCTATGCCAGCGGGACAGTACAAAACTCGCATGCACGCGTGCAAGGACAAGAAAAGAGAGGTGGGGATGGGACACAGTGAGAAGATGACAAACCAGTTTCTCCTCTTTCTGCACTGTGAATTTGCCCGCGCGGCAGCGGCAGCAGACGATCAGACCTCGACACCCGAAAGCATTCGCAACCGCGAGACAAAACACGCACTACACCCGCAGTTCAACCGGGGGATTTCATTTGTCTCTTTCCGTCCACTTCCCCGAAACAAAATCCAGAACAAAGGGAGAGAGAAACGCCATACAAGCACGCACACCGACGTAGTAGCATAGGGAAAAAACACCGTTCTACCTCGTTCAGTTCCGACCGAGTAGACACGCAAATAGAAGAAGTGGAGACGGCCAAGATAAGCTGGAGATGGTGGAGATTAGGCAGGAAGAGTACAGAGCAACCTTCACTGACGTAAACATCTTTGCAAAGTAATTCTGCAGAACACCGCAAAAGAGTCGGTCCAGCTTCCTGTCCCTCCTACGTTTTGGTGTCCACATGTGTGTTTCCCAGGTAGACACACACGCATAGTGAGATATATATAAGTACGTCTGTACATATAGCAGTGCACGCAGGCACAGGAACAAGATGTCTACGCAGGCGTCCTACTCAATCCTGTGTACTTGCATGAATGGACAACACATGCTGCCTCAGCGATGCGTGGACAAGGCAAGCAGAGGCCAACCTTTCGAACTCCGCGACTACGAGAAAATTCTCCGCCTCCCACGCACCACTACCTCGTCCCGAAGCGGTGGCACCACCAGGGGGAGCATGCCTGTGACAAAAAGCTTATAGTTCCTTTCTGGTGCATCGACGCCATAGAGGAGTATTAACAAATACAGCTGTATGCACGTCCTCCACCTTTTGTTGTTGCTGACTGGCTGCTGTTGGGACAGCGTAGATGCGGTTGTTCGAGCCGCTGCTTTTCCAGGACTTTGCCTGCTCCTCGTGCTGCGTCACTGCTGGTGCTGCTGCGCGACTGCGTGGCCGCTGCGATTCTTGCTTTGCTGTTGCTGTTGCGGGGCTCCTCTTGCTGGTGTTCCCATGGTGCTGCTGCTGTCTTCGTTTTGCCTGCTGCTCCCGCTGCGTCACTATTGGTGCTGCGCGACACTTACCAGATCTGCTGGCTTCAGCACCGAGGGCTCTACCAGGCCAATGACGGGCAAGAAGATAGTCTGCCGCAACACACGCTCGAGCAGCAGCGGGAGCAAAGAAAGTGTGTCGCACAAATACCGACAGAAACATCACCGCGGCAGGAACAGAGAAGCGACAAACGCGAGAAGTGCAACATCACCGACAGGCACTCAGGTGACGAAGATCTTGTCCACGCACAGGCACAGTGCGTGCGATGCACACTCATACACATATATGCGTACGTGTAACACGCACTCATCTATCTCCGCGGACTGCATACACACACATATGTGTGCACATATACGCACACGCACACACACTTACATAATTAGGCATGCAGGCGTGAACGTCCGTAGTCAGCTATATACTTGTGTACACATACATGTACATACTCGTATACGTGATACGAAAATACTGACATATATATATATACACATACATGTTCACATATGTACACACACAGAGGTGCCTCCACAGAAAAACATATGAGAGATACGTAGGTAAGCACTTAGGGGCCTATACATTCTCTTTTCTATGTGTGGAGACAGACAAAGCCATTCACGCAGCCAAACGCACAAGCCCGCATATACGTGCACACACGTGCCTCTACGTACACGCATGCAAGCACAGACTTACAAACACACAGTCACCTCTCTACACACACGACATACGACGCACCCACGTATACGTGGAGATGTTTCAGGTATATTTCTCCGCGTACCTTTACAAGCACATATCCATCTACAAACCACGCGTATCAGCACACGCAGAACCTCACTGATATAGATCCACGTGTACACGTCGACGCCCACAAATTCCCAGGAGGGTCATGCAATCCTCCTGCACATACGTGCGTATAAAGATACATGTATAGATGTAGACAAGAATATTGCAAGAGGAAAGTGTATGCAAGTTAAAGCACATGCGTATCAGCATACGCTTCCACACACATACGCAGTCATTTACATTACCATGTGTAGAGAAGTATGTAAATATATATACAGCGGAAGAGAGCCAGAGAGAGAAACACGTATTCTCTAGAAACATGTATTCTCTACGCAAGCAGTTCAGCTTGGGTGTACCTGTCTAGTGGAAGTTTTGATAACCATGCACTTCCCGCGTCGCTGCGCATCGATGTCTCCGACTGCGCCATCTTCTTCCATTTCGTCTGCCTCTTCATTGTCGAATATCTTGAAAAAACAAGAGAGACACCACACGCAAAGTCTTCTGCAGCAGCGACTTAAACCCCTGGACGAAGTCTGCAGCCACCCTGGAGAAATGCGCAACAACAATCGCTGTCGAACAGCCGAGACTACAGGCAGGTCACGAAAATGGAGAGTGCCGGGCACGTATACGAATACACTTGTCCACACACCGCTCAAGACACGAGCTCGCCTACATTTACACATCTGCTGTGAGAAATACTCCTCGTCTGGAAGCACACGATGAATATTGGTACATACGTGTGGACGTATGCACTGACTGTGACAAGGGAAGTCTCAAATGGAGTCAACGGTGCCACTGAAAATCTGGCACGCAGCGCCCCCCACATGCACGTCCAAGTGCGCGTAGCCCGGCTGCAAACACGGAAACACTTATACGTATATATATATATGTATGTATGTGCATACGCGTGTACTCATACACACGTGTATACACCGAAACACATACGACATTGTACGCATACGTATTTGCATACACACTGATAGCATATATATGTATAATGTACACGTACACATTTATACACACACGTGTGGGTGTATGTTGGCATCCACCAACCCAGGAGTAGCCAGACATGCATCCAGAGCCGTCGCAAACTCCGAGCTCGTCGCGTACATCCGCGGCGGGAAGGAACCACACCAGTACGCAAAGACGTATGTGTTGCGGCCAGATGCGTGTTGCACTGTAAAACGCTGAGTGCACTTAGGTTGTGTTTTGTAAGTCGGCTGTAAACTCGACATACTGACGTAGACGGGAACGCAGAAACGTCCACACGCCACTGCAGATGTTGAGGAAGACGGGACGCAATGCCTCGCCGAGATTCAAAAGAAAGAGCTCAGGGTGCACGTGCAAAGGTGTGCTGGCCGTCCGTCCTCCCCTCGTCTCGCGGGTCGAAGGTTCGCTGCTAACGTCAGCAATGATACACTAGAGTTCACACAGAAAGACACATCCACACGAGTATCGTTGTGCCCACTGGAGATACATATATATACATATATACACGTATATGTCACATGCATATGTGGGTGGGGGTCTACGGCGACAGAGCCAGTCACCTGTACACACACATACTGATAAAGAGACACACAGACGTGCACGTGAGTACAGTGCCCTCCTTGTCCTCCGCTGGCAGCGCGGTGCCTTGCGCGAGCATTTCCTGAGCCGCCGTTGCTGTTGCTCCTGCTGTTAGTCCTGTCGCTGCTACCGCTGTTCCCAGTCGCCTTTGCTTCTTATTCCCCTGTCGCAGCCCCTAACGTTGCTGCTGGTGCTGCTTCTGTTGCTGCTGTGGTTGTCACTCGTGTGCTGCTGCTAGCGGTGCTGGCGCAGCTCTTGCTACTGGCCTTTTGTTGTTGTTCATTCTCAACGGTCACGCCTGCCGCTGCTGCTCCAGGTTTCTTGTTAGGGGACCTGCAGCTCACAGGTCATTGTTGCTGCTGCTGTTGTTGCTGCCGTCGCTGTTGCTGTCGCCGCAGCTGTTACAGTTCTTTCGCTGCGGTGCTTGCTGCTGTTGGTGGTGCTGCTGCCGACGCTTACCTCCACGACGTTGGCGACGAGGTACGGCAGCTGTCTGTTCAATCGAATTTTCTCTAAATTGTCCTTCACGCGCTCCTGCAGCAAATAGCAACGTCATACTCCAACAAATTCTCAAGATGCCCTAGCTGACTCCTCGACGCGCATTTCTCTACGTACACATATACATATACGTACACACATGTATGGCTCAATACCCGCACATACGTACATACGTACATACGGGTGTGCATACACAGAACTGTTCAGATCTGCCTACGCGAATGTACACTTTGAAGGGACACGCATTTGCACACACATCTACACGCCTGCAGATAAGTATACATATATATATATATATGCTTTCCAAAGTATTACTGTGCGAACCGATGCACAAGCGTGTACTCTTGTATACGTGCCTACAAATATGAGACTGCTTCGATGCCTACCCACGCATCGACTTGAAGCAAGTGACACTGCCGTTGCGTGCGTGCAGCCCCTGTACGTGACGTAAAACGGAACAGAAAAGGAACAGATTTTCTCGGCTTCTTCCGTCAGCGGCGATCCTATGCGTCTAAGCCGAGGCCGCCGCCAAGCAGCCCTTCTCAGTGTTTCACTACTACGACTGCTGCCACTCGTATACACACAGTTGCCCTTCTGACTCGTAGCACGGCTCTAACCGCTGGTGCTAACGCGCTCTTCAGGAAGTGTGCGTGTGCGCACGTACACACAAAGAAACACATATATAGATACATGTATACGGATACTGCAGCGTGATGCATCTCTAGAGTAGACGAACACATGTATCTTTTGCAGTGCCTTCTGCCGATAGACTCCGACTGCAGCAGGTCTTTCGACGCCGCAAACGCTACAACCACGCCCAGCTACAATAAATCATAGCAGTTACGAAATTTTCTGCGCGGCAGCAGCGACTGTACAACACAGTAGTGCGTGCCTTGCCCGCGTGCGTAAATGGAACAGCACATACATACACATATACGCGGGAGAGCATGCACTATTGATGCTGCTTCTGACGCAGTCCCTGTTCCACCCGGATGCCGCTGTTGCTCGTGCTGCATGCTTTTCCTGCTGCATTTGTTTTCGCTGTTCCTGCGGCCGCTGCCGGTGTGGTGGCCACCGTTGTGCTGCTCAGCAGCCTTCTCCGACGCTGCTATTGCTACAGCCTCCGTCACTGCTGCTGGTGCCTCTGTCGCTCCTGTCTTGCTGATGGACACTCGCTTGCTGCGACTTCCGCTGCTGCTTCACCTCTTGCTGGCGCAGCTACCCCTCTCTGCTGCTGCTGCTGGTGCCCGCACTGCTAGCCCCGGCCTTCTCGCTCCTGCCGTTCTTCTCCCCGATGCCTGTGTGAGCGGTTACTTGCATAGAGTGCAGTTCAAAGCGCAGTCGATTGGCTTCACTCTTCAGCACTCGCACTTCGCTGTCGATCATCGCAGTACGTATGCGGATGTCTCCTGCGTTCATCGCTCGTATCTCTGCCGTTACTCCATAATCGTCTCCTCCCTGGTCCCCTGCCGCTGCTGTCTGACTGTCCCCCATCGTGTTGGAGACGGTGGAGATGAATGAAGACGAAGACGGTGAAGCGAGGGCTCAAGAACACGAAACAAACGCAGCACGTGCTGCTGCTGGACAAGGGCGAGGAGCAGCACGGGTGGAACAGGAGGCGGGCGCAGATCGACGGAGAGACGAAGGAAGTGCGCGCCGATGAAAAATTTGCACGCAGCCGGTGGGATAGAACCAGCAGAGAGGACAGACTGCGGGACAAAGAGATGGGGATGCAGGGGAAAAAGTGGGCAGAGAAGAGAGGCGAAGCAGCACGGAGCACGACGCAGGACTTCAATGGGGTGGGGAACAAAAACTTGACGGAACGCGTGACAACGACAGGACGAAGACGCAGTGCACAGAAAAGTGGGCGGAAAAGCGTATCAGCCCAGTTCCGGGATGCAAAGGCAGCTGCAGCACACACCCTCAATGCAGCAGATGTCACAGGCGAAAGAAGGCGGCCACACCGCGGTGAGGGAAGCCCCAGCACTAGCAGCAGGTTGTTGCACCGACTGCAGATCGCCCAGCGACAACGCAAGTAGGCACTTCAAAGGGAGAGGACGGCGAATAGAAAGGAATGGACGTGGACAGATATTAAAAGGAAACTGTATCACCACTACCGGATCAGGTAGGGAGGGGTATCCTCGTAGGGAGCTATCCGGTCGGGCTGGACTGGTGCGGCGGTAGACAGGAGCTCGCTACGGAAAAGCCACGTTGCCGCAGCAGTGTCAACAGTCAGGGAGGGGAGTAACGCAGAGGAACGCGGAAGCACTAGAGATTGAGTACAGAATACGGGAGACCGCAGCAGCGTACACAGACGTGCAGCAACGCAGGCAGAAACACTCAAAAACAGGGGGACCGCAGGATAGAAGCCAGGAAGCCGGGAACAGCACCGGCGGCACGTTGGCTCAAAACGTATTGCAGCGTCACGAGCCTCCTGCCGCAAAGAGGACTAATGAATACAGAGAAACATAAAACCAACTGCTGTTGAGGGCCGGGTGTGGGGCAGCACTCCACCTGCATGCAAGGATATGCAGGACGCAGCTTCTTGATTCGTACCAGTTCACATATATACACACATCGTCAAAGGGTCGCGAAAAAGAACTGCTGACTGGGGCTGCGGTGTAACGGCAACTGCTCTTCGAATGGAGACACCCCGCGAAATACGCGGCAAATGGGGATCCCAAGTACAAAAGACGTGTCTAGCGGTGTAGGTGGTCGCGTGGAGCGTCGACAGAAAGAAGCGGATTCGACCTCGGGAGCGGAACACGAAAGAGAGTACGTTTGGGGCGTCGAAGGACAGTGAAGAGACGCAAGAAGAAATACGGACGGGTGCAGGACGCTGGATTTCCACGAAGCAGGCCTTCTGCACGAGAGCTGATGCAGCTGCTCTCCAAGCTTGACGTGTACTCGTGGAGCTGTAGCTTCACTGTCGCTGCTGCTGCCCGCACAGCACTTCCGCGGCAGCGCCTACAGTTGCTCGCGTGCGACTCGGCTACCAGCGCAATCGTGCTGGTGTTACGTCACCAGTTCCTGCAGTGGTACAGTTCCTGCCGGTCCTTTGGCCCTTGCTGTTGCTTTCTACGTATCGTGGGTGAGTGCCTGCTACTGCTTCTGTTGTCCTTGGTAAACGCTGTCTTCCTCTTGCAGCAGCACCTTCTAGCAGTCAAGGCTTCTTCAACGGACGCTGCTGGTGCTGCCAGTGAACAGGTGCGGCGCTACTCCCGCTCACGGTCGCAACAGTGGCAACGGCACAGCAGCTGGTGAATGTCAATATCCGTGAGGCTGCTGCGGATGCAGTGACGGACGCAACCTGACAAAAGTCTCGCGAAGCAGCATAGAAAAAGAAAAGACTTTGCGCGGGAAAAGAACGGCGATGTTCGACGAAAATATGTTTTCTACTAGCGAGACGGTATCTGTAAGGAACTGAGGAGTGGTTACGAGTCTCCAAGTGTGATGTGCGGACCCCGCAAGGGCCGTGACAGTGCGTTGTGCCGGGTTCGTGCTACGTCAAACCTCCGCTGCGCACACACCTTCGAAAAACTGATGGCGCCGACTTGCACACGCGTGCCTCCATAAGGCAATGATGAAGCTGCGGGAGTGCACTGGGAAGGAGAAACGCGCAGACTGCAGATGGATACTGTGGAAGAATAAACGCATAAAGTGCGGCGTGCGTACACGGCAGGAACAACAGTGTGGTCACGGTGCGTGTGGGTGCTCAACGGTAGTGAAGGAGAGCTGTTCGTAGGCTTGAAGTTAAGAGTGACTCATGTGCGGCGCAGCTTGGCACTGTGGAGAGCATTGTACCTGAGGGACGTACGGAAGGGGTATGCGTTGACGTGAGTTAGGGAGGCCAGATACGCTGTACGAACACGAAAACGGACAAAGATAAAGCACGGGTGTATATATCTTGACGGAGAGGCTGCGGTGCAGGTGCACTTGAAGCGTAGAGACATGAAATTGTGGACATCCAGCGGAACGTTACGACGCCACTGCGCTGCACGAGCAGCGGGGCCACGAATGACACGAGTGCGGCGCGCGTATATCTCAGTATGGGACCTAGGCGGCTACGGAGAGGTCTGCATACATCGGGGGGAAGAAGGTCCGAAAGGGGACAGGGGAAGGCAGCGCATGGGGCACAGAAAGGAGTGGTGCCAGGAGCGGATGCACCGAGAAGAAAAGGGAAGTTCCGGGCGGGAGCGCAAGGAAGTAGCGTGAAGTTTCAGATCAGCTGCAGCAATACAGAATAGATACAGCAGAAGGCGGACACAAACGACAACTGCATAGAGGAATGAGGAGAGAAAGACCATCACGTGAGCACAACGTGCTGCATGCGCTGTCGTTCTTTGATACACTGTCCGTTTGACGACTCTGCAGACAAACAGAGGAAAAGGAAGATAATACAGTTCAGCGCAGCTGGCAGCATTACGAAGGTGGGCAGAAGGAGGAAGAGAGGAATACGAGGATTTGAGGATACACGCAGCGGGTTGTCCACCAAAATGTTCCAGTGCTGCCTGTCGTAGTCAGAATATCCCTGTTCCACTCGTCCAGGCCGCTCCAGTCTCTGCTGCTGGTGTGCTGCAGCTGGTACTGTGCTGCTGCCAGTGCTCTCCTGCTGCTGGTGCTAGTGCTGCTGCTGCCGCTGCTGGTGCCGGTCCTCTTGGTGGTGCCGGTGCTGGCGCTGTTGCTGCTACCGGTGCTGGTGCTGTTGTTGCTACCCTGCTCGTGATCTGTAGTTGGTGTGACGCTGCGCCGCTACTGCGGAAGCTGGTGCTGGTGTTGCAGGCTGTGCCTGAACGGTGCGCAGCTGCAGTTTGGGCTGTTGCTTCACCGCTCATGCCAGTGCTGGTGCGTTGGAACCACCAGTCCTACACGTACTGCATGGGGCTTCTGCTGCGGCTTGTCGCTAATCTTTGGCAGCAGCTGCTGCTTCTGTTGTCCACGCGTCCGCTGATATTTCCAGTTGTTTATTGATGAGGCTTGGGTGGTGCAACTTAGTGAGTTTCTGCCAAGGCGTGTACGGCTGCATTGGCTGTCGAGGCAACGAGAGATGTTACTTTTCTTGGTGGGCGGGTTCCATTGCATGTCCTGGCGTTGCGCTGCAGCTCGCTGCGTACAACCTTATCGCACACGTACACAAGTACACCGTGAACATCAACATAATGTATGTCGAGAAGTTTGTGCTGTGCTACTCCTATGCATGTGTGTAGTATAAAGACAAAGGTAATTGTGGCCGTGCGAGCGCATTGTCGCCAGTGCAGCCATAGGCCGTTGAGGGCGCCTTCACAACGTGCAGACGTGTTTTCGTTCTCCTCCGCGAAACGGCGGCAGCAGGGGCTGCGCAGATGTTGTACTGCTGCAGCTAATGCGGTAGACTTCCGCTGCCACTTCGAATGTTGCGGTTCAGCGACTTGGAGCAGCTGCGTCAACAGCAGCAGCATCAGCAGCAGCAACAGCAGCAGCAACAGCGGCGCTATTAGCAGCAGCAACAAAACAGCAGCAGCCTCCGCAGCAACCGCAGACGGCAGCACGCTGAAGCAAGCGGGCCAACACCGCTCTGTGCCCTCCTGACACTGGGTCGTATACACAATCTTTTCGTCCTCCGCCGCGTACTCCTCTACAGTCCCGCGTGGCGTCGGCGGTGCCGTCGTGAGCAGAGCAGCTGCACGAGCAACAACAACAGCAACAGCCTGCGACACCGGGCCCTGCAGTCGTAGCACAGGAGCTCACCTACGACGGACGACCGTCATCTGCAGAACCAGCAACCGCCGTGGCTGCCGCAACGGCACGTACCAACAGTGCCTCCAGCAGCAGCGAGCAGCACGAGCAAGCAGCAAGGCACTGCAGGAGCAGACGCTTGAGCAATCACGGCTGCAGCGAGAAGTACGGGTGGCTGTAGGTGCTTGTGCCTTTAGGTTTCATTGAGGGTCGTACGGGATCTCTATATATTGCGTGCTCACGACGTAATTGCTTTCATTCTTGTTAAACACAGGTAAGGATGCAGGTCTCGGTTCCGGTGTGAAAACAGAGAGCACCGTCGGAAGAGTAGCTTCATCTACTCGTACCGCCTCACCTCGCGGGCAGAGAGTCGCTGCCGCGGACGACTACTCTTCCAATTGCTCGTGCTCCTGTTTCTCGAGCAGCGGCTGGCCGCTGAGGCTGCTCCGGTCCTCGCTATTGCTGGGAGCGCCACTGAAAACGCGGGTGTACTACCGCAACTACTGCCCCTCACGATGCTCGTCTCGTCGCTGCTGCTGCGCTGCTGACACACTGCCGCTGCGACAGCTGCTAGACAAGGGCGCAGGAATTGCCTCCGTTGCAGCGACAGCTGAATGGCAGCAGTTGCAGCAGTGACACAACAGCGGCGCCTGCAGAACAACACAGAGGCTGCAGGAGGAACAGCAGAAGGGATACAAGCACTGCCAGCGGAAGAGGAGGTGCAGCGCAGCAGCTGGAGCGACTGAGAGAAGCAGCAGCAGTACGGGTGACGGCGCGGCGTAAACAGGAACGAGGGTACCAGGAGAATGCTGGGTGAAGAAGACTGGACTTCTGAAAGGTCCACTAGCGCGGTGAGTCCCAGCGGCGCCGAGTAGGTCGATGTGCATGCGCGTACACGGCTGCGTATACATATATATATGTATAAATCTGTAGCGCACCAGTATCTATACGCATGTGTGTACACATATACGCATGTGGACATATGGATACACCTGTAAATATAACGAGGGACGCAGGGAAATGCCACTCTGCAGAGGACGAATCGCCTGGTTAGTCGCTATACGTCAGGTAGCGTGCAAGAAACGTTCCTGTGAACTTCACTTCACAGCGTGCCTGTGCAAGTTGGTACTTACGAGTGTGACCGCACAGCTGTGGATATCCTGCTGCTGCACTTCGTCTGCAGTACCTGTGGTGTTCTGCTGGGTTGGCCGCTTGTAAAAATTGTTTCTTTCTACATCAATGTAGGACGGAGGAAGTGCTCTTATGGACGCATGTACATAAATATTAGCTGTGTAAGTATGACAACGTACGTAGGTAGATGCTGTATACGCATGTGTACACACGTGCGTATTCGTGTGGTAGGCATGCGTGTGTGTGTACGTATTTATAGAATCAAAGGTGTAATCGCAGTGTGTGTCGGTATCTGTGATGACAGGGGCTTACGCAGAGGTTTGCTGAGTTTCTGGAGCTCCGCGTGTCTTGTATATGGGTGCTTAGACAAAGGTGTATGTACCCGTATGCGCGTAGGTGGGTGTGGCTAGCACACACACAGTATGCGTGGGCTCTCCCATATATCGCTGACGCTTCGTACGTGCGTTAGTGTGGGGTGGCTCGCCGTGTTGCAGAGCTGCGTGGAGGAGGCTGCCACCGGTAGTCGGGTATACCCGCCACAGCAGCAACAGGAACAAGTGCTGCACGCAGTGGTGCAGCAGGGGCAGCACGGGCAGATGAGGCTCTCGACGTTGCAGGAGCAGCAGCAGAGGAACAGAACTCACGAAGAGCATCTTCTCTTCGTCCAAGACGAGCAGCTAGACGTCCTCGAGACGACTGTGGGCAATCTGAAAGACATTGGACTGCAGATAGGGGAAGAAATAGACGGGCACCAGCAGTTGCTGGGCGACCTGGACGAGCAGGTGGAGTGGACTCAAGGAGCTCTGAATCGAAACATGCTGTTGCTTCATAAGATGGTAGAGAGACAAAGCACCGCCTGCCTCTGCTTCACTGCGATTATTCTCTTCCTCGCACTGTTGGTGCTGCTGTTTCTGGCCTACTAACGCAACACGAGCGTACCTGTAGACGCAAACCAGCGGACGCATGTTTATCTGCCGAGGTGCAGCGAGACTCGTCCGTCTTCAACGCTGCGTATCTGCGTTCACGAGTATACATATATATACACATGTACAAGTGCAAATACATCGACGAATATCTGCCCTCATGCATATACAGACAAGCGCGCTGTGGATACGATTCCAGTTGTGTGCACGTACCCCGATGTCCACGTACGGGTGACTTCACGGGGAGGACCAGTCAAGATGAGTGCACGGGTGGGAGCAGTATTCAGGTGTTCAGACGACTGCATAGGTCCCCCGAATCAGCGGTGACCTGCCCGTCGACAGGCACACGTATACATGTATGCGTGAGCACACCCGTCACAGTAGTGTGTTTAACCGTGTATACACATAGATGTGCACACGATGTATGTATACATCGGGGTGCAGCGCATTGAAGGACTCCTTCGTGTAAGACAGTATGTGTGACAGTGAATCCACACAAAATATTCATACACTTATATGCAGGTGCGGCGCAGTGAAGATCTCTTTCGCGCAAGACAGTTGTATTAGGGGTCAAAGGGGAAGACGTGTTGGTCGTCATTGTGTCCTCATGCGGCAGTGCACCAAACTGTCGGAAAAGCGTTGCATCTTTCCAAGTATACAATTGCCGCTTTGTCACCGCCCTGCCCCATGAGGATATGGCTGTGTGATGAGGTGTGTTCTTTCCGCGGACCCAGCTTCGTACTGAGTAGGCAGCTGCAGCAACCCCGTGCGCTACTGAGGCGACGATTGTCTCTTAAACCGTCAGTAGAGCCGTTCACGTATGCTGTCGAGGACCAGAATTTATATTTTCCGTCAGAATTTCAAGTGGTTGTGACCTGCTGGTCTGCCCTTACTCAAGCGCAGCGGCTGAGGAATCACCACTGCGTAGACTTCCTTGTATCAAAGGTATTGAGGAGCGAGACTCGGAATGTGTTGCGGTGAACCACGTCAGGTGTTCATGTGTGTGCATGAAGGTAAATAAAACAAATGCGTAGGTGCACAGTTGTAAACAAACGTTTCACTCCTTGTGTGAACGTTAACACATTAGAAAAGAGAGGAAGAAGCGAAGAAGTGAACCAGAGAGGATGGATGGATACAAAATGACAGTTATCTGGACGTCCGCGTCCCCCTGTGTATGCAACATCATATACACAAAAACGAAGGGGATCACCAGGAAAGGAAGAAAGAACAGAGCTGGGCTTTAGTGACTTGTGCAAGCAGGCGGAAGCAGGACTTACACTGTCTGCAAAGGCGTGGCCGCTTCCTCTGGCGAAGAAACTGTTTGGCTCTCGTGTAGAAGGGCAAAAGGACGACATAAAAAGGCACAAATGAAATAGTAAAGTCTCGTGTGCCAGACACCTTTGAAACACCCCCTTTGAGACACTCTTCTGCAGGAACAGCTGCAGGAGTGTCCTGTTTGCCACTGCTGCAAGTGCCGTGTTCTCTAAGAGGATAGCAGTTTTTATGCATGTCAGCATCCCCCTCAGCACTCTCGCCAGTCTCTTTGTGAAACACCCGCGAAGGAACGGAGTGCTTTCTCGTCTGTGTGCGGACGCGATTTGTCCGAAGGACACGTATCTAGTGAAGAGGACGTGGAGTACGGCGGCGGCAATCTGCAAGTGATGCGCTCCAATGTACAGGGCTGCGAGGACGCAGTGCCGGTGTAAGTATTTTTCTCTATAGCAAACGCCAGCTTTTTTCTTGTAAGGGAGGCGACGACTGCAGTGAGCGGCAAATATCAAGGAGAGCGCCGCAGAAGGCATACAGGGGGAAACGCTACTCAGTGCTCCTCGGTACTTGGAGAGAGCTGCTTGCCGAGCGAATGCGGTGTAGTGTAAGCACATTCGAAAGAAAGACTTTTCAGGCGAGCCGTCAAGAAGTGGCTCCTTCTCAGGTTTTTACCAGGTTTTTGGAGGGGGCGCTGCACGGCGCGTCCTTGTACAATTGTCAGGCTTCTGCGGATCGAGGGTCATCGTCTACGGTTGGTGGTGTCGGTACCCTCGTGCAGAATCCGCCACATGCAGGGCGAAGGCTGTAGTACAGCACTCGCGCGTAGGTCAAGGGATCAACCGTCGTCGAGATACGTGCATGAGTGTGTACTTGTGCGCTTAAGTATACAGAAAGAAACAGTTCGGAATGCAACGGAGCATACGTCGACAAAGGCGTGTACGCAGCATTCCAATACGCCGGATTCTCATCTACAAAGGTTCTTCCACGGTTTTTCCTCTCCCAGAACAACTGAAGAGTTACTGTCGAGGTCACGCGGCGGTGAACGGCCCAACCGGATGAATGTATCATTGCGGACTCTCTTGTGCTGCATGTCTGATCCTTGTAACATTGGCTTCTGCGACCAACGAGGCAACTCTTCTTTTTCAAAAGTGAGTGAAAGTAACCATGTCCATTGCCCTGCGCCTTGCGCAGTCACGTCACTCCAACGCGTCAACAGACGCAAACGTTTGACACAAAGGATTCTGTGCGCAAGACAAACTGCTTGTCACTCCGCCCTCGTCGCACATATGCAGGACACGTAGCACTGGAAAATCTTGCGATAGAACAATAACAGCCTGGGATCCGCGCGACTGCACCATGTGCTTGAGGTAAGCCCTTGGAGATTCACAGATGTAGGTTGAAGTTTCGGTGACGCCTTGTATTCCCTTAGACGCGTCGATACAATCAATTTGATGTTGCTATGTCCCGAGTACTATTTCTTGAACGACTACAGTCGAAACTGCACAGTGATCTGGCTAAAGGGTGTCAAGTCGGTGAATCGCTCACTGCCGACGATCGACCGCATAGCTTTTTCCGGCATGGAGAACAAGGGTACACTTTGCGCAGTTGCACAGTGAGGGTGGCATGCAAGAAGCACAACATGTGAACACCTGTTTGTTCAGACTTCTGTCGCTCTTGCATTTTCCCCAGTTCGAGGTGTGCGCATGGATCGGTGAGCGTGCAAGGCTGATAAAGAAGGAGATTGACAACTGGTGGTTGTCTTCAGGAACGCTTCTTTTCGTACGGTCTGTTCCATGGGTGTCGCCGCTACATCAGTGGCCAGCTTCGCCATACACTATGGATGGTGTTCTGAAGTTGTAGTGCGCGCTTCCGTGTCACAACTCAAATGAGTGATAGGTCACATAGAAACCAGAGCTCACCACATCATTTCGAGAGCAATTTCAGTAGTCATCGCGAGCTTGTATTTATAATGTTTTGTGGTATCAAGTTGGGCTGCGACATGCCCTGGAGCTCATGCACTAATCTAACATGCTACACTACAGTGTGCACAGATGCAACAAACTGTAGATGCCTACGAAGCGAGTATCCGACAGAATCATGCGTCGAAACAAGACAGGTTTTTCTCGTAGACGCAACGCAGCACTGCGGGAAGAGACGGACGAACACAAGGGCACCAGTGCCTGTCATACGTTGAGCTAGTTCTCATCCACGAATGCGTAATGAGTGAGGCCCTTAAAACTGTCAGACTCATGTCGCGCGCCGACCGAGGTGAAAGTAAGAGTACACCAGTCTTGGCGTGCAGAAATTGGGCCGTACCTAGCCTGCAACAAAACCTGTGTGGCACAAGTAATGACGTCGAAAGTGTCCAGCAGCGTTGAAACAAATTCACGAGTAGAGGAGGATATACTTTTGTAGAGCAGGCGCCTACAGCGGAAGGGGAAACAACGACGACATCAGCCCAACAAAGACAAGGCAAACAGAAGTGGGCCTAGTGTTGCGCTGTTTGCTGCTGCTGCCGCTGCTGCTGCGCTTGTTGCTGCTGCGGCTGCACAAGGGGTGATTTCCACGGGAGCACAGTGCCCGTGGGCAAAAAGTGATGCTCAGCATGCAGCCACAGACGAAAACGCTTTCCTGCTCAGTACTCATTGCCGAGCTGTGAACACAACTCCTTTTCACTTTCCTGCGCGCTACTGGGTGTTCGAGCACACAGACACAAGTGTTTACGAGCGAAATGCAGATCCACGCATTCACTCACCGGTAGCTTTCGGCTGTGCGGCAGAACATACTCGATGTTTTACTCCTGTTTACCTGGAGTTTCTTGTAACGTCACAAGTAGTGAAACAGGTAGATATGCGGTCATTTTGCCGCACGGTGGATACATCTGTCTTGTGTTATCTTCAACTGAGCCGATCCGGTAGACGGGGAAAAATACCTGCATCGAC
The DNA here is from genome assembly GCA_000727475.1 of Sarcocystis neurona. Taxonomy (NCBI): domain Eukaryota; phylum Apicomplexa; class Conoidasida; order Eucoccidiorida; family Sarcocystidae; genus Sarcocystis; species Sarcocystis neurona. The sequence continues at coordinate 945,631 of KL647295.1, read as the reverse complement.
TCCCGCTCGAGCCGGTGGGCAGTAGAAGGAGATATAATTGTTGGGTTACAAGGGGGAAGAGATCTGGGAATTCTTCTGTAGTATAGGTAAAGGGCCAGTGAACTGAATGGCCACATGGCGGTTTCCCTTTCTGCCGTTGCTTTCCCGTACCTGCCGTTGTTCCCAAGCGAAACGAGTACTGCTTTTTGACATGTCGACAGGCGCAGGCGATGCAAGGACTGCTGATGTAGATAATCAGTCGAACGTGCCATTACACTGTACAAATGTGAACTCTCTTTCTCCTTCGGCAGCACGAAGCAGATACACCGCCGCCCTCAGTCGCACAAGGAGAACTACTGGCAGCCAGTATGCTACCGAGTGTGTGTGCACCCTTAGATGCAGATAAAGCCGAAAGACGCAAACAAATTCGTGTGAAGGCGTAGCGTCACCGTCTGGTCTCATTCGAGATGTTGCATGTAGGAAAGATGGCATTGTAGTACATCAGGATGACCAAAAGCGGCAGCGGTGACAGCCGACACGGCAGCTATGCATGCGCACATTGCAGAAGTAGCAGCAGAGTAGATGGCAGGAGAGGTGAAAGAGATGCCTACGAACGTAGAGGAGAGAGTAGGAGAACAGAACGATCCGCAGTTGCAGCAGCGAAAGCAGCGTCGGGAAGGAACGTCGCATCACCACAACACATGCACGTCAACGGGCGGAAAGGCAGCACCACTGGCGAGTAGCCATCTGCTTTAGGTGATTTTCAGGTAATGTACACTTGCGATGAATTTCTATTCACAGCAGCCGGCAGTGTTTGTGCGTATACGTGTACGCAGGAAGAGGTGTGCACGTTGTCACTTTTGTGCGTGTACCTGTGCTTGTGTGCGCCCTCGTGTACAAATGTGTTTGAGCTTATGCACGTATGCGCCAAAGATTTGTGTCTACGAGGGAGGCGAATACAGCTACGCCTGCAGCGAGTTCACTTCACATGTGGCATGCCTGAGTGGGTGTAGGGAAACTCTTGCTGCCTGTCGACCTCTCTATATTCTTCTCTGCATACGTGGCAATACAAAGAGATATCCACAGACATATATGAAGACAGGTGTACGTACACGGTATGTATACACTGTTCTGTACATGCGTGTGCATGCAGACAAAGACGCACGCGGGCGCCCGGGCGTGCACAAGTGTAATACGTCAATGCGATTCTGTATTTACTTGCCCGTCTATGCGCAGCTTCCCAGATGCACAGGGCGCACGCCTGTTTGTGCAGTCATCTATGCCACATTGGTACCAGCATTGTATATGTTCCTTGAACAGTACATGTAGAACCACACACCTAGGGGAACATTTGTGTACGCATTTGTTAAAATATCTCTCGTGACGGTTAAGGCTACGTATACCTACGAACATATATACGTACGTACAAACATGCATATGTTGCCTATATCTGTCCTTAACAAGACGCATATATGTGTTCTACGGAGATGGTCTTGTTTCGCTTCTCTGCTCTTCGTGCGACTTTACAGCATGTGCTTGCACATTCGCCTTCGGACTCTGAATGTCCTGTTCCTGCAGACGTATGAGGATTGAACAAGCATTTTATAGCGGTTGGTGGTTTGGAGGCAGAGAAAGGTCGTTTTGACGGAGCGAGGTACCGCAGCAACTTCTTGCATTTTACCTTCTGTTTCCGATCCGTGTTTAGTTGCGGCTTGGGAAAATGGTGCTGCCTACTCGTGTTCTCGTTGTGCCTCATTTGTTGATTGAGGCGCTCCCACTTTTCTCTAGTTTTATAGCTAAAATGTGTTACTTCTTTCTTTATATAATAACGCGGTACTCCACAATTTGCGATTCTCTTTTTCGCTACTTCTCGTCCAGCTATTGCTGCATACCAGCTGCTGCTCTCTGTTCCTACTGCTACATATCTCGTAGTGGTGGCCCTACTTTTTACCCCTCTGTGTTAGCTGCATGCGTGTCTGGCTGCACCAATTGAGCGAGTACCAGACATTCTTTTACATGCCTTGTGTTGCGCTGTTCCTTGCCTTACTGCCACAACTCACCAGTGCGACTCATCCTTGCGTTGAACGTCTCCGGCTGTTTCTACTAATACTGGCACACTTGCTAGTGCAGCACAGTTGCTGCAGTGCGTACGCTTGCTGCTACTGTTCCTCGTAGCCTGCTGCTGCAGCTGCGACCCAAAATCAGCAGCACCACCTCCTGCTGCTGCGGGTGGGCAGTTACTCCCGCCGTTGTTACGGCTACTAATGTCGCCGCGCTGCTAATTTGGTTCATAACTTTTCTTACCACCTCAACGGAAGCCTCTGGAGCCAACGAATTACGGTACGTCGCTCTCCCTTCAATACTTCTCCGCTCCACTCATGCGCAGGGGCAACCACGTCAGGGAGATAGGTCTCGTATCAAATACGTAGTCCACACAATATTAGCATTCACTCGACACGCCGTATGGTGAACGAATACGGTGCACAGTTCCTGGGAACAAGAGTTGCTGAAGAGCACATATGCAGAGCTCAAGGGCCCCCGCGGCTAATGCGACAGAATACTTCAAATTCTATAACTTGTAGGAGGCGTTTTTATGTGCGTCATACGGTGTCACTACGTTGTCCTGTGGAGTCGTGTTAACATGGATCCCATTGAGTAGGTCGTCATGTTAGCCGTATCTTTGACGAACGTGCAGCCGCTTAGAGAAGGAAACAACTAGACACGTCGTCTACACCTGTGCAGATCCGAAGTTAGCGATTGGTCGCCTTGCTTCGTATCTCGGGCTGCCTCAGGCGTGACTGTTTCGTCCTCTCGGCTGCACCACCATGAGTGAAAACGTTCTCGTACCGCCTTTAGTGCCAGCTGCTACACGGGTAGTGCAGTGTGAGAAAACGTAACACACAAAAGTGTGTTCTGGACGCAGTTGGATGAGCGCGCGCATATATACGAGACACGTGGATAATGACGGGCCAGCGTCGGCACCGTGTCTTATTTGCCTGCTCAAAGTACGCGCACGATAATATCCAGGGAGATAATGCGTGCACACTGTACTATTGTAAAAGCTTGTTTGTACTCTGTGCGGCCGTAGGGGTTACGCTTCGCTGCCCGTTAAGCTCACCGCTGTTGCCGTTCGCTGTTCCGCTTGTCTTCGCGTTGTCCAACGATTCTTCCACGTTTCACTTTCTTAACTAGGACTGAGATAGTTGTAGACAAGTATTACTCCATATGGATATTTTTTCATTATGTCCATAAATGAACAAGGTTGGTTGTAACGCAGCTGCAGCCGCTTTGGTACACGTGTATGACAGTGTGGATTGCAGGTTGGCATCCGTAGGTTGTTTAAGTGATGCCTTTTTTCGAGGAGTGAAACATGTCTCACGTGGAGGTTACTGCTGCATTCACACTGCGCAAGACGGCCTGCCCATTCATCGAGAAGAGCTGCATCACGGCCTGACACGTGCAGCAGGATGTGGAGGCCTTGAAGCAAGAGCAGTAGAAGGGAGGGGCAAAACAGCAGCACCACACACAGTAGCAGCCGAGGAGCAGGGCGTGAACAAACGCAGAATTGTCAGGTGTGGATCAATGACAAGAGAGAAAGCAGGAGCATGTGTAGCAGAGGCGACGAGAGTTGCAGCAGCAGCCGGAACAGAATAAACAGGAGCAGCGCTCTACATTCGACGCAGAAGATGCAAATGCAGCAGCAGGGCACTAACTGCACGACTAGTATGAAACGATGTGTGGCAGGGGCAAAAGGACAACGAGCAGAAACAGCGGCAGCCACGCGCGTGCGGGAGGCTCAGGCAGACAAGCGAAGCTGAAAGGCTCACCAGCAAACCACTGCGGAAACCGGTGCGGTACCGTGGATTGAGTGCAAGTGAATCACTGCAAAAGCGTCCCCATAAGCGTTCCGGGCAAGTGAACAGGTAAGAAGAACGTAGCTCCCTGCAAACACGGGGAAAAGCAGAACAATGGCGCCGGCCTTTTACCAGCCAGTCGCAACTTCGGAACAGTGCGGTCGTGCGGAGCTGAAGCAAGAGAAAGTGCACTTTTCATCGTCTGCAGCAGCCACATAAGCAGCACCACCAGTGGTAGTCCGTTGTATCATTATCCGGGACAACAAGAGTCGCGCAGCGGCTAGCACTATGACGCGTAAGTTCCTGTGCAGCCTCGAAAACCAAGCTAGTGGACAGGCTGGTTTTTGCCTGTGTGCGGGTTGCAAACTAAGAATTCTTTGACGCCGGGGGCGCACACGCATTGTGGTGATACGCTGCTGGCGCAGTTGCTGGTACCACAAGAGGTGAATCTGACAGCGCAGAGACGACGTACGCGCGTGTACAAAGAAAGGGGACGCAGCGCGCACTGCACGACATCTCGAACATTCGGGCGCTGTGGCGAGTTCCGCCGACAGTCCAGGGGAAAAAAGGGTCCGCCTGTTGATTTCTTCGCCGTGCAGATGATTCCGATCATTGGACCTGTACACATAAACCTCGACGTGCTAGTTGTCGCCGTGCGGCACGCCCGCGCGTTTAAAGGCACGAAGTTGTACGTGCTTACAAACACGACACTGAGGATCCACTTACTTTTGGTTTTCTTGCGTAGAAGAGTGCGCTTGAGTGGACGACAGTACACACCAGTAAAAACGCACGCCTCAACCGTCTCCCTCGACACAACCGTTTTACGGTATAGGTAGGTGAACAACCATATTTATTTGTTGTTATACGCTGAAGACTTAGTGGGAGGTGAAGTTGCAACTTCTCAGTTTCGGACCTGCCAATTCTATCCAGGATTCTATTAGCTCAACTGAAGAATGAGCTGCAACCGGATACCTGTATTCGCACAAACTGCGTGCGCCTATGCGTACGCGCAACACGTACGTCCGCATACATGGAGGCGGTTATGAACACGCACGTCGAATGGTCGTATGGGGAGGCAAAGGTCCGTGAACATGTGCGCGTTTGCAGATCCTGGCGTGCACGTAAGAGCACGCTATCCAAGCCGGTCACGGACTCTTAGACACTCGGTGCATGCACTGTACAAGTGAAGCTCAAAAGGGTTCTCTACCTTGTTTTTGCTCTGACGTGACACACGCGCGACTGCACGTAGTAAACGGCAGCAAGCAGTGACCCACCGAGGAAAGGAGGTACTTGTTTTTTCTGGAGAAGAAGTAACGATTGACTCTGAGGCACAGAATGCCATTTTTAAAGGTTTTACGATCGGGGAAATTAAAGATCAGGCGCACGGCACCACCGCGTCAGCAGTGTGCATGAAGTTCGGCTTTTGCCTGTGATTGTTTTGCCGGCGTTTCCTTACGCGTGAATCTGCACGTGCAGATTCAGGTTCAACACACTTGCCTGCGCTCTATTGTGTATTTCTTAACTGTCCTGTTCAACGTAACTGATTACTACAATTTAACCACGCGGGCTTGCTGCTGCACGCACTGTGAACATATAACCGTGCTCGTGCATCGTCTCTGACAGAGCAGCTAGTCACAGCAATGTATACTACCTACGCAGGGTTAATTTGTTAGTTGTCCGTGCCTTTGCAGGTTGACGTCCATCTGTACCAAGTCTGCACGGCTGTACTCGGTGTTGGTACACACACTTTGGCCGACAGATTGAGGTGCACCTTCCCACGTCGGTGAATGCATCTAAGCAGTTTGTGGAAAGGAATCGATAGTCTGTGAATCACCACAGCGTATGGCATCTGACGCACCGCCAGTATGCTGATGGTCTGCTGTTGTGCATGGTGCCATCGCTGGAGATGCTGCACGAGCGTACGGGATTAATACTCTCCTGGTGATCTCGAGGTCTCGCCAAGACTTGCTAATGCGCTTTGCTGGCCGGGTTCTTCACAGAACGTTTGCCTGACAGAACAGAAGGAGTATCTGTAGTACTGCAACCCCAAAAATAGATAACAGTACTTCTTCACAGCTGGCAAGGAGACGCCCCGAGCCTGCTACCGGATACCCTCGTGCGCGAGGAAAACAGCTTGAACGGTGTACTAAGATATTGACAGACTGTTACGTATGCCAAATGGACTGAGTCACTCTCTCAGAGATCTAGACAAGCTTGTCCACGCTGCGTGCTGCTTACGTCGTTCACCACAGGTACACGTAGAGAGGGCCAAGTGTTTGTATGAGAGGTTTGCTGCGAACGAAAAGTACTGAGCTGGACAGCCGCTGTGGGACAGAGACGCCCTGTTGTCTGCGTTCGGCTAGAGACGGCCAATCAAGGTGATGGAGACGTCAAGTGTGTACCTGCAACATCGGCTGGAACAAGTGTGTGACTGCACTGTTGGCCGAAATGCTATAAAAGAGACGAGACGTCTCCGTGTATGACTGACGCCACGGGCAGTGCCGGCGGCACCTGTCGATCCTCGAAGATCCAGCAGTGAAAGTGTCACCACTTTTTGTTAATCACACGTGTTACACATTCATGGGTTAGTGGCCGCTCAAGTGTGGCAGGCTTGCCTGCTTTTAGAATTGTGATCCGTGTGCGCAAATCTGCCCCTTTCCGTTTCCCTTCACCGGTAACGACGTTGTACAGCAAAACAATTTTGTTAGCAATGCCGCGCCTGCCGCTCCTTAACCTCCTGCTGGTGTCCGCCGCCCTCCTCGCCGGTGGCTTAAGCGTTTTGTGCGCGGAGGAAGATGCACCAGGTACGATGCACGTGCGCTCCACATTTGTACAAACTGAATGCAGGAGGCACTAAAATACTTTCTGCGTGGCACGAAGTCACCGAGTAGCGTGTGCTGCTGCCTTGTTTACTCGTGCGGTCGAGGAAGTCGCGCACGTTGTCCTAGTGCTTCGCATGCTTGCGTGGCCTCAGGAAGCAAGTTTGACACAGCGAGTCCACCGGCGGGTGCAGCGGAGCTGCCTGCGAACTCACTATGGAGCAGACAGACTGAATTCCCAACGCGACCGGTAGCGAACTCGTTAGGGACACTACTGACAAACGCGTGGATTTTTTTGCGAGCCTTGCCATGGCTGCAGTAATATCTGACAGTGGTGAAGGATTTGCGGATGCAGTGATGAGCAACAGCACAGGCACTCCTTAGAGGCGCATATACTTACATTGATCGACAGGAGAGAGAGCCAAAAGCGGGGGGGGGGGGCGCGGCTGTTCCTCAAGGGTAAACGCCTCGTAGGCCCCCCACAACAAGCACCTGTGGATACCGAGTTCGCAAACATCTTGAAGTGATTACTCCAATAATTCCTGAAGAACGTGGCGTCAGTATCTCTGTTTATATGCGTACACATGCATGTTGCTTCGCTGCGTCCTCACTTATCGAAAGTGGTGTACCATTGGCGGCAATGCTATACATGTGTTGTGCTTGGCTGTGCCCGTACTCACGTTATGGAAATTCCTGTATCGTCGGCGGCAGTGAACGTTGCTTGGCTGTGCCCCTACTTACGTAATCGAAGCTCCTGTATCGTCCGTGGCGGTGTAACGCCAACCCGGAGATAATGATCAGGAATTCAAGTGGATACGCGGTGTCACTTCGTTGTCGCGTGTGCTGTATGTGTACCAGTTGGGCTTGAATGAATGAGTGTACAAAGGATCGATGAAGCACTCTTACCTATAGACAAGTGCATAGTGGTATGGATTACGTCAGTTGTTCAGAAGCTTTGCAGTACTCGTGAGCGTGTGCGCTGTAGTAATGCCACGTCGTCTTCGGCACGGGATTGCGAAAGTGGATCAAGCGTCCACTGAGACGACAGTGGTATTCAGCGAACTCCCTGCAGTGTTTCACTGTCGCGGTAGTGTTCGCTCAGTGAATGTACATATCTTTCCAGGACTAAGTTTACTGCTTACACCATCTTGAGTGACAAAGCTTTCCACTTGGTGTGTCAGTCTTTTGAAACTGTCCTCAACTACTTCGATAGCGACTGCATAAGGACAAGCTCGGAAGTCCCCTTGCGTGGTCGCAGCAGAAAGTTACGCCTAAGGTAGCGGTATGGGTGTGGCAAAATCTCCCCTACATGCAGTCACGGTGAAGTGATTTATTGACGAAAAATGTGTTGCCTGTAGACAGGCAGACGTCCGCATCGAAACAGAGGGGCGTCACGCCCACAGGTTAGAGGGTCAATACGAGTCACACGCACATGTTCGAGGACCGACGTAAACGGGGCCACGTCGCAATCAAAGGCCTAATTAGAGAAAATCTCTTCGAAAGAGACGCAAACCAGGCGAAGTCGTAAGTCGTTTTCGCTGATTTGTTGTTGTCGGAGAGGACAGCGGGGTAGTTTTGACTGCCGGTAACAGAGGTTGTGGTAGAGACATATTTGTCGCCTGTCTGACTAAATCGGGTCTGTTTTACCGTGGAAGGATCGCGCATTTTTCTCCGAGTGTCTCTGTGGCTTCCTTTTCTGACTTTTAGACGTAACATTCCAGAAGTACCGGTGTGGAGGACTCGTTGGAGATTGGAGTGTTCGTAACAAAGGATGCACGTCTCACACACTGAAGAAGACCGAAACGAAGTCGACCAAATATGCGTCGTTTGTGAAAGGCTTCGTTTTACACAGAAACATACTCGCAAACACACGCGTTGACATCCGTTTCCAAGTAAGTGGGCGTCACGCACACAGGATAACGAGTCGACCGTGAAGGCGACACGAGCCGCAGTCTGAGGCGTCGGCAAAGGGTAGCTGCACAAAAAGTCGCGCCTCGACGTCTACCGATTGATCAAAGTCGGCAAGAACAATGGTTTGTTTGACGGTGATGCAACAGATTTGCCGTCTCTCTGGTAGATAATCCTCTTCGTGTTACGCCAAAGAAGATTCTGCTTTTTACGTCTTTGTCACTTCCCCCTTCAAGTTTTAGGTGCCATGTCTAAAGAATACAGATGACCAGATCGCGGTGGAGGAGGAAGTTCATAGCGAGTAGTACGCGTCGTGCAGGAGGAATGGGTGGAACGAGATTCATCAGTTAATCGTCCGTCGTGGCAGGCATCTCCGGACGCGGATGCTCACTTGCCGCGCGGCGTGGAGACTTCTGTCTCAGCTTAGCTGCGGGTCACGCAGAAAAGTTAGCAGGTGGACGTAGCACGGACGTTGCGTTGCAATTAAAGGCGTCGCAGAAAAGGAGCATCACAAAAGACCACTACTGTCAGAGAAGTCGTCCGCGGAGGTTTACTGGTTATGAGGTCGAAGCGGAGAGAGGCCCTATTATTGTTGATGCGCGCAGAGACTCCGGAAATTTTGTGTCCTCTCTGGCTGATAACCTTGTTCCTCTTACGCTGAAGGGAATCAAGGCTCTGCTCTCAGTGTCTTCCCCACTTCTTTCTTGAACTCCAATGCGACTTCATACGAATAGAGATGATCAGGTCTGGAGGAAGGCTGAAATCCTCGTAGGAAAAAACTGACGTCTTAAACAAAAATTAAGCAGAACGAAATGAAACACGTTTGCTCTGACAGGCTTCTCTTGGCGGGAATGGTTTTCAGTAGATGCAATCCCATGTGCCAAATCCACGTATGCATTACGCGCACATGTGTGGGGCAGGGCTTTGGAACAGGCACGCGTCCCGATCAGAGGGAGGCTAAAAGCGCCGCTCCGCGTAACATATCCAGTTTGACGGCTTTGCGCGGTAAGGTCCAGTAGATTTTGACTCGCCAGGAGGCCGTAGCACACCCGGTGCGACGGCTTTGCACGGTAAGGTCCAGTAGATTTTGAGTGGCCAGGAGGCCGTAACACACCCAGTGTGACAGCTTTGCGCGGTAAGGTCCAGTATTCTGGGTGACCAGGAGGACAGCGGAGCTGTTTCCTTTAGCAGTCTTGGAAGCAGTGGAAGCAACAGGTCTTGTGCGCTTTCTGGTTGATAGTCGTGTCCTTTCTATGCTGAAGAGATTACAGACTCTGCCGTTGATGACAACCTGAGTTGTTACCTGGAGTCTTAGATATCACGTCACCCAAATGCAGACGGTCAGGTGTGGACGTAGCCTGGAATGTTCATAGCAAAAAATTTAAAGCTCACGCACTAGGAAGAAGCACAGCAAAGTTGGGGTGACACACACAGTTGTAAAGCCGCTCTGTGACACCACATGACGTTGATGACAGCTGAACGGTAATCACGCCTTTTGCAGGCGGGTTGCTGCATAACATGGATGAAGGTTTGTGTGTTGCTTCCCCTCCACCTGTGCTGTTCTAAATCATCCCGAATGCATATGAGCTGTGCAGGTCGCTCTCAGAGAGTCCGTCACAATTCAAATGTCTTCTGAAACAGTGTGAGGGTTGCTGCATAAGTGAATTAGGAAGATCTTTTGTGTCGTGCGAAAGTTGGACCTGCGAAATTTCAGTAATAATGCTAAAGTTGCTGTTCTGTGTTCGGCGTCTCCTCACGAGAATCGTGGAGACACTTCATCGTGGCCTACGTACTGCTCTTGAATGTCCAGCATCTGTTGAGGATGGAAATGTTGCCCAATTGTCGGGATCATGCTCCGCACTTCCTTAGTTGGCAGACATGCGAGTGACTCTGCCGCTCCAGAGCGCACACACTTGTGACGTGTATATGTCGTATTCACGTGAATTTGCGGCGCAGACCATTGAAGGGGAGGGTGGGATAGAAGGGCCTGCTTGGGAAGCGGAATGTGACGCTCGATTGCGCTCCATTTTATACCGTGGTGTCAGCGTCTGATCAGTGTGTAATCACACCTTCATGCGTGCGTAAGGTTTCGGGTCCTTTCCTGGACGTAGACTGTCACATTGTTCAGAGTGGGCTACTGTATAGTTAGACACCACGGCGTACGCTCGTGTTTGGGCAGAGAGCGGAACCTCTGAATGACAGTGGTCTCACATAGAGCGAACTACGGTCAACAGGCCCCTTTGTTGACACTCGGATACGTCTATAGAGCCTCCTTCAAACACCGTCGAGGCTCTGGGTCGGCGTGCTATTTCGGCTAGATCCTACGACGTTCCATTTATAAAATCTTGATCTGTAGCGCAGCTGTTCATTCCCTTTTTGACACATGAATGGAGGCTTTCATTCAGACCTCACGTCGACCTGAGGCAACTCTTAGGCAGGGCGTTCCTCAAAAGTACGTTTTGCGCGATACTGGAGTGGCTGAATCCACTGCCTCCTGTGTGGACACCTTTGCGTAGCATTGCAGCTAAAGGCTGGCGTGCCTGCCGGAGCTTCCTCAGAAGCACCCACAGCAGTAGCACGGACACTGGAGGTGCTAGTTGTGTGCGGCAATGTAATTCGGCCGGGAACACTGGTTACCGCTGTGGGTGTGGAACTTCGCTTTAACCGTAGAGACCCGTGATAGGCCCACTGCTGCAGCTGAAGCAGCAGAGACTGCAGCACACCGGCAGGAACGCGCCCCGCACAGGCAAAGGCAGAAATGTATGGTTGACGAGAAGCAGCGTGTTTCACTCGTGTATATTCCATGTCGTGTCCATGTTGGAAGGTTGAACGCAGACACTTATCGGAGTGACGGACTGCTACAGCTTCTCGCCAGCTGCTCTGTGATGTACGTGAAGCGGGGTTCCCTCGCGGGCTAAGCCTGCGACTGTACACGCCAGTATGTCTGTTATAAGCAGTGTTAAAATTACTCTCCTCTACACCTTAGCGTCAGCAAGAGGGCTTCGTGCCAACCCGCTAGCGATGCCTACCACTAGACGCGAACAGGTTCGTGGGGATCTGGATATTGTGAAACAATTCGACCACCTTTGTTCTGCATCAGATATCCCTTCGCACAGTAGATACACATCGACGCTTAAATGCGCATACCCCTTGAGAAATAGATGCGCAAAGGCGGACTTCTTCACTACGGAGAAAAGTGAAGAAGTGAGCGTGTGAGTGACTGTGCCATCTTAGCCCTAGAGGGCGGGCGCTGTTCTCCGCGCTTATAATCATTACCTGACTCTTTTGCATAAACGGGGCGTACGACGCAGGAGGTGGAGGGCGAGCTGTAATACACCAGTTCTGACACGTGCCTTCCCTCAACAGAAAAACCTGCAGTCCATTTCCCCCTTCTTTCGGCCGCCGCACACGACTTTGCAGCAGTCCTCGTCATGGGTTTCCACGTCCCAGCACTTTATCAACGGTTCCGTAATGCCGGTGTGATTCATATTCCTGGTTGACGCAGAACTAAACACAGATACTCAATTACACAATGAAGAGAGCTGGGACGGTATCTACGCCCCCCGGGCCCCCCCCCCCGCAGTTTGCAAACAGCTTCTTGAGGATGAAGGGCGGTATCGGCACAGGACAACTACAAGTGCGTGCGGACAAAAGGACACAATTGCGTCGACAAAACTACAAGAAGTTGGCAAGAACAGCGCTGCCCTTGACTTTCACGAAGCAATACTAAGAATAGCACAGAGTGGGACAACGGTAACACTTGGCGCTTTTAACCCTACTCAGAGGCAATTAGACCGCGACGATCGTTACTCCCAGGGAGTTAGCCAGGCACGACGTGACGCACAGTCTATGAATAGAGCAAGACACTGACAATCTGTACACAATCCTGAAAAGGAAGCTCTTGCTAACTTTTGTGCACCGTGACTCTAGATACAGCAGCGCCAAGGGTACAATTTTCGAGCTCATGCTGACAAGTGTGTCCTTGGTCAATGGCGACCGAGGATAAGGCGCTTAACGTAGCTGCCGAAGGCACGTACTGTGCATGAGAACACACCGGAACTTACGAGAGGAAAACTCAAGGCTTGTCCATTACACGGTTTAGTACACATACCGTGTCCCCCCTTATCAGGCTCCCCCGATCATGCCTACAGTCGGGCTGGGTAGGTACGCATTCAGAGGGGAGCATTCTGGCCGGAAAATTACAAACACAGGCTCGGTTGTGTTTCAAGACACCCGGTCAATTCTCGCAGGTGCGGGTGCATAGAGGAAAACCTGTGGGACAAGGAATCAGAACGGCGAAGTCCACTACTATTCCTTGTCGCAGGAACCTGCGAATTTCCCATGATGCCAAAGTGCTGAGCGCGGTAGTCAACATTTTGTTTCCACTTCACAACGACAGGTATCGAAAAACTTGAAAAACAAATTTGTGTCTCCCTAGGAGCGTTGAGGTGACAAATTAATTGCGATGTGCTTAAGATTCTTCTTCGTCCCCCTCTTCCAACTTCGTGTCCATCCACATTTAGCGAAACAGAGTTCGCGTATTTACAACGTACAGAATCCAGAGCTGCTGGCTTGCTACAACTCGCAGGGCCTCCGCACGTGAAGAACCCTGGCAGAGAATTTTCCGGCCAACTGCCTAGTATCCGTGAGACTCTAGAGAAGTCGCCCTAGCCTTTTAAACTGTACAAAAGTGTGTTTCATAAGTTCTGCTGTCCTGGTGTTCGCGGGCTGTCGACAGTCGTCAACTCCAAGAGCTAGTTGAGGACGGAATACTCGCAGAAAGTGGAGGGACCTTGCCGTTGTGAGCTTTTGGACGCGACCCTCTGATCCTGTTACTCATCCGTCGAGTTTGTACACCGTTGCTGACCACAAAGTCTTCTTGATGGCAGATAATCTTTTGCAATATATAGTTTTCCCTTGCTGTGCAAGTCCACCAAAATGCAGGTGTCACTAGTGGTGTGGAAGCCCACCTGCAGCGGCAGGTGAGCGACGGCTCTACAATGCAGAGCAGAACCGCCGACTGTAGGTTGCCTCATACGGCTCCAGCACTCGGATGGAAGGAAGTTGCTTTACCCTAGCGTGCGGCATGTCTTCTTTCGGCGACGACTGGTAGAAAACTTGATAAGAAACGTGTACTCAAGGATTCGCACGACGTGCATTCAAGGGCCGCAACACGTGAGGAGAGCTCACGCAAATAGAATACTAACGTGAATGGTATCAGAACTGCGCCAGTCGTGCTCAACCTTCTGCTAAGCTCTCTGACTGATCAACATCAAAATACTTGTCAGTTCACCGAAGAGAGATTACTACGCGCTAGCGATTTCAAACGCTTAATAGCACTGTCTACTCGTATTAAGCGAGGTCAGAGGTTTGCGCGAATCCGTTCATGGCCACTGTACGGGGTGCATGATTTTTCACTAAAACATTCGACCGACTCGAGTTTCGGATGACCCGGTGACACATTTTGTCGTGGGACTCTAGAATCTTGTGAAGCCACAAACGCCACAGCTGATACGTACTGCCAACGAAATGTCGACGCAGCTGAGCAAAGATCTTTGAGCTACGTATTTCTGTGTCACAGGCTAGGTGTGAGCGAGGTGAAGCTGGTCCCGACACGGTATTAATACGGGGCTAGAGGTAGAGCTGTTGGCGCATCATGTCTTTGCATGATGCAGTACACGAAGGCGACATCGCACCATAGAGGACGTTGAACGACAAGAAGGTATTTGGTCGCCAAGGGAAGCCTTTCGCTTACGAACAGAGATTTCAAGTCAGGGACAGCGAATGCATTGTCGCCAAACTTTCATGCGCGACAGTGTCGGTGAGACCGCACTGAGGTGGACAAGGTTGGCCGACGCGAGAAGCACTGCAAACAGAAATTCATTTGACAGGACGTGGGCAACTAGAGCGGTGTCGCACGTGAAGAGTGTATACTGCAAAAGAGGGAGTCGCACCTGAGCGGAGTGTTGCTACGTGGTCGCTACTCGATGCGGCTTTCGGCATCCCCCTGTGAGAACACCTCTTTTTTCCTACCAGACTGACAGCTGTATACCCTCACACTGGGGAAGAGGAGACGGCGCTCGAGAGTGTGCACCCGTCCTGCAAATGAGAGTACGCGTGTTGAGTTACCATCAGGTGGACGACAAAAGGATTGTCTCGCCGGCCTTAACGTACACCGGGGGCTCCTCATCGTGGGAAGAGCCTCCGCCATCATACCTAGTTCAGGTTTGCGTCACAAAAGCGTCGTTCTTCTGTGGCCTACTTCTTTTTTCTCTCTAGCTAACCTGTTTTCACTAAAGAGCTTACAGTGGACCCAAGAGGGAACGGCAAAGAGCGTCATTCTTCTGATCCGGGATTTCGTTGACTCTGCGGCTGCCAGACACCTTTACAGCGGCACGCTCTAGTGCAGGTGGCCTAAAACATGACTACAAAGAGAGAGAGGTCGCACAATTGAACAGCGACGAAACTGCGTGTCGAGTTAAGCAGGATACTCGTCACAAATCAACACTTGGCATCAGCGCATTCCGGCGGTTTCCTGTGTAAAGAATCTTCCAGACGGACGTTTGTATCACTTCATGTTGTCTCCAGAGTAACTCGTCGTCTTCGAAGAGCTCTATTTGATTCTGAGCGACCATAATTTGAAGTTGCAGCCTCGATTTTGGTATGCTGTTTCTTTGATTGCGATCTCTACCGGCGTCAGTATGGGAATTTTTATTGCATGCAGAGGAGTAAGAATTCGGCAGCACGTCCGTACTCAGGTCCGACGAAACGCCCGCCTCTCTACCTCACGGCCGGCACGAGGACCGGACTCGTCGACGTGCTCACGGGTTCTTCGCGTGCCCGTAGCGCTCACACTGTTCCTTGGCACTCTTTCCAGAGACTCCTGCTCGGTGGTCCCGTCTCTCCAAGTCCGCAAAGGAATAGACGCATAAAGTGCCCTTCAAGCAGCACGAGCGGCTGGTACACCACTAAGCCTCGCAAGTAGGGCTGCAATCGTCCAGTGATTACAACGTGCTTGTCTAGGAGGCTATTAGTACAGGTTTTTCGGTGCTCGGACGCATTGTGGATGACGACAGTGTGTCAAAGGCAGGCATTCCCACCTTGCCGTTCAGTATCTTTTCTCACGCTGCAGTGGAGAACCGAGTGATCCTCTCCGCGGAGCTGCCGCATGTGGTCGCAGAGTCTTTCCAGGAGACGCAGGTGTCCCTGGACAGCCTTGGAGACGGCTACAGCAGTCGATACGCGCCCTGAGAATGCCAACCGCACTAGTGACCAATTTGCTTCGCATTGTAGTACACGACGGAGAGAAAATCACTTACAACGACGAGTCGTTTCTTCAAATCAGATATACCTGCGAGCCTGGCGACAATCGTGTGGAAGTTGCTTTCCTTCCCTCGCACTAATGTCCACGCGCATTGCTCGCCAGCTCTCTTATCGAATTCAAAATCGCCAGCGCATCTCTCGACAGGCCGTACGAGGGACTACTGCCCGACGGGGCAGGGCTGTACGGTATGGCTTCTGTGGGGTGCTGTCGCAGCGTTAGTGGCGACTCCGGGGATCGGGCGACTAGCAGCGTCTGCTCTGCGTCACCCGTAGCTCCAGGCCATGGTGAGGCCGCAGCAGCCGGGAGAAGGAGAGGAGCTGACGAGGCTATTGATCTGCGCGAGAAATGCCAGTCACCAGTGGTTGACAGTGTTTCATGAGGAGAGGTTACTTCACACCCCGAGCACACATACGGAAACTGGCAGCGCGGAACCACATGAAGCCGCCTACTCGGCTTGGGGAAACAAACGTTCCGGTGCGTTGATGCGCTGCGTACAGATAAGTGAAGTAGGTGTATGGCCGGATGCCCAGACATACTGCACAAATAATCTATATGTGTCAATAAATATGTGTGTATATATATGTATATGTGTATGCCGCGGGCACGGCTGGACGCCCACGTAGCCGTGCATACATAAACACACGCCTCAACGTACACAGACGGATACACTCGTCATCGGGTTTACAGAAAATTGCGGTACTCCTTGGAAGTGACTGCTGCTGTATGTATGCTCACATAGGTCTTCTAGAGTATACGAGCACCGAAAGTCAGTTGACGAAACGTGCGTTGTCGAACCGTTTTCCTCAGTGTCTCCAGCGGCAATGTTGCATTGTCTCCAACGTGGCATCTCGAGATAGAACAAGTACGGAACTCGGTGAGTCGGGAGAGCAGGTGTGGCGAACCGTTGATCGCTGGTGCTTTATAGTGCTGCTGCACAGAGAGTTAGTTAGTGTTCCAGTATGTGTACATGTGTCTGCACACGCTTCCTCCGTGCGCATACTTGGTGCCCACAGAGAACGTATATATATAATGCAGTGTGAAAGCTCGGAGATGTCATGTTTACCGCAAATTCTTAAAAACGGCACTACTGCGAGCAGAATGGCCGCCCACGAAGCTGCACTTTCTAGTGACTCTGTCCGTCCGGCACAAAAGACTCCAAAACCAGACTGTATTCGAGAGGAGCGAAGAGGAGCGCACCCCTGAGTAGACAAAGGTTTGTGTTTGAGTTCAATATCGTGTTGCACGGCGATGCGTCCCATTCGTGTCCGCTGCTGCGAGTATGCCTTTAACCGGGTGATGTTCAGAACAGTGGCAAGGCGCTTTGGTCTGACAGACTTCCGGGGTTCGCCGAACCACATCCACAGTTCCTGCGAGGTGCTGGACTTCGACAGTTGCTGCGTTACCACAGACTCGAAGATGCTCACCTAGTAAACACCCCAACGGTGTGACTGTTGCCATTTTGAGTTCGCGTCTGGTCTTTCTTCATTGATCGTCACGTTTTACTTGAGGAGTGCATCGCACGAGATACACACGGATGGAGACTATGCTGTCGCTTGCTACCCGTATCCCGTTATCCATCCTAGGATTCCTCTGTACCCCGTCCTTGTGTAGAATGGTCTCCACAAAAGCCAGACAGCCAATGCTTGGGAAGTGCTACACAGTCACAGGTGGACGCCTGTACGGCGTACTTGTTCGTGTACGTAGTGCACACAACGTTGGGGCCGTCACACGCATATAACGTAAGACTCGTGCAGCGCGAAGTTCTCACACTCGTGCGCTGCTGCATGCATTGTGCCTTTTATCTGCGCCCAAGCAAGACACGGAAACGATAACTAGTGGAAGGCAGCTCGACACGTGCTATGTGGGCTCATCCGTCTTGTCGTCGTGTGTTTCTTCTCCTCCGGTCAATAACACACGTCTGTGCGGAAGCTGATGTTGGCAACATCTTTTCTGGTGTGTGTTTATGCAGAAGCGGCTGCCGGGATGGAAGAACCTGGGACGTATTCTTCTGCGGATCCGTCGTCTGCCTTTGTCCATGTTCTCGCTTAAGTAGACCTCAATCCACCACTTACGCGTCTTCTTTATCCAACATTGGTTCTGCGGGAGAATCCAAATTGTTGTGCTGGATGACCGATGGTGCCAGAATCAGCACGATTCCACTTGTGCGGCCCGAATCCAATTCTCCATACATACGTTTAGGTGAATACAGAAGTTCTTCTGTCGTTGGTCCTCCTTTTCTTAACAACATGAGTGGCGCTCCACGCGCACGCGTGTCCGCCTGCAGCAGTCTGCGCCGTCCGTCACTGTGAAACGTCATTGCTTGTCGCATTACACTGCAAAATTGTACGTCTCGTGCGAAAATGGTACAGTTGTTTTTTCAAAGCGAGGATGTTATCTGTAGTATTGAATTCGTACCTCGCGAACGCTTCTCGTGGCGTCTCTCCATACGGGGATGAAGGGAGCCAGGCGCACAGTGCGGCTTCCTAGTGCTGTTGAGCGCCTTGTTGACGGACGAAGTAATCTAACCGGTCTCCCCTTCAGAACTAGTGCTGTGCTCCAACGCAGTGCGAACACGAATGTAGGAGTCAGTCAACACTCTCCTTCGTTCGCATTCGCAGCCTCTTCGAAGCTACGGGAAGAGAGTGTTGCTCCCTCAGTGTCGTCTCGCAAGCCACCTGGCCTCCCTTAGTCCTGCCTTTCCTTTTTAACATTGAAGAGTACCGCCACACGTTCCTGCTCCGTTATAGCAGCCCAGCGTGGGCGTCGGTCCCCGCCAACGCTGTCTGGCGCAGCCTCCACAAGTTTCTGCGTTGTACTACCAACTGCAGCTGCGCCAGCACAACTGAACCACAGCGCATGATGCTTGTTTTCTGGAAGAGCAGCGGCAACCAATGCAGGACAAAAGTTTCACTTCAGCACCTGGACACACCCTGTGACCCTTCACGTCAGTACAGCAGTGGGCATTTCTGGTAACCTCGCTGCCTCGCGCAGGCTCGCTCTTCTTCGACGACTAAGACGAGTTGTTCGCAACCACCCTGCAAATTCCTTCCTTCAAGCCGAGGCAAGCTCCTTTTCGTCCGCTAAATAGTCATCCTTGGAGACGTCACGAAGCAGCGCTTCTGAATCCTCCAGCAGAAGAACAACACCTCCTGAAATCCTCACGAGTTAAAGCAGTGGCAGTACACACTTACTTCCCCTCTCTTCCCTCTCTGTTACACCTGCCGCCGTCCCTCGGAATGAAGATACTCCCTACTGCAGGAACGGCTCCGCAGAAGAAACCTCCACTGCCGCTCCTACTGCAGAGATTACCCACATCGCAGCAGAAACGTGCGTCTTTCTTCGTGTTACCTCCTGTAATCAACCATTGCAACAGCCAGCTGAACACCTATTTCCCCCCTGAAGAAGTCACGAAAAAGCTGCAGAGGAAACCGTCCACCGCAATGTAGGAAACGGCCCCCGAGGTCGTCGCCTGTCTCAGCCTGTGCTCCTCTGCCTGCTGCCTCCATTGTGGCACTCTGACTGATACACTCACGCGACAATGATGTCGCCTGCTCTACTATAACCGTACCCCACTGTACCGCGGCTTCCCTTGCACACTCTTGTCTGTCGTATTAGTCTCGTAGTCTGTGCAAGCAGAGACTGTGTAGCAGTCTTCCCAGTTCAAGAAGACATCCATATTAATAGCTTCTCAGCACCTCTTGGTGAAAAGGACTCTGCAGCTGTGATACACTGTGGGCACGAAGTGTCTGGAACTGCTGAGGCTGAGTTTAGCGAGTGACTCCCGCACTGCCGGCACTGTCTACCCTCGTGAACATGGTTCTCAAGGTTGACAGCAAATTCGCAGCCTGAGTGCATGATCTATCTTCCTTCAGGTGTTGTGCGCGCTGAACTTTGCGTCCTGCAGTGGTCCCTCTAATTTGGTCGTAAGACAGCGCTTTTCTCCACGGGCTACGCGCGTGGTGTCAAGCTAAACGCCGCTGTAGAAGCCTTGTCCTGCTTTGAAGTGGTGCACGAGCTGGGGCGTGAGGCTCACGTGTGATGAGGCGGAACACCTTCTCGAGCTACACGGATACTTCAGATCTACCGTGGCGTGCCTCTGCCGTCTATCTAGCGAACAAGTGGGCATAGGACACACATGCGCACGCAACACCATGTTCTCTGTGTATTCATACTCATCTGACATCAATTAAGCTCATCTCGGATACACACGCAAACGTGTCCGATTCAAACATCAGTTCTGTGTTGACGTCAATGGCCCTGTATTTTTCTACAGACATCTATGCGCACATTCGTCCCAGCTAGATGCGTTGAACTGCGCGCCTATGGGTGCCCCTGCGTGCATACGTGTGGGAGTGTTTCCCGATACGGTCTTCAGGATACGGGCGAGCAACCCCTGTATTGCCACTTGCGCACACAAGAGGTACCCACTGTGTTGAAAAAGCGTGCGCACACCTCGTGCGCTATCTGCATTCATGTATTCTGATCCACACTTGCATGTTGGTGTAAGAGAGCGAGGGATGGAAAAGTGGTTAGGTACGGGATAGCACCACCGACTAGCGACTAGCTGTCTGCTGTACATAAATGATCCAGCTGGTAAGTACTGTGCGGTACGCAAGCTGTTGGACGCTACTGCTTCTATGTGTACTGCAACATCGGTCCCCTTACTTTCCAAACCTCGTTGGGTGCACCAACTCTCGCATCAGCAGAACCTCACAATGACGGCAACTGTAACCACAGCTTGGGGCTACTCAGAGCTGCTGACCAGCAAGCACGTGTCACAGCAGATCATCCACCACGAACGGACGCTGCTTCGAGGTCACTGGGTTCCTGCCGTAAATGCGCAGGTGTTTTTGTGGCGACCGTGACCCTTCTGTTGTAGCTACAGGGAAAGACACTTTAGTGACGTGGCTGCGAAGAGGCTGCCGAAATGGCTACGATGCTTCCACAGTATGTCAGCATCAGCAATCGTCGGTGCAACCCGTATGATGCTGCTTCCGCCCTTCGGCAGCACTACACTCAAAGGGAACAATTACTGCTGTGAATGCAGTAGACGTCGTGAGCTCCCCTCCTTACGTACCCTAGGTTCTCTTCGAGTACATTTCCGTTTCATTCGACAGGCCGTGGGAGCCCCAAAATCGCACCATCTTTCTATACTGCGCGTGTTTTTATCTATGGTGATAGGATGCTCGTTGTCCTGCTAACCTCGTACTAGTACTGCGACATTTTACTTTACATTCGGATTTTCACCCACCTGCACGAGTATATCTTTATCTTTTTACATACATATAATTATCTATGTATCCTTGCACTGTCACCTTTGAGTTGGCTAGCGGCTTATTGTAACGAGAGATCCACACGTACCCGTCCGCGTCTGTGCGTGTATCTGGCGCCCAATTTACAAATATCGCCCTATGCACTAGTATATATATATATACATATATATAGGTCTCCTGTGTCGTCTCTACGCGTGTGCGCGTGTTCAATTCAAAGGGCGACTCTCCGTGTATGCAGCTGCAAGTCCAGGCGGCAGCGTTATTATATTTTCAATTTGCTGACCGTTTGTCATGAATTATTCATTCTGTTATGCAAAGGAAGCTGCTCCCTGCAGCAGTTAATGATTCGGCAACTGAGGATGAGATACCCCCTGCTACACGCACCTGCAAATGGAGCGGATCTGCCCGGAGAGGCAGCTCCGACAAACGTCTTCTACGTCCTCCTGAGCAAAAGCGCGCTGCACGGAAGCACGGCTTCCTGACTGCGTGAGTATCGCGCTGCAGGAAGCTGCGCTGCCTATCTGACAGGTGGCCCGCACACGCCTTTGTTTAGGCACTGTAAATCGAAGAAGAGCCGCGATGCATTGCGTGCGCTGGCTGAGGCATAGCTCACCTGCAACGTCTCAGTTCCTGCGTCTCAGCGTACAAATTATTTGCATCCGTCCCCTGTGTCAAGTTTTGCCACCCAACGTCATTTCCTCCATATGGGTTCTCCGGTGACACTCTGTGACATGCACCTAGAAGTGAGTGCGGGGTTCTATTCGTGAACCTAGAGGAGCAGTTTGTGTGCGTTTGAAGGCTGTTTCTGCCTCTACAAATACTCAAAATATAATGCACAGTTTCCGTGCGATGTTAAGTCGTCTTTTGCCTGCTTGAGGGCGCATAATATCGAGGACGCTTGCTTTCCTCTGACTGCCATCAGTGGCTGGTATAGTGAGTTCTACGCACCACCTGCTTCAAAGCTGCTCCTCCATCAAATCATGCAGTTAGCTTAAGAAGTCTGTTCGTTTGCTGCTGGAGAGGCTGCGCTTACACATCCTGCGGGTGTTGCTGCCCTTTTCAGTGTGTCCGACACAAACTTTACTCCGGCATATGCAGGTGCTACCTCGTCTGGTCACTGATAGCGGCTGTCGTTGTTACCACTGTTGCGGCTGCTGCAGCATGCTGTTTCAGAAGCCACTGAGTGTGTTGCTCAGGCAACAGTGCAGCCGCTTTATCAAGTGCTGCCGGTCATCCTCCTGTTGGGAGAGCAGCTGCCGCTGCTGGTACGGCGCGTGCTGTTACTGTTGGTCGTCATGCCGCCCTTCCAGAATTTGACGCTAGCGCTGCGACTGGTCACACTATTTGGTGGCCGCGTCTGCAGCGGAGCGCCTATCTTTCGCGCTGTTGGCGTGTTGCAGCGGTCTCTCTGGTTTCCTTTCCGTCCGGGAATTACCTTCCCCAGTAGCATGCTTGCTGCCGCACTACAGACAAATGCGTTTATATACATATATATATATATATATATGTACGTGTTTATGTGAATCCTCGATACACTTTATACGTCAGCACAGGCCCCTCACACGTATGCATCTCCTAGAAACCTTAGTATACCACATTGTCTCCACGCCCTGACGCTGACGACTTCCCTACTCTGTCTCGGGGAGTCCTTTACCGCGTCTGTTTGCGGTGTGCATCCATCGCTTCAACTTCCACTACATTACGTAGTCGTGCGTATGCAGACATGTGTACACACGTAAGTGTGTTGACTAATCTCTGTTGTATATCCACACGTTATGGCCATAAATGCGTACCCATACGAAAATATGTGCTTTAAGCCTGCTTGCAGATGCATGCGCACGGAGTCCATATCTCGTTCGTACTCCTTTCATATGTATGTATGTATTCGTGTGTTTGTATCGGTTTCCCCTTGAAGGGTTTCGTGGATCCTGAAGCGGTAGACGGTCAAATATGCATGCGTTGTTTTCCTGGAACCTACGCTTGTATAGTCGTGTGACGTGCGTGCGCCTTCAGAGTTATTTGCGACAGTTTTTCGCGCAGGTAACGTCGAGCGTGGCGTCCTGTGCCTTGCACATATCCTCCCTACCTGACGAAGCAGAAGACTGCAGTACACCAGTGCAGCGGCACCAGCTACCACAGCACCGCTGACAGAACAGGCAGTGCCCCAGCAGCGTGTCCTATGCAACTTTTTGAAGAGCAGCCTGAGGCAGAGCACCACAAAAAGCGCCCTTCGTGCAGGTGCCGCAGCCGCTGCACGCTAATCCGCAGCACGAAATGCAGCACCGTACGAGGTCGGGCAGCTCGCTCACCCGCGCGTGCACTATCACCGACAACTTTCTTCTACGGAGTGAGACAATTTAAGAACGGTAGCGGAAGAATCATGCGAACTTCATCTCCGGCAGCCCCACCCGCATTAACAGGCACAAGCTGTTCAGGCGGATCTGCTAGAGATAGAGAGGCAGCAGAGGACGTCCCAGACGACGTTGTGCTGAATATGCAGGCGGCACAAACCGTCACTTGCAGATGGCGACCAAAACTGTCTATTCGATGTTGGATATCCAGAGTCGGCGGGGTCAGCTGCTGCCATTGCTCGGATGTCCATACCGTCTAGCTAAAAGCAACCGAGAGACAAAGCGCTTGCAACGCTTGACGTAGGAGTTGTTAGTTCTGGTAGTCTGTCAGGCAGCCGTGCCAGTTGCACAGTAGGGAACATGGGACGTCGAGGCCTACGCAGTCACAGGAGGTTCGCAACACCAGGTGTGCTATCCCCAGTTACAACGCTTTGAACGCAGCCGCAACCGGAGTTCCCGGACGAGCAGATACACAAATGTAAAAACACGGCAGCAGCCGCGGCGACAGGGAAGGGAGGACGCCCAGCATTTGCTACATCATGAACAGAGTTGCAGCAGTAGCAGCAAGCAACCCTACCTCTGCGTCCGCTGGGGTAACAGCAACAATCGCGGCGGCAGAACAGGTAAGTGCAGAGAAGTGGCAGACGTAGTGGGAAATACGGCAGCAGAAACGAGAATGCTTTTCTGCAGCAAGCTGTTCGAGAAGCCTAGGTACAACATAACCTCCTACAAGAATTTCAATTACAGGCGAGTCAGGAGCATCAAATGTATTCACAGCAGCTACAGCAACGTCAGTAGCCTTCAGCTGAACAGGCTGGAGCAGCCGTGTGGAGGGAGACTTTCTGATTGTAAGGGACGGAAAGTGTTGGAACTTTTTGTGGAAACACTGTCCTCTCCTAGCAACCAACGGCCACAAAATAGTTGAAGTTAGCAGCAGCGGCGGCCGGCAGGGCAGCGACAGCTGCGGAGACTGTTGAAGCAGCAGCACGCGTGGCAGGAACGGCGGAAGAAACGGCCACCAACGAAGAAGACCGTGTAGCAGAACTAGAGGGAGCCGTATTGCCCAGAGCGTGAGCAGCACTGGAAAGAAAAGCCGCATCACTAGAAAAGCACGGCGACGGACGCCGCTGTGGCGCCACCGACGAATCAAGGACTATGAGAAGCATTTTCACAAGTAGCGCGTTCGGCTGACGTTGCCAAGTGTCAAATCTTAGTTGATCCATCATGGCGGTGCATACCTTTTCATAGCGACCGTCAGTGTGCGTATATACGCAAGTATATATATACAAATGTACGTAGAGAGAGGTATGCCCGTTCCCGCTTGTGAATATGTGTGTGAGGGCATGAATCGAGTGAAAGGATCTTGAAGTTTGCGTATATGTGCTCTGTAGATTCTTGCCCTCCAGGGTCGCAAATGCAGCTCCGCCTACGGCTATGTCACTTCACCTACCACGTGTCTGAATAGACTCAGGACAAACGTAGCTGCCTGTCGACGTCTCTTTGAGCACGAACACATAAACAGACATACGGAGAACTGCTTATACACAGATGTACGCAGGAGCACCTATATGCTTTTCCGCACATGCGCGTGCGTGCACACACACATGCACGCGCGTACCAGCGTGCACAGGAATAATACGTGAACGCATTTCCGTAGTTACTTGCCTGCCTATGCTTGTTTTCCCACATACGTAGGCACACGCCTACTTATATACTACGTAGACGCGTCTGTAGGACCTCTTCAACCACTATATATGTATATGTGTCGTACGCGTGTTAACCTACGAATATACCACCCTCGTTGAGCATGCAGCCCTACGGTCCGTTGCAGCTCTCATCGCCCTGTTCTTTCCACGCCTGAGCCTCCGGTTGGGTGCGCTGCTGTGGGCATGCAGCCGCTCGCTACAAATGCGCTGCTAATGCTGTTGTGTCTGTTCTCGAATCTAGGGATTGTGTAGAGCGGGCGTCACCTGCTCCTGCGTGCAGCCCTTCTCTGTCGGCTCTGCTGCTGTCTTCTCTTTTTCCTCCTTTTCGCTGGGTCTGCGCGTAAAGCGGCACTCAAGTGGCCATCCCCGCAAAGCCTTCGACTCCACCTGAGTTGCTGAATGACCCACGACGTGATTGGCAGCAGCCTCAACCGCTGGCACAGTGACTGCTTGTATTCTCACCTAAATGCACAGTACAGGCAGTTCCGCCAGCACTTATGAATCTGTGTGTACGTGCACGCGCACGTGTTTACACCTATTTAATATGACAGGCATATCCACCACTCCGACTACTCACACTACGTCTGTGCACATGCGAAAATTCATTTGACGATGGGACCTGCAGTGGGCTGTAGGCCAGCAGGCAACGCATCTTCGCGCTGAGAAGTACGCGTCTTGCGCAGCGCTAAAGAGAATCCCTCGGCGTTACCAGCGTGCCGTCCGAGCCACTAGGTGATTATTTCTAAACGAAACAACCGTTTTTGTAGGCGCACAAGTAGGCGCACATAGATTTCTGTCTGTGTAGATGAACAAAAGGTATACGGGTGTGACAGAAGAGGCGAGCGCAGGCGAGGCAAATGCAAGCTACAGAGAAGCTAGGCATCCCTGCAGCAGCAGCAGCAGACCACACATCAACGCCACAACCGTGGCGGCGCCCAGCAAGGCGTCGAGCAGACGACGTAGTACACACAACACAACAGTCGAGCACTACAATGATGGAGGCGGCGGCTGCGACGCGAAGCGCTGCTGACTTCACACACAGAGAGCCCGAAACGAGGAAATATAACAGCGGGCTATGTAGCAATGGCAACAAAACGCCTCCATCAGCAAAATAGGAGCCGCTGCAGTCTCGCTAAAAACCGCCTAAGAGGCAGCAGCAACAGCAGCAGCTACAGTGTTACACGTGACGCTAGCAAGATTCTTCGTTGCAGACAGCAGCAGTGGCGTGTGACCCATACGCCCATTACGCATGGATAGCAAGGCACAAAGGTGCTCCAGCCAGGTACCAACAGCATATACCACAACCATTGAAGGCGCAGCATGCCTACGTAGAACGCAGGAGGAGCCCGGCGCAGCAACGACGGCTCACCATAGACAATGGCTTCTGGGGGAAGCCTGGCAGCCCGAGAGGAGTCGCACTGCGGCAGAATCCGCCTCAAACAATCAGTGTTATACCGGTGGTGCTTCACCAGCTTGCATGCTGGTCTGAAAGCTCCTCTTTAAGTACCGTGGAGCTGTGCTGCGCTGGAGTGCGCTACTAACAGGATCATTGGTCTGTTGTCCTCTGCGTGGAGGTGGTTATTTGCATGATATATTGTTCTCCATGTTCGCCATATTCGGTATATATATGTACATCACGAACTCCGGGAAGTACTTGCGTCCACGCACACCAAAGAGCTCCACAAATGCCAGCGCGGTAGTCTTCCTTATAGACTGAAGCGTCCGTCGAAATAAGCACCGGCAGCAGCGATAAGTAGCAGCAGTGACAGTAGCGGTGCGGGGGCTTTCCACACAAACAGACCCCGGGCGCTTACACTTGCCTGGGCGCTGCGGTTTGGACACGCAGAAGACCAGCGGGAGTTTTGGCAGCCGAGTCGTCGACATGTCACTGAGCAACGCTGGAAAGAAGATGAGAGCAAATATGTGCAGCTGCAGGGCGGCATCTGCCCGCAACAGCTACTGCCACTGAAAAGCCCTACACCTGCAAGCGGCAGGGATGCGCTGTAGCCTGGAGCAACGCAGACGGTACGACTCCTTTAAGCTGGCAAGAATAGCGTTGCATGTACCAGCAGTATTTGAAACAGCAGAGGCAGTAAATCACGAGGCAGAACTACAATAGAACTGCGTTCGATGAACGCGGTCCCACCTCGTGACGTGCCCGTCCAGATCAGGTTACGACCATATTGAATCGGTAGCACCAGCGCAAGCAAGAAAGAGGGAAACTCAGCAGCTGCACGGTGTGCGGTGCAACAACAAGAGCGAACAGTACGATATTGCTACTAAGACGTGGAATGCTGGGACACAAATGATGAGGTATAGCAGCAGCATGTTTCATTTCAGCTACTGACCTTGCAGCAACAGTCTGCTTTCTACCAGTAAACCAAGGACAAGCAGCGAAATTCCTATCACTATAAGTAATTTCTCCCCCCGGCAGTAGCTTTCTAGGTAGTACAACCGCATGTGTGCTGGGATTAGGAGCTTGCACTGAATCTAGAGGCTGCGGGAGAGCAGCGAAAACCCGCGTGGTAGACTCGTGTAACACGTGACTCGTACAGCGCGCGCGCTGCTCAAATCGTGCTGCCCTCCGCAGCGATTATAAGCTGCTACACCTGCGCAAGCGGGTGCAAGCGAAAAATAGCACACAGGCACGTCTGCAATGGCAAAAATAGAAGTACGAGGCGTCGCCTCGTGAACTCTTTTTAAATCCTCATCTGAAGTTAGCAACAGTTCGTGCCCTGAAAATGCTGCTGAACTTTAGTATTCCCTGCTCCAGCCACCTCCCGTTGATGCTGTGGAACACCAGTATTATCAGGACACGCTGCAGTAGCAATCTCCGCATCGGTAGCCCCGTCGTAAGAAGAGCAAACACGATATTAACAACCCACACATTCATCAAAACAGCACCAACGTATATGCGAAACAGCGACTCTGACACGCGCAATATAGCCGGAGTCATGCCCTGTCAGACTAGCAGCAGGAGCAGTAGTAGCGTGGCCTCCCTTATGTATAACGTCTCTAGAATACGAGAATATTGACACTGGTGTCACAACGCGTCGGCAGTAGCTGCGAATAGCACAGTACGACAGCGCACGTTCGGCGGTACCAGCAACCTGCTGCCACACCCAGAACTGCAGTCAGCTTGGGGCTCACACAACGAGGAAGCCTACAGCGTCTGGAAGGCAGGCTTGCGCCACGATGCGCCTTCTGATGCTGAGAAGGAGACCAATGTCAAAAAGGAGTCGCATACGGTACTCTCATTGTCAGTGGCAGTCTACATCGAGATTTCCCGTTTGAAGGCATCATTAGCAGCCGCTTTCACGTGATTAAAACAAGTCTAACGGTGTTGGTATCGGTACGTTCACAGACGCTCCCGAGTGCAGGTACGTTCAGACACAAACGTCAACTTGTATATCGGTCTTTGGTATCTGTGCGACTAAGGCGGTCAACGTTCTTCGTAGCAGCGTGCCTGAGATTCCCGCGGACGCGATTTCTCACGTGGACCTCGTTGCAGCACAGCACAGTCATCACGATCCACCCAGCACACCTGCCAACGGCACCACCCGTTGAACCACGTGCTTGAACCACAGCTGCAAAATTCGAAGCTTCAGCAGCGGACAATCTAATAAGCGACAGAGACGACAAATTAGCAGGAACAGATTGGGACGTGAACAGATGCAGCAGGAGCATCTAATCCGCAGCGTAGAACCAGTGGTACTCGAGTTGCTTTAGGATCAGCAGCACCGAGTTTTCTGCATGAGTACCACCACCTGCAGGTGTTACAACAGCTGCAATAATGTGTACAGGGACGGTAGAAGAACCGATGGAGTCTCTCCCGTTGGGGCGTCTCTGGATACCAGTAACGGTGATGACACGGAATCCATCAGCAACAGCTGCAATATTCGGTGTACTTTCATAATGGTCTCCTACGTCGGTGCAACGACGCTCACTGGGCAGCAGCGCGGGTTACCAGCAGCAGCAGCACTGAACCAGAAGACCGACGGCTTCTGGAACTGAAAGCAGTTGTGTTAGACGCAGACCGCGTGCATCTTTTGGACAACACGACTGTCCAGCAGCAGCAACAGCGCATGTGAGTAGTCCTTCAGCACTGCAAACAGCTGTGCTGACTGCACGTACAAGCAGAGAGGAGTGAAATCTACAGACCACGCTCTCTGTAAGAAGCAGTCGCACGGTGTGCTGGTCCACTGCAGGGGTCATCGCAAATGCAACTTCTACAGTCGCTGCTTCAGCTCACGATGCAACAGCACGGTACGCCCGCAATAGCAGCGGTAGCTGCAGTGGGAACACCGAAGGGCACAGGCCGACTGCTAAAGCGTTTACAAGGGATCTGTGTGTTCGGAGACGGCTGGTGATTGTCGCGTAAGCTGCTGCACCCGGTGCCACGTTTCCGTGGCACTTGCTGCTCCAACCCCTTCTGCTATTGGACCTCCTGCCGTGTCGCCCAGCGCTGGGGTTGTTTCTGCCAGTGTAGTCATGGAAGGCATCAAAGCACGGCCAGCGGCACTTTGTCGTAAGGTACCGGGAGGGAGTCTGTGTGCTGCTGCAGAGAAGCGGAGAAAATCTGTTCTCTTTGTAAGCACTCGGGCTTCCTTCTCAAGCAGACCAGCTCCCCTCGTGGCCGTTAGTTTCTGCAGTATCCCTGCTGTGGACGCCTGCCCTGCGTTAGAACTGGGTCCCCCAATTGCTGGTCTTACTGCTGCTGCTGCTGCTCCCCCTGGTAGTGTGTCCTGCTGAGCCTGCGTAACGTGGCAGTGTGCTGTGGCTCCAGATTGGAACTGAGGCAGCAAGGGTGTGGTAGCAGTTGAGCAGCAGTCACCGCCGAGACGATCACAGAACAGCCGCAGGCTGGACTGCCGCGACAAATTCAGGAACCAGAAGCATGCACCAACACAGAGTACTACGTGCGACGCAGGAACCGCACTTAGGATACCTTGGCGTACAGCCGCGCACATGGACAGCGACTCCAAGCTGAGAAAGAGTAGTGCAGTCACACCATCGTTGGCTGCAGGACGAGTCAGCAGCAGCAGAGCCCGGACAGGAGAGCAGCCGTGTATTCATTCACCAGCGTCAGCAGATCGGTGCACTGCGTCAACAGCTGCAACATTCATTACACACGGAACAGCAAATGCAGCTACAGGAGTGCCACTACTCCCCGTCACATATAATGAGTGTGCCTGCGGAGCTACAAACAGCAGCAACAAACATGTTAATGTCAGCAGCGCAAAGTTTATCACGAGCAGTGGCTGCTGTAGTGGCGAAGTGAAGGCTGCGAGGAGCAGCGGGACTCCGACAGCCGCGGTACGATAAGTGAGGCCCCCACTCGTGCTGCGGCAGCATGAACTGCAGCGTGAAACGCACTGGGAATCATGCGGTGCGGTTTCGGCAGGAGCGCCAACTGCGCTGCCGCAGCAGCAGCAGCAGCAAGGCCGCCGCAGAGCCGCAGCAGTTGAGGGCTGCAATGGTGCGCCGCATAGTGGCAGTTGGGCTGACGATCGCTGTCCTGCTACTGCGTCTGCTGCTGCTGCTACGGCTGCTGTGTTCACATGTGCACGGAAAATTCCAGTGCCGCATGGATGGAGAAGTGGCAAGGCCATTTACATATTGGTTTCATGTGGCAGCAGTGATTTCTCTTAGGCCTTCTGCTGGTTTTCCTGCGCACTCCTGCGTTATATGCTCCCTCCTCGCGCGGTTGCCGCTATTGTTTTTGTTCTGGTGTCGCTCACCTTTGCTGCTGCCTCGGCGACCCTTAAATTCTCGTAGCCTCTTGTTGCACCTCCTGCGGCTGCGCTTACATCGCACTTGGTGATGGTACTTTTAGAGCTGCTACCTTTGCGTGGTGCCCGTACCAAGCGCCTGCCTCTTTGCGTGCCAGTCCGCCCGTCCTTTAATTACTACTGGCATCTGCAGCCACGCACCTTCCCGCTGTGCCAGCAGGAGCTGCGGCATCTTGCAAAAGCAGCAGCTGCTACTGCTGTTGCTTCTCTCTTGCTGTTGCTAAGCTTGTTATTCTAGTATGGCTCCTGCTGTGCCTCCCTGCGTTTCCGTGCCGCAGTTGAGGTGCACGTAGTGCATCTGCCGCCATTCTGTCTTCCGCGCCCTCCCACGCTTACTGCCTCCCTGCTGTTGGAGCTCCCAGTCGTTCTGCTGCTGCCCCCGATGGCGTCACTTGCTGGCGTTGCATGCACGGCAGGATCTCATCCTCCCTAACAGCACTTCCCCGTGTCCCAGTGGGACAGCCGGCCCGCTGCTGCGACTGGTGCCGCTAATGCACGTGACACTGCTGCTGCTTTGCTCCAGCATCCACGCGGCACGCTATCCATCGCCACAGCAACATCCTTTTACGATATAGCCTTCCGTAGAATGGCCCTGATATTCGAGCAGCGAAACGAGGCAGCAGCACCAGTAGAGCAGCACCAGTACAGCAGCACCAGTACAGCAGCACCACTAGTACTACCATCGAACAGCTGCAGCGCAACACCGCGCAACAGCAGGGGCCTAGTCGGCTCAACAGCAGCAGCAGTGGCCACAGCGTAGCCGGCACAGCCACCCTACCGAGGCACGAGGCACCCTGGGGCAGCAGGACCCGTCACCGTGCACGACCGGTAGCCCCAGCTGCGGAAAAGCCGCAGCGTCAACGCTTGACGAGCAGCAACTCCAGGGCAACAGCGGCAGGAGCTGCATTAGTAACAGCGGCGGGAGGAGAACAGCCATACTGCAGTTTCTCTTGTCAGCGACGCAGGGGGACCTCGCCGGGCGCGAGCAAGAGCAGCAGGAAGTAGAAGACACATGCAAGCTATCACAGTTTGCTGCTGCAGAGTAGGCAGCCGTTGAGGGGAGGCTTTTTACCATGTGACAGGGCTCCTCCGCAGTGCGGATCGAAACAACACCAGCAGTGCCGCAGTCGCAGCGAGCGGCAGCAGCAGCAAGTCCACATAGTAACGGCTACATTGGTAACAGCTACAAACAGCAAAGGAACCGGTCCAACGGGTGCATGCAGCGGCCCGTTGCGACAGCGCGTGATTTGCAGTTGAAGGCGCCATGGAGAACAACGCTCCTGCTGCTGCAGAGGATGCCGCTGCTCCTGATTTTGTAGGTAAAGCTGCTGTCCGTTTTGCTGCAACAGGCGCCAGTACAGCTCCTCCTGCTGCAGGAGTAGACGCTGCCGCAGGTGCTGGTGGTGCTGCAGGAAGAGGGCAGGCACCAGCTTCCGCTGTTGCTGCGCTCTCTTACATGTTCCCGCCGACAGCCGAGCGGCCGTCTGGACAGATCCAACAGCGTGTAGAACAAGCGACGACTCCGAACACCGGAACAACCGCTGCTGCTGCTGCGCAGTCAGCACAGGACTTTCCTGGGGTGTCACTCTGGCAAAGAGACAACTCTGTGCATTCCACGTCTCCTGCTGCACACACTGGGGGGGTCTCAACAGCCATCCCGTCTCTTCCCGTCTCGCCGCCGCAGCAACAGCCTCGACAGCAGGAGCAGCAGCAATCTGCGCCACAGCAGCAGCAGCGACAGCAGCGGCAGCACCAGGTGACTCCCCCCGCAGCAGCTCTGTCGTGTTTTGGAGCATTAGCGCGTCGTCGGGAAGTGGCGAAAGAAGCAGCTGCAGCAGCAAGTGCTGCACAAGCAGCCACAGGAGCGAACGCTGCAGCACCACCAGGAGGTGGGGAAGGATTAGCTGGCGGCAATGGAGGAACCAGTCAACAACAGCATCGACGCTCCCTACGCGTGGCTGCCGGACAACTAGAAGAGGCAACCGCCCCACAGTCTCTGGAGTGGTGGAAGATCTGCTTTCCCACCTTCGCTTCCTATGGCACTCCTTCTGCTCATGATCCCGCATCTGCCAGACTGCAGCCGCAGCAAGCGCAGCAACGGCAGGTGCAACCGCAGCAGCAACCGTGGATGCCGCAGCAACAGCAGCTTCACAGCAGTGCTGCTGGAGGAGGAGGACCGAAGTCATCCATTTTTTCTCCGCTCCTTAACGTGTCAGCTTCCCCTCCTCCTCCACTGCAGTTTCGACCGCTGTATCATCAAGTCCCGCTGCCTCCCGCGCGACTGCAAACCGTCCACCTGCGACAGCGACAAGAAAGCGGAGGTTTGACTGAAGATGGGGAGGCTCCCGCTAGCATGCACGCCGCAGCGCAAGCGGTGTGGGGAGGAGACACCAGTAGCACAGGCAGCAGCAGCGCCCTTCACTGCGGGGACACCTGCGTGCCGCCAGCAGCTGCAACAGGAACGATGCACCCGGAAGCAGGCGCACCGCCAGTGACAACTGCACCGGCGGGAGACGCAGTCCTACCAGCAGCAAGAGTTCTGGCAACCTTCCCAGCAGCGACCGCAGCAGATAGGGGGACTGTTCGCTCTTCCAGAGAGGACCGCCAGTGGTGCGCAGATGGAAAGGCAATTCTTGCGCACGCGGGACCTTCCGTTCCTGCTCGTTCTTCTTTTGCTCGTGCTTCGACCTGTAGTGCGGTGGCTCCTGCTGCTGCTGCTCCCCCTTTTGCGACTGCCTGTGCTGGTCTCGATTCGGCGGTGCTGTTAAAACCGCGACCCCTGCCGTACTCTTCGTCTGCTGTAGACTTCGTTTGCCCAGTTGCTGCTCCTGCTTCTGCTCGTGCTGCTGCCTGTGCTCGTGCTGCGACTTCTGCTCCTGCGTCTCCCTCCCTTTCACGACAGCAGATGCCGTATGCATACCCACTTCCTCCATCTCCGTCGCTCCCTGCTGCAGCAGCTACCACTCCGGCAGCAGCAGCAGTCCCTCTGGCTGGAACACATCCAGCAGCAGCAGGGCGTCGGGTTGAAGAACGTGTAAATGCAGCAGAAGGAGCGCCAGCCGGTAGCCAGTGTCTACCGCAGGTTGTTTACACATGTGCTGGCTCCCCCATTTTTGCTGTACTACCAGCGGAGGCCGGGGGTGGAGGTGCAGCCGCAGCACCAATAGCAGCAGCAGGAAACGGGAGACCGTTACAGCCGGGCGAGAGCTCCGTACTAATAACGTCTCACTCCCTTTTGCGTCCGCCGTCTTTCGTCCGTTGCGCCGCCCCCCTGTGTTCTGCTGCCCCGAGCAGCGCCAGTAGCACTAGTGGCACTGTAAGCTCGCCGCAGCAGCAGCCGTGGCAGCAGCAGCTGCAACAGCTGCTCAGCCTAGAACTGCCGGTAAGGAACAGCAACAGCAACAGCTTGCACGTTGGGGGCAGCCCGTCCGCTTCTCCTTTTATGTCCAAGTCAAATGTACAGGGCGGTAGCAACCAAATCCACAACACACCGAGCGCCACCAACAGCAGTCCCATCACGACGAACAGCGGAAGTACTAGCAGGGGTGCCAGGAGCAACTCTATGACCCGCGGTGTCGCGGCCGACGAAAGCAAGCCATCCATGAGTAGCAACAGCGAAGTTGCAGCTGGTGTTACTGGGAGTGTCGGATCTGCACCATGTGGAGCTGTAGTGTCTCCCGTGCTAGGGCTGCCCACCGTCCTCCCGGTGCATCTCGCGCAGAAACAGATGCAACAGCAGCAGCAACGGCAGGAAGAGCAGCGGGAGGCAGCAGCGGCAGCGGACAAAGAGAGACGTTCGACCGTGGAGCTTCACGAACCTTCCTGCGTCAACAGCAGCTCAACCACAGCAGCAGCAGCGGAACTGGTGACGGTGCGGCGTCCCCCGACGGGTGGCCTGGTGACTGCGGCAAATCTGAGCAGCAGCAACTACCTCTCGAGGCAGGACTGTCCCAACGGCGGCAGCAGCACCCGCGAGAGCAGTAGCTGTCTGGACGCGGGCGGCGGCACGGCGACCGGCAGCTCTATAAACGGCCCGGCGGGCATCGCTAGTAGCATTAGCAGCAACCTCTCAAGTTCCAGAGGCGCCCGCAGCAGCAGCGGCAGTGTCTGCGGGGATAGCAGTAGTACCAGCGTGCGCCAGGGCTCACTGCACTCCAGCGTCAGCACTACCACGGCAAAGGGAACGCTAAGCAACAGCGGCAGCAGCACGTACAGCAGCGACTGCGGTGGCAGCGGGGTCTTGGAGTGCACCAGTGTGTCCGATGATAAGGACGTCCTCACTGGCTACAGTAGTGTTGAGGAAGCTGCTGATTACTTCTTTAGCAGCAGCAGCAGCGCCAGAGAACCCGCAGCAGGTGGACTGTCCACTGCAGCACACCGCTGGACACCTCCCTGGTGTATCACTACCGTTACAGGTGGACTTTCTGAGCCGCAGCAGGGTCCTCGCCATGCCTGCAGGAAAAGCGGGGCAACCACCGCTCTCCCGTCTCCACAAGCCACCGCTGCCTCCTCGCGCAGTGCTGCTGCCTCTGCTGAGGGGAGTGCTGGTGCTGCTCGTTCGTCCCCTCTGCATCATCGCCCTGCCGCTGCAACTGCATTCCATCGCGCTGCTGTTGCACTGCCTCGAGCTGCTGCTGCCGCACTGTCTACTGCTGCCTGTTCCGCTACTGCTGTTGCTGCTGGCGCTCCGTGTGCTACTGGTCTTCGAGGTGCTCTTGCTGCTGGCAGGTCTGCTGCGGCTGCCAGTAGTAGTGGAACGAAGGCGCCTGCTGCTGCCGTAGGTAGCTGGGAAGAGGCGCACACACGTACTGGCACTAGTGGCTTACTTGAAGTAGAGGATCTGTTGTCGTTTTCTGGCGGTTCTGACGCAGATGTTGCAGCAGCATGTGCACCAGAGGCAGGGGATGACCTGCTGTCGCTGGAACAATTACCACCTGCTAATCTAGCAGCAGTAACAGCAGCCCGCTTGCAGCCGGATAGCATGTCGCTGCGGCTGCTGCAGCAGCTCCTAGGGACACTTCTTGCTGGTAATGCAACTGTAGGAGAGCTTACTCCCGTGGGGTTTCACGTGGCCTGGATGGGATACCAGTATCTGCAGCAGCTGCAGCAGAATCCCAAGGCGCTGCTGCTGCTAGTAAAGCAGCAACAGCAACAGCAGATGCAACAGCTGCAGCAGCACGCCGGCCGCTGCCGCCCAGCACAAAGTAGCAAGCAGCAGCACGGTCTGACTAGCGGCGGTGCTGGTGCTGCAGCAGCGAAGGGGAGTACACAGACAGTCAGCCGTGGCGGCGGTAGCGCTACCGCTGCTGCGTTCAGTTCTCTGAAGCAACAGCAGCAGCGCAGCACCCCACAACAGCTGCTGGGGGTAGGTGCGCAGCATCAGATATTGACCGTCCACTCTGCTGCCGGTGTTCCAGCAAACACCAAAAGTCGCGCAGCTTCTCCATTTGGCAGCAGCAGCGGCAAGTACGCCAGCACCTCTGCTGCAGCTACAGCGGGAGCAAACGCATCAGCAAAGGGCCCTTCGTTGCGCACTTCGGTGTCTCGGTCGCCATCTCCGCTGTCTGCCGCACCAGCAGAAGGCAGCAGCGGTCACTTATGGCGGGGAGGGTCAGGAGAAAAGAGCAGAAGCAGCAGCAGCTGTGGCATACCAGAGCACCAACAGGAGAAAAATGCCTCTACTGCTGCTGCGGAGGGAGGGACCGGCGCTGCTGCAGTGGGAGGCGCGCCGCCCGCTGCTGGAGGAAGAGGAAGACATGTAGCAGGCGACGCTGTCTCAAGGTCACCTTCGGGTCCATCAGGGGCATCGACAGGAGGGAAAGAAGAGCAGGAGCGGCAGCAGCGGCAGGAGCAGCAGCAAAGACGACGCACCCAAATCAAGAAGGCACCAGAAATAGCTGCAGCACCTCTTTGGCAGACAAAGCTCGGGTATACAGATGAAGAGTGGCCTCGTTATTTGTGCGGCACTATTGACCGCAGGTAAGGACATGCTGCACCAGGAGCAGCGTAGAACAGAAGTAACAGCAGTTCAAGAGGAGGAGGGTGAGAAGAAATCAGACAGTCAAAGGAGAAGAAAGGGGGAGGCACGGTGCTGGAAAGAGCGCAGCAGCGGAGACCCGTAGCACAAGACAACAGCACGCAGCAGCGGGAGGCTTTTCTTCGCAGCTGACTCAAGTCCATTTCTGAACGTAGGTATTCGCGTAGTAGTACGTAGGTACATATACCTTGTGTCTGCGTGTGTGTAGTTAGAATGTGCATCTGTTTGTCAGGGTTTCCCCTCCGTCTCCTGCCGTTGAGCGGCAGCAGAGTACTTTGCATTTCTCTTCCCCCCGCTGTGGTGCTGCACAGGACCACCCCCCCTCCAGTAGGCTACCTGTGAGCCGTCGTTCCTCCCGTGCGTCGTATGCTTTCAATCTGCACACTGCTGCTTCTCCGCTCTTTGTATTGGAACGCAGCAGACCGCGCTGCCTGCTTTTTAAACGCTGCCGGCAGCAAGATCATGCGTCCTTACAAGAACGATGGCTCACTCTTATTTCCGTGTGCTGTGTACGTGCCTGTACAACAGCCTCGGTGGCGTGTGCGTGTTCTCCTCTATTTTCACGAGCAGCGATGTTGCCTGCGACAACAGTGTGTGTGTCTGTGTGTGTGTATATGTGTATGTTCGTGGTATTCCTTTGTCAACAGCTGTTCGTCCAAGTGCGTGCGTACGTTTCTGCCTGCAGTGAATATGCCTTGTTGAACGACAACAAGTGCATTCGTCTGCATGCACACTTTGTATGTCTCTCGGATGAACAGCTGATTTCCCGGTAGTACATGCGTATTGCTTCCGGGAAATGTCACTTTGAATTTCTTTCTGCTCAGTGGCACCTCGAAGGCGCTTCCGACGAGTGTCAGTCGTGTCGCGCCGTGTGTACCCTGTCGACCAGCATTGTTCGGTGTGCGCGAAGGTGGCACGGTGGACTTTCGTTTGAAGTCGTACCCGTCGTTTGTGTATGTGTGTACCAGTCTGTGCATTTAGTTCTCCATATTCGCTTCGAGCCGCAATGTATACACAGCAATGTACCGGTGTGTGCGTCTGCGTACGTTGTAGAGATTTCGTCGTCAGAAGTCAATTTTACATACATATGTATGTGTATACCAAAGGTCAATCTAGTGTGCACATGTGTGTGTACCTATATGCACCCGCTTGACGCTCCTTAGAACTGCTCTGCTAAACGGCGCAGTTCCTCGTCAATGCGTACAAGTACGTGACGCCTCAGTCGGGTGTGTGTAGGTATTTTCACCGGCACTGCTTCTGTTGCCGAAGTAGTTTGTAGTCGTAACTGCAGGGTGACTCTGCTGGGGTGAATATTTGTGTGGGCTGGTAAGCTGCCTGTGGATGCGGCTGACCCGCGTGGGTGACCGTGGTGCTCGTGCGGTAGGGATATTCAGGTGCATCTTGGCAGAGGTGCTAATGATAGAATTGGCTATGTGGTTTCAAGTGAATCACTGCTGAGTGAGACACGTCGCTCAAGGGTCTGCAGTTTTCCAGAGAGTTGCAAACCGGGCGGTGCTGGCTGAAACTGCTGTTGCTGCTTCAGGTGTGGCGCCAAAATGCTGTCCACTGGTGCCCGTGCTGTTGATGTGTGTATTGCTATCTTCTGTTTACCAGCGCTGCGGTTCATTGCTGCTTTTAGCTGCTGCTGCTGCTGCACTGGTTCTCCAGGTGGGTGCTGCAGCAACGCAACGCGACGGTTCCGATGCTGCAGGACTGCAATGCTCCTCCCCGGGGACGGCCGTGCAAAAACTCCGGCGTGGCTGCGGTTGTATCTAGAAGCGCTGCAGGTGGTGGTGTTCCCGGTGCTGCAACGAAGAGAGAGACTGCTGCTGCAGTTATGACCAAGCAGTTTGTTGCGGCTGGTGCTGCTACCGCAACGAAGGAAGAAACTGGTAGCGCAGGAGTTGCTGCGGCTCCCGCTGCCAGAGGAAGCACTGCCTGTGCAGGTGCGGCATCTGGGTGTGTTGCTGCTGCACTCACTGAGTTTGCTGCAGCAGGTGACCCGAAGAGAGGCGCTCCTGCTGCCCCTTTTCACCAGACAGGTGGTGTGCAAGGTGCAGCTGGTGCTGAATGCGCGAAAGCAGCTTCAGAGGTGCAGCAGCAAAAGGTGAAGGCCAAGGATGCCAAGGCCAACGGCGCCACGCAGAAGCTGATCGCCGCCAACGGCATCAGCAACCCAATGCACACTGCAGCATCGGCTTCCGTACTCACAAGGCAGGACAGCAAATCGAGCTTATACGGTGGGCAGGCCGAAACAGGAGCCGGACCAGCAACAGCGCATGGAGCTGCAGCTGCGGTAGTTCCTGAAGAGCAGGAGCAGCAACAGCGGGGACCGAACATGCAGCAGATCCCCTTTGGGGACGACCGCACCAACGACGCCACCAGCAACGACGGTAGCAGCACGCGCAGCATTAACAACAGCGGGAACCAGAGGACCGTCGAAGGTGGAAAGGGAAGAGTTTCAGATGAGCGGGAGAGCAATAAGTGTGAAGCGACAACAGCAGCTGAAGGACCACGGCAAACGGCGGCCGGTGGTGGCTTTGCTGCCGTCGGTGCTGATACTTCTGTTACCACTGCTGCGAATACGTGCTCCGCTAATCCTGCTCCTGAAGGTTGCAATGCTGCTGCTCTGGTGACGCCTGCTGCCGACGGTGGATCTGGTCGCACTGCTGCGTTGAGAAATGACGCTGCTGCTGCGAGTGGTGTTCCAGCGACTCACCGGCCGACGGGATCGCGCAATTCCAGCAGCAGCAACACCAGCAACAAAGGGAAGCAGCGTACATGTCTTTCTCAGTATGAGGTTTCGGTTCAGTTTGAAGAATTCTCAACAGTCGCTGCGGAACTCATGTGGCCGGACCCTCTTGTTCTTCCGGAAAGATTATATCCTGGTAGGCATGGAGCCAGTGCACCCCGTTAACAAGCTGCTGCAACGCTGCCGGCGACAAATGCAACCGCCTGGTTCTTGTGCTGCTGCAGCTGTGTGGTTCTTGTGGTACAGTTGCTGTCTCGGCTTGTGTGGTTGCAGCGTGTGCACCCGTCCTTGTTTGTTGATTACTGACACCGCTATCATTGTTGCGGTGTTGCGCTGCTGCTGCGCATCTGTTGATATATTCCCTTGCTGTTGCACGCTGTTGCAGCGGCTGGCTGGGTGTGTTTCATGTTGTGGGTGCGCGGTTCTCACTTGACGATTCCTACTGCTCGCCTCGTGCAGGTGGGCCTCTAGTTCTGCGTGAGCGTCACTGACGATGCTGTTGCAGCTGCTGTGCGCGCTCGTGTCCGTTGTACCCTTGCTCCTGCCCCGCTCCAACTGCTCAGGAAGTCGTTTCTGCCGCGATAGTGCTGCTGCCGCTGCTCGTGACTCAGTCTTGCTGGTGCTGCTGCGGTACGCGCTCACTTCTGCTGCTGCTGGTGGCCGCGTCCGCTTTTCTCGTACCCTCTCCGGGTCTTGTGGTTATTTTTGTTTTGCCGTCCCCGACGCTGTATGTAATGCTGGTGTGCCGCCGCTTCTGCCGCAGGATTAGCCGTGCAGATTGCGTATGAGGTCCGGGGCCGTTTCGGTTTGTGGTGGACGGACGCGGTGTTGACCGAGGTTGATGAAGCCGCAGGCCTCGTCAGGTGCTGCTACGTATCACAGCACGAACAGGATCGGCAACAGCGAGAAGAGGAGAGACGAGAGGAGAAAAGGCACCAGCAGCAGCGCCACCTTCAGCAGACATCTGACACAGATGCTGAAAGTAGTGGAAATGTCGAGCTCGAGGGGATCCGCTGTAGTATTGATAGGAGCGACAGCTGCAACAAGTCGAATAAAGACCGGGGCAGCAGCGCACTTGCCGACGTCAGCGGCCGATCCAGCAATAGTGCGGCTAAAGAAGCGGCTTGCACCACCGTAGGCGGAGAAGGCGTTGCAGACGATGATGGAAGAGGCGCGGCGACAGCAGCGCCAGCAAAAGGGGCACCTCTGTTAAATGCAGCGAGAGGAGCTGCAGCAGGAGAAGCAACTGCCGGAGCAACAGCAGGCGCGGACACGTCAGCGACAGCAACGGCCGGAGCACAGCAGCAGCCACGTACCGTGCTACAAGTGAAAGGCGAAAAGGCGACAGCCGGTAGCCCTCAGCGGAGCCGTAGCAGCAGGAGGAGTAGTGAGACCTGCGACATCATCGGCAGCCGTGACGCGAAGCAGCAGCGAGCTCCTGCTCCGCCACCAGGACAGCATCATCCACGGCAGCAGCAGAATCAAGCGGAGGAACAACAGCAGCAGCAACAACTCCAGCAGCAAGGGCAACAGTTTTGTGTTGGTGCGTCGGGATTGCCGGGCTTTGAAGGAGCAAGAGCGAAGGTGAGGAAGCTGCAGGTGCGAAAGCAGCAGTGGCTATATTGAACAGAGACTTTACTCAGTGTCGTTACACACGTGCTCCTGCTGTATATATACACGTATCTACAGGTGGGCACGCCTGTGTTAGAATTGCTGATGAATATCTGTGCATGAAAAGGTGATGACACTGTCAGAGATTATTTGTCCTTTCTCTGACAGCCATGACATATCCACGTTCTCGTGTACAGTACGTAGACAAGTGTATATCCGCACATGCATCTGCAGCGTGTAGACGACCTTGTACATGTACAAGCGTCGATACGTATGTGTATAGTGACTGTTGCTCTTCGGGTTAGTGCTTGCACGCATGCGTATGCTGTTGTAGCCTCGGGCAGCTGCTGCGGTGCTATTGCTCGTGTTGGTGTATGCTCGGGTCTCGTAAGTGTTGCTTCTGATGTTGCTGTTGCTGGTATTTCTACTGTTGCTGCTGTTATGGGCGCTGACCAGCCTACGCAGACCCTGTTGGTGCGGGACTTCTGCGCTCCGCAAGTGCCAGTTGCAGCGCCAGCAGCGCATGCGTGGCGGCTGCTTCCCCGTGCGTTTGACCCCGCAAAGGATCTGCATCCTGGCGCTGTTATCTCCGTTTCAGCCGTTGCGGTTTCTTTGGGCGCTGCTCCTGCGCCGGCTGCCCAGGCCGCAACAGGGGGAGGCGCGTTTGCTGCTGGACAGAAAACGCGACGTGGCTACGCTGCTGCCATCGCCCGCTGGCATCGCGCGCAGGCCTCGCCTGCGGAAGCAGCTGCAACAAGCGAAGGTACAGAAGCACGAAGGTGGGAGGTGACATCAAGAAAACAACCAGATTTAACGTCCTCGATGGCGGGACGAGCAGCAGAAGCAGCAACTGAGTCGCGCCCCAGGACGGCAGCAGCTGCAGCAGAGAGAGAGGCTAGAGAAGGCTGCGGATCAGCCGCAGAGGAGGAATGTGGGAGAAGTGGACGAGGTGCAGCGCGTGCTGGATGGCCGCAACAGCAGGCCGTGCCTCCGTATTTGTTGAGGGATGCTGTGATTCATAGAGTCTTCCAGTGCCACACGCCAAAAATTATAGAGGCTCACAACGCGCTGCGACAGCAACAGCAGAAGCACCGGAAGCAGCAGCCGCATGGGGAACATCAACATCAGCCGCGACGAGACTGTGCTTCTCCGGGAGAGGAAAGGGAAGACGAAAGCCATGTCTCTAACAGCGAAATGCAGGCTTCTGGGAGAAAACCTCTCTGCAGCGGCAGCACCGGCAGAAGCAGCAGCTCCAGAGATAGCAGCCTCAAAGGTGGCATGGAGGAGTCTGGCAAGGAGCCCGAGCCCGGCGGGTCGGGACCTGATGCACGGAAAGGCCCTAGAGGAAGGCCACCCGGTGCTGGTGCTGCCGTGTCTGCGGCTGCCGCTGCTTCGGCACGTGCTGTTGCGGCCTCGGGGGCCGGTGGTCTCCAGCAGGCGGGCAACTGTCATCCTGCGAGCGCTTCAGGAAGTGCGGCGGTCGATGTGGCTGGAGGCAATGCCGGAGCAGCAGCAGATCAGCCGCAGAATACGTCGGCAGCAGCAGGCGCAGCGTCAGCAGCATTGGTGACAATGCCAGCAGTATTGGCAGAAGAGGAAGCAGTGACAGCGCGGACCCTGACTGACGCAGCAGAAGTTGCGGCGAGGACCAGAGGAGACGGAGGAGGAGTACGCACAGGCAGAGCAGCACCGTCGGAAGAAACTGCCGCAGCAACGGCAAAAGGATCACTAGGAACAGCAGTGCTGGGAGTGTCGCCCCGTAGACCACGCGGGCGGCCACGTAAAACAGCAGTGGTGGCTGAAGGAGAGGAGAACTGCAGCACGAAGAGCAGCAACAACAGCAACAGCAGTAAGAGTTGCACCAGCAGCAGCAGTGGGTGCGGTAGCTCCAGCAGCAGGGCGAGCCGGAGCAGCAGCAGTCCGGGCCGCAGCGGTAGCAGACTAGTTAGAGATGCAGATAAACGGCAACAGCAGGAGAAGCGTCAGGAGGAGAAACAGCGACAGCGACAGCAAAACCATGGAGTGTGGAAGAGAGGTTCTACACGAGGAGGTGCTTGGTTAAAAAGCAGAACACGCAGCAGCAGCAGCAGCAGTCAACACCACAGCGGGCGTTCTCCGTTGTCAAAATGCAGCAGGCTAACAAGAGGGAGAGGAGCAGTAACAAAAGGTGTCTGTGTTTCTTCGCGTGCGGTGCACACTCATCAAGTGGCAGCGGCTGCTGTATCCCCGCGCCGGCCTACTGCTGCTGCTGCTGCAAGACGGTCAACGTCGCCTCGCCCGAAAGCAGAAACATGGGCGGGTACTGCCGGAAGCGACATAGGTGCCACAGCTGCTGCTGCTGCAGAGGAGGAAATCGCTGGAGAGAAGGCAGGAAGTGTGAAACGAATAAGAAGGAGCTTATGCCATGCAGGAGGTAACGTGGACGACAGAAGTCAACAGCAGACCACCGCAGTGACAACAGTAGCAGAACATTCAAGAGAACTGGCAGTGGCGCCAAGGCCTGCAGCAGTTGAGGAGGAAGGCGGACGCCGCGCGGGCCTGAAGCGAAATCGTGAGAGTACCGCAGTGCCCGAGTTTCCAACAGCAGCGGCTGCTGCGTGCGGAGCACCGAGCAACACACCAGCAACAAAAGAGGATGCTGCAGCAGGAACGGCAGCAGCAGCACCAGCAGGGGAGGCGCCCTGTAAGTCTTCACGATTCATACATGTGTCTGCCGCTTCGGCAAGTAAAGAGAAGGACGCAGCGACAGGAGGTGAGCGACCTGCTGCCATTGCTGTTGACACAGATGGCATTGTCGCACAGTCAGAGAGAGGAACGCGCGCGCTGCTGCAAGGGAGCAGCAGCAGCGTGAGCGGCAGTTCCAGCAATCCTCCCCACAGTAGCTCGACCTATCGCAGCAGCAGCAGCGGCAGCCTGAACAGCAGCAGCACGCTAGTGGATGGCAGCGGCGCACTGCCGGGCAGCGGCAGCAGCAGCCCGTTGTCGAGCTCGAGCAGCACCGACCTCTGCCCCAGCAGTCGGCGTGCGCAGCAGTGTTACAACGGGCTGGTATCTGAAGACTGCAGTCGCCGCCCAGCTGGAGAAACACAGGAAGAAGGAGCAGCAGACACGTCTCCAGTTACGTATGTGCTGCTCTATTTCCCTTATGGAGATCAGCAGCGATTAGTCAGTCTGCAGCGACTGCTGAATTTTCCCTGTTATCGACTACCCTACGATCTGCATGCGCATTTTCCTCCGGAAAGTGGGCAGAGTGTACTGCGGCAGGCGAGAGACTTCTTGTGGGCTGTGCCTCGTGCGCTGCTTCCTCCTGCCGCTGCCGTGGCAGCACAGTGCAGGGCTGCGAACGCGGCTGCCCTCGCCGTGGCAAACGTCAGCACTGCTGCTGCATCGGGCACACCAGCAGGAGGAACCCTGTCAGCAGGAAACGTCACAGCAGAAGCAGGAGCAGCCGGAAGAGCCGCGACAGAAACAGGAGCAAC
Source organism: Sarcocystis neurona (assembly GCA_000727475.1). NCBI lineage: Eukaryota > Apicomplexa > Conoidasida > Eucoccidiorida > Sarcocystidae > Sarcocystis > Sarcocystis neurona. Next base: position 900,746 of record KL647295.1, on the reverse strand, counting down.
AACGGCACAGGCAGCGGAGCCAGGAACAACAGCAGCCGCAGTAACGGATGGAGGGCGACCCGGACAAGCGACTGCAGCGCCGAAAGGGACAGGAGACGGAGTAGGCGCAACAGTGCCAGCGGTTTGTGATGCCGGGACAGCAGTCACAGGGCGAGCGGCGGGAGGAAGCGGATGTGAAGCGACAGCAGCAGAACACGCGAACGTGGAGACCGCGACAATGGAAGGACTCGGAGCGAATACTGCTGCAGCAGCAGAAGTGCGAGTGGGGATACCACCTGCAGCAGGCGGATCCGTCGCAGCACCAGTGGCAGATGTGGGAGCTGGAGCAGCTGCAAGAGAATGGGAGGTGGGTTTGGCTGTAGCTACATCGATGCAGGCAGAGTCGAGTGCAGCTGCGCGTCCTCCCTGGACACCGGCGACAGCAGCAGCAGCAATGCAGAAACAAGCAGCCGCGGAGGGAGAAGCAGCAACGACCGGTTCAACGCTGCAGCGAATTTGCAAAAGTGAAGGGACCGTCGAGACACAGCAGAACGGTGGGAAGCACACCGGAGTGCCTGCTACTGCTGGGAATAGCAGCAGCAGTAGTGCTACTAGGAATCCCAGCAGTCACACGAAACGCCAGACCAGCAGCAAGAGTGGTCTGACGGAGAACGGCAGCAGCAAGACCAGCAGCGTGTTTTGTGGAAGCTTTGAAAGCACAGGGCGCGCGCGACTGGCGGAAAGCGGCAGCAGCAGCCACAGTAATGCTGCATCGCCAGACTCTGCTGCTGCTGTGAGCAGGAGCAGGAGCAAGAGTGTAGAACCGCAGCAGCATCGCAGATCTCCCGGGTGTTCGGCAGCAAGTGGAAGTCGCAGGAACATAAACAAACAGAAGGATGACGACGGAGTGAAAGAGGAAGGGAAAGCAACACCAGAAGGATTGTCCCAATCGCCATTCTCATTAGTCTATGTAGCACTAGAAGACAGTCCTTTTAAATTGCCGCAGCATATGCATCTTTTGCAGGTCCTGCAGCCAGAGCTCGATTTTGCAGCTCTTTTCGAAGGTCGTTGGCAGCGACTCTTGCCCCAGTGGCGACGCAGAAGTTCCGCGTCGTTCCTTGAGGCAGTTCCTTTATTCCACGCACGAGCTGCTGCTGCTGAGGCCGCTACTGCTGCTGCAGCTGATGCTGTTGCTTCTGTTTCTTCCGTTGCCGCCGCTGGTACTGCTGGCGCGTGTACTGCTGCTACTGCCCTGCTCTCCGCTCATCACAACCCTACTGGTGCTACTGCCGTGGAGCCCACTGCTGTTATCAGCCTGTGTCGGGCTGCTGCAGTTTGTGGTGCTGCGGGGACGGGCCACTGCGCTTCTGCTGCTGGGACTCAACAAACTGCTGCGAAGGCGGCTACTCCGGGGGCTACCGCCGATACCCCGCTGTCCCATGCTGTTACACAGGAAAATCAGCCTGGTATTGCTGCTGCGGGGAATATGCACGGCCGTTCTTTTCCTTCTGGTGCTACCAGACGAAACTCCGCTTTGGTGGCGAATTCCGCTTTTGCCTCTGCTAGTGGCAGCGTGGGTGAAGATGTCGCAGCGTTGTATGCCTCTCTCCGGCCTGCTGCAGCGGCGCTTTTCCGTCCGTCTGCTGCCGTCGCCCTCCCTCTTTCTATTGCCGTTGCTTCTCGTCTCCCTCCCGCTGCTGCTGCGGCGGCTGCTCGTCTCACTGCTGTTGCCGCTGCTGCGTTTCCTGCAGCTGCAGCAGCAGCACCGTGGTCTTCGCGCGGCAAAGAAGCCTTGCAGGCAGTGACGACCGCTTTTGCTTCTCTGCTGGAGTCTCCTAGTGCCGCCGATGTTGCTGCAGCCTCAACAGCAGCAAGCCGAAGAAATTTCCCTTGTCTACTGCACCACCCGAGCGATGGACCGCCTGCGCCGTGGATGTGTACGGTAGCACTCTCTTCGTGGATCCGTGCAGGCTGGAAGCCGTATATGTTACCTGCTTCGTTCATTCCCCGCAGCTGCGCTTCTGCAGCTGTCGCTGCAGCTGTGGCAGCTGTGACTACTGCGCGATGCACGGCTCTTGATGTGGTCGTCGCTTCCGCCGCTGAAGCTGCGTTACCAGCTGGTGTTAGTGGTACCAGCGCCAGAGACACCACCGACGGCACTCACAGCAGCTGGAGGACGTCCAACGGCGGTGCAGATAGCAGCAGCACACAAAGCAGCAGTGGAAACAAGAGCGGCAGTACTACGCTGTATGCGAGAGATTCGTCTTTCCTGGCAAAAGTTAACGCTGACGAAGCCTCTAGAGGCAACCCTTTCTCGGGAGTGGGGGAGACAGCAGGAGATCTATTGCACTCAGACGCAGCATGGAAACGTATGCAGAGCGAGCAGCAGGTAGCGGCAACAACGCAACAGCGTACGGCGGCTGAGACAACGCTAAGGAGTCCAGGTACGGCTGCTGATGGTCTCCGGGTGCAAGTTGGTCACGAAGAGAAGAGCTCTTCTCCTGCGGCTGATTCAAGTGCTGTTTCGGCTGCTGCTGCTGGTGGTGCTCCAGCTGTTGCAACGGTGTCACCGTTGCGGACTGCCTTGTCAAACGAGTATCTCTCCAAACCGCAGGGGCCGTTCCGCTCGACAGCAACAGGTCGTGCACGCGGCTCCCTCTCTCCAGGTCGTGAACGCAAGGACGTCGTGCACCAGCTGCCACAGCAACATCAGCAGGACGACATTCTCCATCCGCAACAGCACTTTTCTCAGCAGGAAATGCGTGAGGTGGAGAGAGGGGTAAGGGAGAATGTTGAGTTTGGCCCCACAGTGTGGCCATGGGCACAGGTGGAAACGCTCGGCGGAGGGCAACAAGATGCTTCGGTGGGATGGACATGGGCAGCGCTGACCGTATATGAGGAGCTGCTGCTATTGCGGCTGCAGCAGCAACAGCAGGCGGCAGCGGCAGCAGCTGGCCCGCACTGGCAGCTGAGCGCTCCATACAGAAGCGCGACGGAGACATTCATCAGGAAAGTTCTCGACGGGTTTCCTGCGCAGCAGCAGGAGGAAGAGGACATGTGTTCCGACGCGAACAGCGGCAGGGCGTGGTGGCCAACGGTAACAGGAACAGGAGCGGATGCAGATGCGGAGGCGACTCAGGCGACTCAAGAAGGACTGCTCACCCGTGCTGAAGGTGCTGCTTTTGCTTCACGGGAGAAGACCTTTGGTCCTCCGTTGCATGTAACTGAAAGCAGCAGCGGTAGAGAGGAACAAGTGACTGCAACTGGAAGCAGAAATAGAAAGCGACCTCTCGCGTCTGCTGGTGCTGCTGCTGCTACCGGGGCTGTCGGCGAGGTTGCTCAAAGTGCTGCAGGGAGGCGCTCGCCCAAACCGGAGGAAGACCGTGGAGGAGTTTGTGGGAAAAGTGCACCTCCTGCTGCTGCAACAGCAGCAGGCAGAGCAGTTACAGCAGGAGGCAGAGGAGCAGGAGGTGGAGGTGCGGCAGGAGGTAAAGGTAGTTCAGCGGGCAAAGCAGCAGCGCCGCTTGCCGGAGCAGCAGCAGCACGCACAGGAAAGAAAGGTGCCGCTGCTGCCGGTGAGGGAGCGGTGCAGCGTGGGGGACATGTTGAAGGACATGTCACATCGACAGCAACGCCATCTCCGTGTAGCAGCGGCAGCACTGGGAGCAGCAACAGCAGCTATGCGTGCACGCAGAGAACGGCCGCTTCGGGGGAGCGGAGCAGCAGCAGCAGCAGCATCGAAACTTTGAACAGCAAGAACCAGCAGGAGTCGCAGCAGACAAGTGGTGTCACTGAAGCAACAAAGGACCATGCTGCTTTAAACATGCACGCGTGCATCCCTGCAGCACTTGTGCGCACACGCACACCTCTGGATGTGTTGCAGTCAGCTGCTGCACAGCTCATGCGAGAGAAGACGCTAGCAGCAGGTCGGCCCGCAATTGCTGCCTCTTCTGCCGCTGCTGCTGTAAGCGGCTCTGCTGCTAAGGCAGCAATGGCTCTCAGTAGCAGCCGCGCTGGCAAGAAAGGACCGACAACAACACGAAACGGAGGCAAGAAATCGTTTCGCACCCTGCTAAACGGTGTTCGGCGCATTACAACAGCAGGAACGACAGCAGGGCCGCGCAGTCCAGCATCAACAGCAGTTCAAACAGGAGGTCTAGTCACACGAGCAGGAGGAGAAGGAGACGGAGGCCCAGGGGCAGCGGGGAGAACCACGGGGGAGCAAAGTGAGACGCTCGGGCGGGGAGCACCGGGAATCTTACGTGGAGGGAAGAAAACTTGTGGGGTAGGTATACCCGCGCCGAGGAAACATACCAGAGATGGTGACACTCCTAAAACAGGAGCAGCAATCAAAAAAAAGAAAGAGTACCCCGCGGTCTGCGCCACCCCTCCTTATGCAGCAGCACGGTCTCCGCACGCATGCTCCGCTCGCCGAGGCACCCATCGCCTGCTGCGGAAGCCCCATGGCGCCGCTTCGCACGCAGGCCGCAGCAGCAGCATTCACAACAGCAGCGGCCTTCACAGCGACACGAGCAGGAGCTGCAGCAGCGCAACTCAAAGGAGCACCTACCTAGCTGATGGAGGCCCCAAGAGTGCAAAGGAAAAGCGACAATCTTTGCATTCACCTCGAGCAGCGACGACACGGGGGGGCGGTGCTGTGTTCGCTACTGCTGCATGCTTTGATGACGACCTGGATTCCACGCAGTTTGCAGAAGTCAGAGAGCTCCGGCTGCACTTTTCCTCTGCCTCTGTAAGTCCGCCTGATGATGTTGGTGAGGCCACTGCTGCAGCCGACTCGTCACAACGACCTGCAGCGACCCTACAGTGCGATGGAACGACAGCGATCGACGCAACAGCGGCAGAAGGCAGCAGAGAACGCCGTGCACTTCCTGGAGAAGGGCGTCGGGACAGGTCTACCGCAGCAACAGAAGAAGGAAGCTGTGCAACTGTAGGCAGGGTTTCAGCGGCAGCGGCTGAAGCGACTAAAGGCAGAAGTGTAGCAGCGGCGAGTCGCACCGTGTTGTGTGCGGCTGCTTCTGCATCTGTCGGTGCTTGCTCATCTGCTCCTGCGCCGCAGCGACCCGCAGGACTGCAGCGCCAGCGACAGGCGAGAGAAAAAGAGAAAAATCGAGATGGAGAGGGAAAGTAGCGCAGAGGCAGACTATACTCAATCAAATAGCGCTGCGGCATTATTCAAGAGAGCGCTAGCAGCGTAGACAGCAGTTACGACAGGAGTTCCGAGTAGTGCGTGTCAGTGGTGCTGCTGCTGATGATGATTATGATGCCAGACGATGTTGCCGGGGGGAAACAACATTTGTCTCACCAAGACAGCACTATGTCACCAAAGATGACGCACCACGTGAAAACAGCAGGCCGTCGGGGACAGCTGCAGCAGCAGAGGGGCCGTGGACGGTGCGGCGGAAAGATTTTGCGGTAGCGGCAGCAGCGGGGGAGGCCGTGGCAGTGGCTCTGCTCCGCGAGTCAGTTACGCGAATGCGCACGCAGAGGGAGGTGAGGTGGATAACGTACAGCAGCTTTTTCGGTCATCACTTCGTGTCTCTCTCTGGTAGACAGCGGGCTGCGTAGACTAATGAGGACACGTGGCTAAATGGGTAGAAAACGCTAAACGGAGGCATTGTTGTGCAAGCACAGACGTGTGGTGCAACAGCCGGCTGAATTCAGACTGGCCGATCACAGGGCACGTTTCGACATCTGTGCCCAAGGCACATACGCAGCGTATACGACAGTATCCCATCTTTTATGATGCCAGAGTTGCCCTCCTTCTGACTCTGCTGTTCCAAGTATTTCCGTCACTATTATGCCGCTGCATCGTCTCCCACCATCATTATTGTTTACGGTCCTGCTGCACTCGAGAACACGTCTGACGGCGTCCCGTCGCCCTTCAGTCGTGCGGCCACCCTGCCCTCGGCACTACAGCCGCTCCCGTCGGAAGTGCTGTTCGTTTCGTGGGAGGAGCGTCAGCCCTACTGTTCTTGTTTTTTTGTCATCGTGGCCTCGCGGGAGTTGTCCTTTTCGAATAGTAGCAGTAATAATAGGGGTCGTCGGTAACGTCGTGCGTAGAAGTCGCATTCGTAATGGTAGTGGCAGAATACATTCTCGGGAGAATGTCGACAACTCTTGAAGTAGTAGAAACAGAATTTGCAAAAGGAGCAGTAGTACGAGTCGCAGGACTACTTGGCAGCGGGTAGAGAGTGGAGTAGTGGTGGTCATCGTGCTGCATTATAGTAGTACGGAAGAGTGCAGAAGGGGTACAAGGAGGTTGATTAGTGGGAGAAGAAGTGGGAGAGAAGTAGTGGTAAGGGGCGATGTAGTAGTGCTTGTGCGAGGAGCAGACGTGAAGCAGGACGACGGGGAGAGCGTCTGTGATCAAAATCAAGCAGTTGTATCAGTACCCGTATTGTGGTGCCTCCACGCCTGAAGTTACTGCACTAATAGAGGAGTTGCCACTTCCTCCAAGATACTGGTGGTACTGCTAATCCATCACTACTAGTGTTATTGCTGTTATGGTACTACAGCTACTGCTGTACGCAGTTGCCCGATGAGATTGTAGTATTGGCACTGCCTTTACTAATTTTAAACCTTGACCTACTCGTGGTATGGCTGATTCCGCAGGAGTTACTACATATTGCTACGGCAGTAATACCACGACTAGTAAGTGCTCTTCCTACTTCGAGTGCCACTACGAATATCCGTGTGTGAAACTTACTCGAAGTACATTTCTTCCTGCACATCTCACAGGTGAAGGCTCTACGCGTATCAGCACAGCAGAACACCTGTTAAAAGAATAACGAAATGGTACACGTGCGAAAAAGAGTGGAGCGTGGCGAATTGACGACGCATGGGTGCGAGAAGAAAAGAAGCGGTAGAACACTGAATAAACATATATGTATATATATATATATATATATATGTGCATGTGCTTATATGAGGTTGGGACTAGTCTGTGGCGTTATCACCAGAAGCACAAGCAGGACGAGCAGCCACATCGCTGGTAGGATCAACAGCAGCAGAAACAGTCATAAAACAGGAGCTCTAGACGCGGGAGCAAGACAAGAAGCGCATGCAGACGCAGCAAGTTAACGTGCCGTCTTAGCAGAACGAACACTAGCAGCGGACGCAGCGCTTCCCACATGCGGCGTCAGCAGAAGCAGCAGCATCAGCGGAAGCAGGACCACGAGCAGAAGCGGCTAAAACACCAGCGTGCTTGATACCAGGTTGAGTTTAAAAGGGTGTCCTCGTTGTAGCGCGCGTACTGCAAAGGACGACGTGGAGCGAGCAACAGAATGTGTGCTGACTTTTTTCATTTTAGAAATAGAAGATGGGGAACAGAGGAGGAACGATGACGCAGACAAGAAAAAATTTCTCGCCCACCGTGGCAAAGCGACGACACTGGAGCGCCAGCGGGGGGCAAAAGTCGTTCCTGCTGAGACGGGCGGTGTGGACGAACAGGAGAGCTGTCTGCTTGTGAAAATTATTTTTTCCAAGTTTCATTCCCAAGCACATGATGAAGATGTGTCAGAACTGTTGTGCGTCATACACGTAAGTACAGAGACGTATAAATTTTAGATTGCACACATATGCTGCTTACATATGTGTGTCACGCATACATGATCGTATCCAGCCGTAAATATATGGCTTCACATGTACGCGTTTGCGGATGATGTTTCCTAAATATTTTTACATTTGCGTACAAATTAATTGTGTAACTAGTGTAGTTGTCTCGAATGTCTTGAACGCCTGCACAGTTGTCTGTGAGCGACTGTGTGCACGCATTTTGACGGAATCACGTCTGTACGAAGAAAAGGTCGTCGTGCTGATCTAGTACAACAGCGGCCCCGGTGACAGCAGCAGCAGTACGAGTTAAAGGGTGTATGTTTTTGCCACCAATTTTTACATCGACTGCTTGCGACAGAAGAAAGTGGTTGTTGCCTTTTGTCGCAACCCGAGCACCAGCACAGTAGGTGATCGTGCTGTAGCGGTGTGTGACACTGCAGTAGTGTTTTTTTCGGAGAGAGCAGCGGGCTGTGCGCTAGCTTGTTGAGGACACACGGCGTCTGCTATGTTGAGAAGCAGCAGCACGGCAGGCAACAGACGCGCTTTGAAGATGCAGCAGTCTGGTCAGCAACTGGACTCCCTTACCGTTGTCATGCTGTGGAAGAGCCGATCAGCCAGAACAAGAAGAACGTGCGCAGACGCTGCCTGTAGAAATTGGCAACACGCTGTGTACGCGGTAGTGATCAGTGGCACAGTCAACGTGCGCAGACGCTGTTTGTAGAAAGTGGCAACTCGCTGTGGACGCGGTAGTGATTAGTGGCACAGTCTTGGCTCTAGACAGCCGTAAGGGACACGTTTACAGAGCCGCAGTTCCGTGTGGTACACGAATTGACACTCTGAACAGAGTTATACAGACAACAACACCAGGATACGCAGGCGACAACTGCTAAATTGAGGTACCATTATTAGGGCACTGTCTCTCGAGTTGGCCACGTTGTGCGATACGTTGCTTGGTCTGCACCTGTGGTACTATGGGCTACGCGGCATTCTGCAGCGCGTTCAGAGTGCGGCACCTCAAGGCGATAGATGTGCATGAGGAGGAACAGCAGAGCGAAGATTTTGAAATTTGTCGAGCCATACACTTACTGTAAGCATGAAAGCAGGCTTTTGCTTGATGTGTTGTCGAATGTGTTTAGCGGTGAGGGGCAGACTACCGGAAGAGGGAGAGGGAATAAACAGTGCGACGCTGTGATGCGCCAGTACGCATGAGAATATTGCGGCTGAGGAAACTAGAGAAGTAGAGAGATTTGCTGTTCTTGAACTGAAAGTTCAGACGACGAAGGCCTACGAAAGCGTCACTTCTAAAGGAGAGGGACGAAATGGTATCGAAGGGAAAGGTTCAGGTGTGGAAGGCCTAGGGAAAGGTTTAGATGAGGAAGGCTTACGATAATCATGAAAACATACACAATGTTTTTGTGTGAACTCGCGTCCTTACGTATGTGTGGATGATAAGGGGAGCTAGTGGATTACTATACTAAAGTGGAGTAAACCATCGTTTTCAACAGGGTCGCAACTGTGAGTACGCCGAGAATCTACACAGGAGCCCATGCTCCAGATCATCACAATCGAGTAACGGAGGTTCATAAGAACATGACGGACGCATGGGCGTCCGTCTTCCTTGAGTTGCATCCAAGGGTGCTGAGGTTTACACTCTACAGCGTATATGATTCTGGCTCAACGTCAGTGCACGAATGTGCACATGTTGCCTTCAGCCAAGTTGCGGATCGTCGGTGCCCTACTGGGCTCGAGCGCTGATACCGGTTCATACGCACACGAAAGGCAAAGTAAACACCATCGCACGAATATATATAGATATATATATAAATACTATTTCTCTCCACCGGCAAAAATATCTTCCCACCAGTCGTGAGGTACGTCGCTGGCATGGGTACAAGTCATCCTATCACGCGTACATGTTTTTAGCAGCAGAATTATTTTTTTGTAGAAATTTGGGCGACACCCACCAGCGTAATCCCACCGTTGCACGGAGAAGCATGTTGTCTACGTTGCGACGAGGTTTTTCCTGAGCACGTGTCAACTTGATACCATCATGATGGAGATCTGCTTTAGCGCTCCTGCAGTCCCCAGCTAAAAAAAGTAGCGCCGTATAGGTCGTCACCTACCATTTCCAACTGCAGACGTATAAGCACAGGATATTCCTTCACGAAGTTGTCTCGTACGATCAGATACTCCTGGTTCCTCTTTAGTAAAAAGAGGATTTTACTGCCTCCTCCTCCCACACACGCCGCCCGTATTGTTCACCCTACTTGGGCTCTACTTTTTTCCACTCAAGCCTTTTGTGCACCGCCGTGGCGCACAGCAGCTCTTGAAAACGGCACAACCACAGGACCGGAGGTTATCAGAATTAAGTGAGCCTGCCGAGGGAAGCGGCACAAAAGCGGCGGGTATTGTACGCGAGCCTTGCTGGCTGTACCAACGCTGCTTGAAGGGGGAAACTGTGAACACGTAAGACGCGTGTGCCTGACACATGTGTTGTGGATAGCAGTAATGTGTGAAGAGTAATGGCAATGTGAGACCTACCCCGTGACGCTTGACGCAAGACTTCAAAAAAGAGACATGAAGAAAGTACAGGCCTTCATCATGTCTTTGCGTCGTTTCTGCCACACGACGCTGTCTCGGATCCACTGGTTATTCGTTTGTCCCCCACCGCGACGGGGTGTCGACGCTCAGCTCGCTTGTTTGGGATTGGAGTGTAGCGGAAACCATATGTCACTAAGCTGATCAGCCGCGGGGCTTAAAGTGTTCTCAGTTCATTAATTTGACGTTGCCTCTTCAGCGTTGTGGGTCTCACCACTTCAGAGAAGCGAGACACGGGCAAGCCTAGCTGACCGTAAGAAGATACTTGGGGATTCCAGCCACGCGACATGCGTGCGTGGTTCGCCTTCTCCTTTTTCCATACGGTGCTCAGTGTCCCCAGTGGCGTCAGCAGTCGGCAATTACAATTTCCCTCCTCTCCGGGCAGCGCAACAGGCTGGAGAGGACAATGGATCCGCGTCAGTAAGCGTTCAATTGCTAAGCAGACATACGAGAAAACGATGTCACCGAGCAGCTGTAGTGTGGTGAGAAAAACAACCTAAATCGACCCAAGCCCTGCATTGGGCGCCGGTCCAGATTTGCCACTGCCTGGAAAATCTCCAGTTTTCCGGTAGAACAGGCTTTGTCCTTGACGCACTTTGGGTGACAGACCAGGGCCTCAAGCGGGCATTTTCTCAAGGAACGACTGCAGGTCACACGTGTGGAAATTGGATGTATTGAACCACAGTCTACGTCGCCAGGCGTCTTGAACATCGCATCCAACGCAACGTGTCAGCGGAGTATGCAAACCAAGCTCCTCCTCAACGTTGTGCCGGGGAGAGTAGTGACAGATATCTGACAGTGCAGTCCTTGAGTCGGTGTCGCCCACAGGAAGGCTTGAGGTTCGGGGAGGTGCATAGCCTCCTGCGACATCATCTCCAAACTCACACCGAAAACAGGGATAAAACAGAAAATGACATGCTGCTACGTATCCTGCTACCGTGCTCGCGACGGCGTTGACCTCCTTTCGTCAAGCACGCGGAACGATGCTGTACTCTAACAAGCGCGTAAGGGACTTTCTTGTATCCAAGTGTGCGCAAATTCAATTGAGACCAGAGGTGTCTTCGAATTTGAAAGGTCCGCTTGTCGTTACCTACGAGAATATCTGGTCACCGAAGGCACATTCCGAACCTTCCTCGTTGGACGCAGAGACCCTACCGTCTGAACGAATCTCACGTCCTCCATTCCATGCTGCGAACAACTGTGTAACCCATATTCACTCGTTTGCAGCGGCGTCCTGGCTGAACGCACACGCGTTAACAGCTCCAGTATCAGGTAAGCGACAAACTTGGGGGGGACACGTGTGCACTGCTGCCAATAGGAAGACTACTTGCGCGGTACGTCTATCTGGTCCAAAAGTCGTATATACGTGCACAGACTGGCAGGTCTCGTGTCAACTACCGACCAAGAATTTCTGTGTTTATTCTCATCAAGAGAACCAGTGTCGAGTGTAGAACTGCAAGGCTGTGTGTACGTACGCGTACACGTCTGTGCCCCTGTGCCTGCTAACGTGTGTGTATTTGCATACATGCGAGTGATGTACTTTGTACATCTCTATGAATGGATAAACAAGCATTCGCATACGTGCTAGTACACGTAACAACATTTGTAAGAACACAGACGCGTAGACACTTGTGTGCGGACACCACCGAGGCACGCGCATCTCACGCGACCTTGTTCGTCTATTTGTGTGATTGCCACATCAGCCAAGCGTTTGTGCATTCAGAGGCGAGCGTGTCTGCGAATGACTACCCGGCGTCGAAGAGCACCTACGTATACGCACAATAGACACGGGCATGTTTTTGCAGCTATACGCGTGTCCCGGTCAAAGAAATATACATATATATATATATAGGTACACAAGTATAAATGTGAACACATATTCTAACAGACACTCTTCTATAGGTACACATATACACACGTATATACGTGCGCTGTGTCATCTCTGCACCACACGTATATGAGAGTATACAGATATAAGCATATATGTGTAATTATATACACACATATACTATTTGTAAATATAGATCTTTGCATTTTCCCCTGAGCATAAAACCATTTGTATGCCTGGATGACTGCATGAGTTTTGACCAAATCGCTACGGCTGCGGACACAGGCACGCGAACCTGTATGTGTGTGTATTTATCACTGCCTCCATAATTATACAAATATCCACGCATACTTGCACGCGTCCAAAAGTGTGCCGTATGCGCTGCGTAGAGTACATGTAAGGAACTCACGCACGAAATGGTGCACATATGTGTCGACTTTGTTTCGGAAACCGTAAACGATGAAGGCAGCGAATGAATATTCTCTCGTGGTCCTGCGTGCTCCTTGGTGGGTGGGGTCATACCATAATGCATTCTGCGCAGCGTAGAGCACCTACAGAACTACGTTTTCCGACTTTTCTCCCGCTCATCTCTCCTATCCCTTTCAAGAGGCTTGTGAATACCTGGTATCTCTCATCGAAGAAGCGAAACTGGTCTCCGAATTTCAAAAATGTTGTACCCCAAACTTGCTCTCGTGGGCACCCTTCGAATCCCCTCTTGTCAGTATGGAGATGATCTCTTTTCAACAGCGACGAAATGCATGTATATGCAGCTATTATGTGATTTTGTGTACCTATACGGACGTAGGTGTCCGCGGATTTAAAAGTATGTACTCGCTTAATAATAGAGACGATCAGATGCGTATCTATGCATCACGATATCTATCTAACTTCCTGTGTATCTGTATTATAGTGAAATCCATCTTTGTGCTTCCATAAGCAGATACGTATTTACGTAACAGACACGAAGATACCTACATCGGTGCCGCTTCGTAATGCCAACAAGCGTCGTAAATCTGCGGCCATTCAACAACCGCATACGTATGCAGGCGGAACACGCATGTTGATACACGAAGTTTCCAGCTTGTTTCTTCCTATTTTATCGTACTGCGTTGCAGTAGAAATCTTGAAAAACAGCCCGTTGAAGGGAATAAAGTTGTTTGCTTTGAGGCTTCCCTTCTGAACGAAGGCGCGCGCATGCGGAAGCGAACAGAAGCCGGCCAAACACGTATTTTGTGTGCAACCAGATTCTTTTGTAACTGTTGGCGGATACGCGTAGTGCCGTGACGACTTCCTGAATGACCGCACGTACGAGCCTTGCTGGCACCGCGGTTCGGCAACGAAGTAGATGTCTTTGTGCCCCGTACAGATGTACACATCTGATTATGGAAATAAGTGCGTGTAGTTTGACCAAATATAGACACAAACAGAAACATAGAGAGATGTGGTGATAGATAGATATCCAGCTGGTTGCCTCTGTGCACACAGGCGAATAGAATCCTCGGACACATCCTACGTCCGTATAGGTACACATCCACAGTATTTCCGTATACGCGGAAGTGTTGACACTATTAATAGGAGAACGTGTGATTAAGACGCCATAAGGCCTGAGCTTGACCCATTCACTTTTCCCAAAGTCGCAGCAGCAGTCATATTGCACGCAGCGAAGGACTCCCACGTAGCGAACTTCTCCTGTGCAAAAAGATCAGGAACTCCCCTTCATCAAAATACCTACCGTTGTACTTGAACACCGATAGCGGCAAGAGAAAAAAGCGTGTACTGATGCGCAGTGGCCTCTCTCCGTCAACCACGCAATAGTTGCATGTTACAGGGGAGCCAACCCCGACGCGTTGTCCGTGCTAGCATTGTCAGGTTGTCGATTCCTCAGTAATGAATGTTCTGCAGCTACCTATTGTGCCTAATCTGGGTTGCAGTACGGGATCACACGTTGTTTAAACATGAAGTAGAGCAGTGTTTCATTCCTTTCACGCCCACCACTAGAGTAAAGAAATTCTGTCAAGCAAACGGCGAAAAGCATGCGATGGAATGTGAACCCGGAAGGTTTGGTACACGTTTCCGGCGATTGCAAACAAACTTTGGATCTCTTTACTTTTTCTTCATAACCGGCACTCTCCTAGATACACATACGTATGTATGCACACATAAATACAGGCACAGGTATATGTCTGTCCGCACATGTGTGCACACATTTAGGTGTACACGTGCGTCCGCGTGCGGACGTGCTCAGCACCCCCTCCGGCCAGACGTGTACATATAAATACGTCCACCATTATATCTGTGAGTGTAGCTGCACAAGTATGGATATGCGGGTCACCGTCGGTACGACCGCGCATAGGAGCACTTGTGTACATACACGGTGTTGGGGATACGCGCGCGCAGTTCTTCATTGAGACGTTTATTGATGCTGAAGGATTAATCATGAGGCAAGTGACAACGGAAGCAGAATTCACAGTCACCATTTTGCTGTTCACCTCCGCCGTACCCACGAGCAGCCGTCTACGAAAATACTGGCATTGAGCTACACAAAGATGAATACTTCACCGGTGTACAGCTACAGCAGCACACACGTATATCTGTGTATACGGGGCTCTCCACAACTGTTGGCTTGTAGCCACATATACGCGTACTCCCCATAATCACGCGTACCGCGCGCGCTCACACACGCACAGTAGATGGTTCTGTATATCCAAAAGGGCTTTACCCGTAGTTTCGGTGCAGCCCTGTATACAGATTTGGGCCTCTGCGTATGTGGAGACCCAAGAAGGCGTGTGTCTCCATGTGGGAGCATACCAGGTACATACGCACTTGTACCATGCAAATGGAGTGTTGCTGCCCCCTACGTACGGGATTCGCATGGTGTGCTCGTAAGCGTGAATCTAAGAACACCCCTGTATGCGCGCGTATACGTAGATGTGTACGTTAGCACCTATATGCACAGAGCTACATCTACTATGTTGTACAAAGATAATGATATTTGTGCACGTATTTACAGAGACCTCGGGACTGAAAACTCTGTCTGCGTGCGTACATGTACACATGTACGCAAGCACGTATACGCAGAGAGCTACACCTACTACTTTGTACAAGGATAGTGATATTTGTGTACATATTTACAGAGGCCTCGAGACAGCGTCGCCGTGTCTACACACACACGTGCGCCTCGTGCGTGGTACCTGAACACGTTGCTGTACACGAATTTTCGACTACTTCGTTTGAATACTAAGCGCATCCTTGTCGTTGCTACAGCGAGCGTCCTTCTACACCGGCGGCCAAATGCGGCTCCTCCAAGGCACGACCGCATCGCAAGGAAGGGCAGCCGCACCATATGGTCGGCCACGTGTATCGTCGTATACACAGCCTCACCCACACGAAGCTGCCAGCAGCATACTTCACCCTAGTACCCTTCGTTTTCCATTACACTACTCCTGGAGCACCAGCAGCTACGCCTGGGGCTGCTGCCCCTCCCTTCTGTGGAGGTGCGGGGAGACAGAGACCACTGGACAAGAAGTGAGCGGGGGGACAGGTGGGTATAGGATCTTGTAGCTCCAAATTCACACAGGAGACGCCGTCTTCGGCAACAACAAAGTTTTTGGGACAGACGATTTCAGGTTTAAATCGTCTCTCTCCCTCGCACTGCCTTCCAGTGTACTGCATGCCAGGAGGGCATATAAATTGGTGGGGTGCTTCCTCTTCTTTTACGCACGATCCACTGAAGAGTTTCCATCCGGCAGGACAAGTCAGCATTGGTTCCATGGAATCTACACGTCTACAGCCCTCTGGACCCGGTGCAGCGCCTGACCTTTTGCACACGGTCTCCGCTTGCTCAACTGTAAAAGAAAGACAATATCTTCCCTCCAACTGGGTGCCCGGAGGACAAAACAGCTCTGGTGGCAGTCGTGTCTCCTGTAAAGGGAGAGCCGCAACGAACAAAAGGACAGTAGCAAGGGACGACTCCCTCTGTGGATGCATACAACACAATTGAACAACGGGTGTACAACGGAGGCAGCAGAACAGGATGGTTAAAAAGACGCACTTCAGAGACGCCAACAAATACCACACAGAGATACGTAGCCGCACATGCTGACAAGTTTACGCAGAAACGTCCACACATAAAATCCATGTATTCTACGTACATCTAGACACAAGTCGGGACACACGAGTATGCGGACACAGAGACACACACAGACACACAGAGACAAACACACACACGCACAACACACACACACGCCCATACACACACACACAGATGGGCGTTTACTTCATCCTTGCCTGAAGTGTGCGTGACAGCGTAAAAATATCCTGATGCAAAGGAAGAGTCTTCCTGCCTTCCCGAGGAGAAAGTAACAGGTCTACCCTACGTCTCAGGCAGACTGTTACCCGTAGTACGCAGCCAGAGAACGAGTACTGTTGAAGAAGACGACGTATGTGCACCACCAACGATAGGTGTCGGCGTACTACCACAGCCAGAAAGCAGTACTCGTATGTGGCCATGTATCTCTGCGTTGACTTGCGCTTCTGTGTACATGCGTGCTTGCATTTTCTAGTGAACCAGCACACCGGTTCGCAGCCGTCAAGTCTCCTTCTACACGAGTTTCTTCTGTGTGCGTGCACGTATGCACGCTTCGATGCCGCCTTGACGTCCACAGCCCTCCTCTCGTATTGTAAGCACTCTGGGTACGCAACTGAATATGTGGGTCCCCCCCGTCTACTACAAGTGTCCAATACACTGTAGCGCTTCACGCGTCACGTCACACTTTACACGCGTGCAGGCTCGTAAGCAGGGCAACAAGCAGCACAGAACCTAACGGTTTCCACGGTGAACTGCTTACGAATATACCCTTACGTGCAGTGCATACATGCGCACCCAAAAACAGATGTACCTTTGTAGCGTCCCGGATCGGGTACACACATCTTACTTGTTCTCACCTTGTTTACTCGTCGCTCTCCTTTTTCCATTTGCATTACGTTCTGACCTGTGTCTACTTTTATGCCGTCCCATGAATCATCTATATCACTTCCATACTTCCGCGCATGTGTCCCGCTCTTCCTTCTTACAATGTTTACATATGGATCCGATATGAATCAATGTGTATACGACCGGCCTCCAAGTGCCCCTTTATCTTCATCTGCTTGCTCTCTATTATTCTTAGATCGTTTCCGTTTAGCTACCTGTATATTTCTCATATGTGCAGTATAACTGTACGAGTGTGCGTTGTCGAGGTATATGGGAGAGTATATAATTGTGTGTACGTGCACACACGTGTATACTTTTCTGTCTGTGTATGTGTGACCACACAAATCCATAGTGATACCTAGAGAATTCGTCTTCTTCAATTCAGAGACTTCTCTTCTCTTTTCTTCCGTCCCCTTATTCCTTCGCAAGAATCTCCCGCGTGTCAACTTACACTAGTTGCACGATCCGTCTTCACATTCTACATTTACCCCTCGATGCCCTCTTCATCAATAGGCTACACAAAACTGTATGCATTCTTCAATCTGTCTGTATAATAGACATCTCTTGTCAAGCCACTTAGGTGGATAGTATTGATGTATATACTGCCTCCCACGCTCTTCTTTTTCGCCTCATTTCTGACCATCGTTTCGTCACGTTATGTGGACACATCGACCATAAACTTATTAGAGATCTGTGCACTGGCTAAATTTTCTCAACTGCGGCTTACTGACCTTCATGTGTT
This sequence comes from Sarcocystis neurona, assembly GCA_000727475.1. Taxonomy (NCBI): domain Eukaryota; phylum Apicomplexa; class Conoidasida; order Eucoccidiorida; family Sarcocystidae; genus Sarcocystis; species Sarcocystis neurona. The sequence goes on along the minus strand of KL647295.1, from coordinate 883,052 downwards.
ACTGGTGTCCACGCCTGCATGAGCCTCGCTCGCTTGTACATTTTTCTGTACTAACATGTGTCGCGCTTAGTCTGTATATCTACGTATCTCTCTCTCTCTCTACAAGTGTACGGATCCAGGTAGAGAAATATTTTCATGTGCGTTCTTCGTCCTGAGTTGCCCCCGTTTTCACTTCTTATCTTCTTCTATTCGTCTCCTCCTTTTCCTCCACCTCTCGAAATAATCAATTCCCTGTTCTACGTACTGTCGGCTTGCATGCTCCAAATTTGCAGTCGACTCTGGCTTGTCTGATCTCCATCTGCACACACTGTCCATTAATGAGCTCCGCGCCTTTCTCGCATGTGGCTTCCGCCTGTGCAAAAACAGCTTGTAGGCAATGTTTGTCCTTTGCCACGGTTCCTTCGGGACAAACTTTTTCTGGTTCCAATAATTCGACTAACATACATGCGTTGTCTTTCATTTTGAAGCCTTGCGGGCAGGTGCGAGAGGCCGGCTTTGTATCCACGCGCTTGCACACATTTCCCTCCAGCATAAAGTCCTTGCGGCACGACGGCACTGCGACCTCATGGGTAAGAATTGTGCATCCCTTTTTATTCAGAACGCCCTCTTTGCATTCAACTGCTGCTGCTACCGTTTCACGACGCAGACAGAGTCCCCCTTCTTCCTTAAATTCCCGTGGGCATGAGGGATTAGGGGGGCGGGTTGCATTACGCACGCAGTTTCCACCTTCCAATGTGTAGTCCTTCTCCTTACAGCGCGCCTCCATCGGTACACGATCAACCGCAATGCATTGAGGTTTTCCTTCGTTGATGAGTTGAAAACCCAACGGACAACCTAGAAGGCGACATACGGAACAAAAGCGGGCAAAAGGGTGCACGTTAAACATCAGCTGGCACAAGCAAACAGGGTATTACAAGCTATGGAGTTCGGCTTTGAAGGAAATAAAACTTCGCCGCAAGGCACAACACTTGTAGCAAAAACGCAACTTGGGACGGCAGCTTCAGCTGTAAGAGTCACATTGGCACTGAGGCCCCTGCAGCTAGGACATGAAGTGAAGGGAGCAGGCATGTGCTAACGACAGATGGAATCACATGTTTTGACAAGGATTAAGCAGCTGAGGCCGAGAAAACACGGGAAGCACAAACGGGAACGAACTGCACACCAGGGTCCATCAACGGCAGACTGAACAGTCAAACGCGCCGGCAACTACAGACACCGCAACACACAATGCTGCCTTTGGGCCACCGGCAGTGGGGAACGCCGTATCGCTAGGGATAGCAAATGCAGACACCGTACAAGTAGGAAGTGCAGGAGCAAACAAATTTATGCGTGTTGATGTACGCGCATGTCGGAAAGGTCTGTGGACGCTGAGCCCGGGACCAAAATGTGTATACCAACGTCTACCGCTGCATTTATTTCTTTGTCTGTTGTCTCCTTTCCGACCGACGATAGTAGTCTGGAGATATACCCGCACAAGAAGGCGGAGAGTTGCAGTCGTGACAGAAAAGAGAGAAAAGACCGCACGACTTCTCGAGACTTGAGCCATACAGCGGGCACGAAGCGGTGAGGAGATGAACGCGAAATACACCAACATGGGGAAAGAGAAAAACTTTGAGGTACAAGCAGACTGTGGCAAGCCCGTACAATAGAGAGTTGAAAAAGAACACGTCGATGCTAACTCGATGACGAGAATAGTGCAGACTGACCGAGGTACTGGCATGATGGATAACGACACTGCAACCGGTATCAGAGTGACAGCAGCGAAAATTCCGTTAATAGTGATACAGCCGAGGTGTGCGGATGGATGTTCTCTTTGAGAAAAATTCGTATTTTGAGAGGCAGGTGGGACAGAACAGTTGAACTGGAAATTTTTAAGGCGAAGTGTGGAACCACTCACTCGGAACACCTGGTGTTCGGCTTTCCTTGAAGCACTGATCGTGTTTCTGCATGAATCCTGGAGTGCACTGGTGTTGCGGTTTCGAGATGGTCGCACGAAGGCAGGACTTTCCATCTGGTGAAATGTCATATTCTTCGGGACAAAATGCTTCCGTTGGTCCGAACCGTGGGGAGTAACACTTCTTTCCATCCCCTTGAGTGCCTTCAGGACATTTTGCGAAAGCTTTTAACTCCTCCAAAAATACGCACACGCCGTCTTGATAGACGTCGCCTTTCTAGAGAAAAATACAACAAAAGCACTGGAGGACACCGACTCTCGCTTCGCGCATCAAATGAACGCAGGACACCCACTTCAAGTCTCAGTCTGCTTGCGAAGGGGGACACGGAGGTGGGCGGAACTCAGAAGAAACAAACCTATACAGTAGACTGGCGGCATGTAGAGGAGAAACCCGTGAGGGAAATCAGTGAATGTTTCTAGCATCCACACCTACTTCTGTACACAGGGATGCATCGTAAAGCTGATCACAAGTGTAGGAGGTGAGAAAACGGCCTCCCCAGATTTTGTGAATCTCGTCAAGAACTTTCGGTGGCCGGCTTTGGACAATCGGCTCGCTACTCCTTTTGACGTGGACGTTTTGGGGGCTCTGTGGAAGTGCTGTAACACGAGGGAAGGTTTCCCCTACATACCGGAGAGAAGTATCGCATACATCACACACGCCCTCTCACCTCCCTACAAAACCCTCACAAGCGAATCTTCAGGTAACGCAGCGCTGACGCATGTCTTCTCGGCAGATATGCATATATAAACAAAATGTTTACGTACGTAGACAGCTATACGAACATACAGACGGGAGTCCCTTGAGTGGTTTGCTCACTTTTTGACAGCGGGGTGTGGCTTCAACGTACTCAGCGCCCTCGCAGAAACGGCCCGCAAGACGAAAGCCGTCTGGACAACTCAGAATTGGCTGCGGAGCTGCACACAGCAAGCAACTCACGTCAAATTCTACCTCTATCGCCGACATCTAAATACCAGGTGTGTAGAAGCATCGAAGATATGACACATTCACACTTATCTACGTAATTATTTACTGGTGTATCTGCTCACTTATATACGTGTAGATACGCGCACGTTCAAATCTGCAGACAACCTTACACACTGCTACGGTTACAAACTTTTTTCTTAATCTTTCGTCCTACACTGGACTGTTTCGCGGGGACGCTTTTGAGGAAACGTGCTAACTACGCAGGGTCAAGCACGGGCGAGATACACAACTCTGCTATTTATAACTTATGCCCATTGCACAATTGTATGTTTACTTGGGGGGCCCTTTCCAAGATAGGAGCTCAAGCGCGCCGGGTCTCCAGGAGCTGCTGATCCTGCATGTTGTGGAAGTGGTTGTCGTTGAACTGCTCCAACTGCTGCTGCAGAATCGTCTCGAAGCAAAGACGCCTGACCGCCTTGTTTGTACAGTTGGTGAAAAGAAACTTGTGCAGCAGAAACACGCAAATTCTGAAGAAGAAACAACAACGCAAATAAGGAAGCACGAGAACTGAGAAAAGCACACACCTGAATAAACGTCATTGTGAAATTCGGAACAAAATAAGATTTACAAGGCACCCCAGTAATACTATTTCAGAAAAAAGTCACTAGTGAGAAAGGCTCACGAGGGCAAAAAAGCGTTTGCCTAGAGGTCAATGTGTATGGACTGTCTGCGCCACTGGAGGCCCCCGTGTACTCTTCGCTCAAGGTGGACTGCAAAATCTCCACCACCGCTTACTGCTAAGAGTGTGTTGACAAACTCTAATGTACAGGTAAAGACAAGATGAGATAAGGTCGAGTAGCAGATTTGTGCGTACAGCAGCACGTTGCTGAGCGAGTGAGAGCCGTTTCATTCTCGTGTGCTCGTCGCGCTGCTCGATCACGAGCAAAATGCCAGTCGCATCGAGGCAGGAACATTTGTGCAAACCGTGTCAGTCGCCTCCGGTTGGCAAAGCTGCTCGACATCGATGGGTATCCAGCGCACAGTTTGTTTTCAAGAGCTTAGTTCTCTTAGAAGACAAAAATCAAACTGTAAGAGGGAGCCATTAAGGAAAACGCTCGCAGCGGGCTTAACATGGAGCCTTCCTCACGTTGTGGACAGTTTGAATGTTTCCAGCTGCATCTCAGCGTGAATCACTAGGACCAATGGGTGGACCGTTCCTGAGTATTGCAAAGGGACTTGTCTTGGAGATAAAATGCTATCGAAACTGTTAAGAAGCTTTCACTTGTACAGACTCGTTAAAAAATTCTCAATATACGGACTGTCAACAAGTTCCATATGGTTGCGCACACATCTGTCCAACTACGGATGAGACACACGCGAGGAACTCCTTCGGATAGATACGACTTCTGGCTTCCCTTTCCCTGTCGCCTTTGGAACTGCTAGTCAAACATTGTGGAGGGTGCCGTCCTACCGTGCAGGAGAGTTTCTGCTGTGCGCATACGCATGCATGACTGCATTCTTTCTGTTCTCCTGCTGACTGACCGATTCCAGTGCGTTCTCCGGAATCACGTCTGAAAGGGCATACCTCACCCTCATTCCACATAGTATGTGTTGCCCTCGGTTCGACTACTGAGTACGCAAACATGTAAGCTAGGCCCATCTCCGGGCTAGTCAACAGTGTAAAACGCGAGCTCACGGTACAAATTTTTACGGGAGGGCCAGTTACCGATCCGCTACCGTGCTACCGAGCAGTTCGTTTGGTTGCGCATGACTACAAAGATACAATGTAAACGTTGTCTGCGAAAACACCGTGAAATCCAGACAGAGTGAGACTTCTTCGAACTGCTTTGGGTAGACGTCGCCGGCGCACAAACAGCAAAAGATTGTTGTGGCACATTTCAGTAGTTGTTAAGAACTTGTCGAGTCGACTCTATTGGAAGAGATTGATAGATCGAGCACCTAATCGGCGTTGAGTGTATCAGCTGTCTGCATGTGCCGTCTTCGATATATGCGGGCGAGTTGTGCGACGACCCAGGCCATATAGCGGCCGTGGGCATTCTACGTGGACGGTCAGCCATCAATATTTGTGTGGTGTCACCCTACATATGGCGGTGTGTCTGTGTATCAAGCAAACTTTCCGTGCGTCCACATGCGGTCATTATTTATGTGATCCAGACAGAGTGAGACTTTTTACGGCTCCTCTGGGCAGACGTTGCGGGCGCACAATCAACAACAGATTGCTGCCCTGTATTCCATCAGCTGTGAAGAACATATCGCATTGACGCTACTGGAAGAGAGTAATGGATCGAGTGCCTGTGTGTGTCTCACAGGTCTACGTATATCATACATTCAACACTTGCGTGGACATACGCATATGTGTGTTCTCTTGGTAGCTTCCCCTTTACAAGTGTACGTGGATTAAAAACCCTCTGGCAGCATATTCACTTAGACTTGAACACAGGGTATGTGTCTCCAGTCGTAACAGTGTTCTGCGGCAGGCACTTCGTGAAGAGACGTCACAGCTTTTGGAGTCATTCCACGTGTGTTCATGGATAAGTTCCGACACACAAATTGCCTGCATCTCTTTCAGGCAAACAATATTCGCGTGGTAGTGACCTAGCTATTCGGTCCACCGAAAGCACACTTCTTCCTTAAGTCACGTGCGTGCCCAGGTACACCACCAAAACCTGAGAACGGTGCTGCCTAGATTTCTTCATGCTGGGTCAATGCCGCATGAGACATCTGACAGCACACTGTCAGATGTGTGCACCAACAGCACGAGCACGCCACATATCTGCACAAATCCATGCTTGAAACGGCCCGTGATCCAGCTCGAGCTTCCACTAAGGCTTCACAAACCCGTTGTTTCATCAAAAACTTAAGGTGCACGGTCAAACAGCAGGATCCCGTGTTCGGCTATGCTAATCCTCGTAGTTACATTGTTCCCGAAACCTCTTCTCCCCCTGTAAAAGGTTTCACCCACAATACAGGCGAATGGTCCGTACAATCGTGCACCGATTTACTATTCATGGAAGTACATCAACACATCAAATTAAACTCTGTAGTAAATGACCGCATGTGGATACATGCAAAGTTTGCTTGATGCACAGATACATCGTCGCATGTAGGGCGACTCCACACAAATATTAGACTATCCGGCCGCCATTTACGGCAGGAAGGTCTGTGTTCGAAACTGAAGCAGCCTACCCACTGGATGTGTACTAGTCTTTACGAGACACGTGACCAGTCGCTCTGCCCAGCAGATTACTCAGCTTGTCGATTCATCGTCCCCACAAAGCGTTACGATGCGGACCTGTATCTCCAACGAATACATTACTCTTTGAGAGAAACACACCTTGTGAAAATGGCATGGAGACTCATATTGCGGTGGTGCACATGTATACAAATGAAGGATGCCAATCAAAGTATTCGCAGATTATCCACCTACATGTATGAGCATGTTCGCCCCTGTAAACCTTATCCACCCACATTATGAACGAGTTATAGAAATAGTATACACGTTGTGTCTGCGTCAGTGGCACACATGAATCGGGATACACAGATAAGCATGTGGTACTTAACTCTGCACCCAGCACTGCAAATCAACTGAAGACACTTGAGCATTCTCAATATAAACGACACGAGGTGTCACCCGTTCCGCCCTACTTCACAAATTGCTCATCTCAAATGGACACCAGTCCTCGGTCTTCCAGGAATAGTAATCATATCACCATGCCACCAAGTCGTGAGAACCAACGTTGATAAATGTTTGCACCAGTTGTACAGAACCATAGTCTAATTTGCAGTACGTAATAATATTTTGAGTTTCAGATCTGGAAAAGGATTTTAGGATGCCTGATACTATTAGTCCACCTTCTTTTGTCACCTTGTGCGCGATTTCCCCTAAACGTCTTTCCTTATTCGCCTGCGGGAGCACCCTGCTGCTCAGCTGGCCCCCGCTTCTGTACTTGATTCGTGTCTGATGCTGCGTACACGTTGCGACATACGTGCTTCCAACTCTCCTGCGCCCTACTAACAGGCACCACCGTGTGTGCAGCGCTACCGCTGCTCACCAAGACATATGTCCTCTGTTTTTCTCACTGCGTTTCGGATTAACTGCTTCTGCCACGCAGTCGCTTCGCGTGGTCTTAGCCTAGCGTGTGTACACGAAAGGTTACTGAGTCTGTTGCACTGCAGGTACCCAGACCCAGTTGCCCGTCGCATCGTAGTAGCCCTGAACCCAGTTGTTGTTCTCATCGAAAAAACCCTGAATATAATGGCCTTCGTCATCGTAATATCCCTGCAAGTACGAACCCCCTGCATCCTGCAGATTCTGTCCAACAGAAGCGGAGACGTCTGCTGTGTTATAATTTTCTTCAGGAGTAGAGATCCAGTTTCCGGTTTCATCGTAGTACCCTTGCGGTGCAGATATCCAGTTGCCAGCCTCATCGTAGTAGCCCTGCTGGGACACATACGGTGACGAATCTGGCCATCCTTCGGTAGCAGTTGGTCTGCAAAAAATGACCAGGGTGCAAACGTTCTGAACACCAGTACTGACTGATGCACCTGATTATAATGCGGATGTCGCGACTGTCTCACTAAAGATCTGCACAGGCAGCCCAGCTGCATGGAAACTTCAAATTACACAATTGCCGTTGCACTCCACACCTGCTACTACGTACGCGTCCGGAGTTCTGTACACTTCCTAAGCACCAGCGTGTGTGTAATAAACACATGGTGTGAGCACACACTGGTCTACCGTTCTCTGTGTATATATTAGCGTGCTTGCCTACGTACCCACCCAATTCCCGAAAGAAATTGTACATTAGCCACAACCAAGACTGTTCTTTTGTCGCAATGCTCGAACACGATAGAATCTTTGACAACCTGAATTCTGACATGGTGTGGAGCGGTGACAGCGCATATACACTTCTGTCCTCACAGAAGTGTAGGCTCTTTTTCTCACTCCACCACCTACCTCTCACACTGTTCCTGCGACCAGCCTGCATTTTCTGCCGGCGAATTCCAGCAGCTCATCTTACGAAGCGGCACAAGCACGCGGAGAATGAGACGCTCTGCAGCGTGTGCATAGTTGTTGGTACACCGTTCTACGTGTGTTTACGAATGTGTTTGCATACGTACTGTTGTGGTTTATACACACACACTTTCGTTCTGCAAGCGAACTTCTGTCCGAACGTAACACCCCGCAGAATAGTGCATGTCCTCGACATAGCACTGTGAATACTCTATGTCACAAAGTGCAGGTCCTCACTGAAAATACAACTCTCCGCAAGGTTCTGCAAAACGGTGCGCGTACACACTTGTATATATCCGTATACACCTACGTACACTATATGCGTGCGCATATAGATGCGTAAGTGCGTCTCCATACAAGAAGCGCGTGATACACGCGAGCACAACCCTCCTCCTCAGCATCTCACTCTCTCTGATACGCTTCATTTCAGTTACAGCCTTTTTATGTTTCACTTGCCGCCGTTCCTCATATTTTGCCGGCGGCACTTACTGCTGCTGTCCAACAGCCTCTACTGTTTGTTGTTGCTGCTGCTGATCGTGCAGTGAAGGAGCGTCGGGTGCAGCTCGGACTGCTGTCTTGGGCAGCCGCGCCTCAGCGTCGCGTTCCGCTGCTGGCGTCTCCGTAGATCCTGAGGGTCCAGCGGGTCCAGTCGCTGTTGCGGTTATATTTGTAGTAGAGCTCCTGCGCTCCGACTGCAGGTCTGCCTGGCAGCTCTGACAGCAGCAGCAGAGGCCCAAGTAGTGCAGGACTTTCGAGTTGTTTGCGCAACTGCTGGTCAGCAAATATGAACCCTGTGCTGCTGTTTCTCTCTTTCTAGGAGGTAGCCACACATTGTGCTCCTGTAGCATCATTGCGGTGTGTTCTTCCATTCGCCTCTGTGCCGCAGGACTAAACCGTTTCACCAAGACATCTTGCGGGGGCCACGGTTTCGACCGCAGGTTGTAGTAAAGAGGAGGCGGAGGCGTCGTGCACCACGAAGGGAAGGGAAAGAAGCTCTGAGGCGAAGGTAGTGGCAGTGTACTTTCTGTATAAACGATAGAACAACATAACAGATACACGAGCGCATGCGGTGAGTCGATGAGTGAAAAGAGGAGCACAGAACATACGTCAGCTCAAACGGCAGAGACGCTGTGCACCAGAGCAAAAACGCACGGCTCTTCAGCAGAGCCACGTGGTATGCAGGGCCTTGTCAGCACCAGAATTTCTGGAGATCACGCGCATGCAGGTGGCACGAAGAGTCAAACGTAAAACATCCGCAACAAGCGCTCCGCAGCTGTATTAACAGCAACCAACAAAGCACGCACAAAGAAGTCAGACAAGTGTAGATGTGCCTGAGGTGTGCGAAGATCACAGCACAAGTACCGTCAACGCAGGTGTGCGCGCTCTGGGTGGAGAAGCACGTAGCAGTAAGGCGACATGCAGAGACAGACTCTACTGCCGAAAGAGGAAGATAGGTCAAGAACAAAAAATGAGACAGTCCCGTGTACGGTGACCTTTCAAAATGGAGACGTACTCGTGAAGGAAAGCAAGAAATGAAGTACAACGCAGTGCAGCGCCGCAGCACCACTCATATCTCCACAATGTCAGAAATTGAGAGGAGTGCTACTACACATACGGGTACTAATGAAAACACCAGTAGGACTATTACTACTACTACTACAACTAACGATCTTGAGAGCGCCACTCCCACTATCACCAACCTCATTCGTACAGCAACTACTACACCGCCACCACTACCACACATCACTATTATTATTACTCGTGGTAGCAGGCAAATCCCGGATGAACTTCTTATTGAACGGACAAAAGTCCGTATGCATGTACGTGTGCTCACGTGTATATATTCGTGTATACATACACACACACATACAGACAGACATGCGTACGTATATACATGCATGCGTACATACATCGGTACTCACGTCAACACCCAGAGGCATACACTACATGTGCGTATCCGTTTCCCTTTCTATTACACGCAGTTTTACTACTGCTACTATTGGAGCCCACCAGGCAAGCAGGTGCACTCCGGTCAAAGGGAGAGCACGGAAAACTGCAGGCTCGCGGACTATGAAAAACCCCTCTTAAACTGCGCCAGCAGTGAGCGGAGAAATCATCCACGTGTATTTATCATATTCATACACAAAGTCGTGAATGCCATCAGCCGCCACAAGCAGACACTACGCACTCGCAACACACGTAATTACAAGATATACTGAGGGCGAAGCTATCTGTGTACACCCGTGTACTAGCACAAAGACGTACCAATTGCGGGAGCGTCCCTCCAGCAAATAAATAAGCGGTGAATGTTGTGCTAGACCGGTACCAGGGGAAAAAGATGGCTGAAAAAACAGCCAGAGGCCGAGGCTTCATTACGAAATTCAGTGAAAGGTGCATGCGTAAATGACTGTATAAGGACGCGACACACATATAGCAATTCAGGAAATACACCTACACACATATACGTACGTAGACTGCAGGGTGAAAGTTGACAACGTACAAGGCTCGATGTTAGCAAATGGATGTAATAGGGAGACGTCTGCCTAGATATCAGCCCTACTCAAAAAAAGCTGAGGGACTGCGCAGGTGACCAATCGAAGAAGAAAGCGGCGCACTGAAGCTAGAGAAAACTGCGTTTTACCACTTTCTTAACGACGTGGAGTTGCAGTTCGGGCCGGCGATCAACTCTAAATCTTTACACACGTACTTGAGCCCGTGCAAGTCCTGTCACCTCCACATACAGGGCCACACTTATTACGGTACACGACGACAGGTCCAGATCTATTCATCTACGCCTATGTCTCTACACTACTAATATCTCTCTCCACGGCCTTACCCACGCGTACCAATCTCTCTCTTTCTACGCGTATATACGTTGGGAGGCAAAGAGAAGCAACGGCGACACTTGCTATCGGAGGCATCCTACAACTAGAAAGACGTCAGACTGCGAGGGGGCGGACGCAGAAAGGTTCCCGCTCGCTGCGACTCTTCGGTTGTTAGGTGTCTCATACCTTTCTCTTCCACCTGCTCCTTTTCTTTCAACTGCGATGCTTCGGCTTCCTCCACGCTTTTTCCCGTGATGCTCGATACTGCGAACTCCTGCAGCTCTGCCTGGTGCTCCTGCCACTGCTCCTCAGGCAGCAGCGCAGCTGAGGTCTCTCTGTCCTTCGGGGCGACCACCGCAGGACCAAAGGCTTCTGGAGGAGACACAGCCCCTTCACTGAGTTCTGTTCTCCTCGCCTGCTCTTTCGACTTGAGCAACACGCAGCAACACACACATAGTATACAATTGTCTGCAGTGTACTACATAGTGAGAATCAGAAACTAGATGCACTCCAGACAAGTAGTTAGCAACGCACGCAATCAAGTGGTTGCATTACCAGGATAAGCACGACTTCAGTACGGAAGAAGATGCGTGTTGCATTTTCACACAAACAGGCACTTATCTGCAGATCCTGATGTACCAACGTGTATCTGTTGCAGACACACACGCATCCACATACCAAGAAAATACGTACATGTCAGGCGATGCCTATATTCACTCATACATACATACATACAAATATATGTACATATATACAATGTATATGTATACACATGTGAATCAGCAAATCTCTCTGTGTACACAAGTGTACAATGTAGAGGTACCGGTAATAGCAAATTATTTCGAGTAGTCTCCGCGCAGATGACGTGGCTGCATACCTGTCCTCTTCACCGATTACCAGACTAACATTTGATTTAAGTATGTACGTAGACAGGTATAATGGGGTATACGAGCACATACAAAAGCGCGCGTTTAGAGCAGTGCTCTTACGTCAGGACGTCCCCTCGTACAGCTGCATCTGCCTACTCACGGGAACGCAACCCGCGAAGAAATACATGTCCTAACAGCCATCGAAGTCCACGCACCAACACACACGTATATATACATGTATATTTCTCCCTGCATGTATGTATATTTAAAACGCACGCTCCTGGTTAGCTATACATACGTATATGCTCCTGCCTTCATCTATTAGGTCTGTGCTTACTTCTTTCCTCTGTAACATTACATCGGGCAGGCGGTCCGTCGACAAAGTGTCCGCTTTCTTCATGCTCTTTTCCTTCGCAGTCCCCTTCCTCTTCGCCCGCTGCTGCTCCTGCACCTGCTCCCACTGCTGCTGTACGTTTTCTTCCGGATGCTGCTGCAGCAGTCCCTCCTGTCGCTGCTGCAAGTCGACCTGCTGAGGTTGGAGCAGTACCTCCTGACGATGCTGTAGGGTCTCTTCCTGCTGCTTCTCCTGCCGTTGCAGCTTCTCTTTCTGTTGTTTCTGCGCTCTCTCCCGCTGCCGCTGCACCATCTCTTCGTTCTGCCGTTGTTGCAGCTTCTCTTCCTCGTGCTTCTGCATCTTTTCATCCTGCAGTTTCTGCATCTTCTCTTCTTCCTGCTTCTGCCGCAGTATCTCCTCCTGCTGCTGCCGTGGTTTCTCCTGCGTCCCCAGTGGCTTCCCCTCCTGGCGCTGCTCTGAGGTCTCCGGTTTCTGTGGCTGCGAAACATACAAACAAGCGTCTGCGCACTTCTCTACGAGCGTATGCTGACTTGGCCCCTATACACAAATCCCGATGTGATGCAGCAGCGGTGGTTAAAAGCTGCACACCTGTGTACAGTGTAACGGTCGCGCACGTCGTGATACGCAAAAACGACCAACAAATACTATTGTGTATATATAGAGTGTACACCTGGTTCTCTGGTTACGGCGGAGTTCGTGTACAAATGCTTGGCGACAGACACGCTCTCGCGCATGCACTGGTATGCACGTGTGTCGCTTGCCAGTGAAGCCTTTTTTTGTACGGTGGCGCGATGATACCGGCCCTTCGGCATGGGATGTGGACGGGATGGGTCCACATCGGGAAACAAATGTGTCTAACTGCGTGCACGTACAGCACATACGTACCCATATATGTATATATATATATATATGCATATGTACATATGTATATATACACTTGTAAGCTTTGTGCAAACTGGTACGTGCCCCTGATGCAAATGCGCGACGAGTCGCAAGATCCAGACACACATGGCTGTACATCCTTAACGTCCAACGCCGTCGGAAGAAGGAGAACACACGGCAGGCTACTTCAGTACTTTTACATTCGCCTGTGCGCCTGTCTCTATACGGAGAATCTACCTGCACGCTTACAACTGTACGTATACACGTGTTCCTGCATGTACAGGCATAATCACATGCATGGACTTACACGCCGCTGCGGTCTGCTAACGTAAGGGCACATTTACACATTCGACGCGAACGATTTGCACATTCTTCATTTGACTTCATCTGCTACTGTTGCATTTTGAAACGGCTGCTGTGCTACTGCCAAGTCTTTGCCGCATCTGCTACACCATTCATCCTGCTTCCTTGCTGTGGCCGTGTCACTTTCTTCTGTTGGTGCTACTCCTGTCCCACTTCCTGCATCACTCTGTTATGGCCCCCTTCGCTACTGGTTTCAGTGCTGTTTTCGCTGCAGCTAGCCCCGCATCCGTTTTCCTGCCCCTGTTTCCTGCGCTACGGCTGCTGCTGCCATTCCTCATGCTGCCACCTGCTAAGCCGCCGATGCTACTGCGTCTGACGCGGCTGTTTTTGCGTCAGCGTTACTCGTGCTGCTGATGTCTTCACCACAGCCACTGTGCTTCGTCGCGGACTGTTCGACGCATACAAACATTTAATTAAGACAGGTGTCAGCGCCTCCGAACCGGCAGCCATGGCAAATCTCAAGATGTGACGCATTCAGAGCATATATATATATATATATGTGACGCAGTCACGGCCTATGCATTGTATGTATAAAGGCGGATCAGTATCTCCTTTCCTTACACGCATGTGCTGTCTCGGGCTACGCTCTGTTTTTCTGCACGATCTTATGCAGGTGGACAGCTCGTAAGAAGTCCCCAACTAAGTGGACAGTTCGCTCACCTGGCCTCTCCGCGTGAGACCTACAATTGCTCGTTGCACACAGTCCCCCCTTCCCTCCCGTTACATCCCTACATCTTGAAGCCTATACCACACCACTGAATTACCTTTATCCCATTTGCGATACACACCTACACGCAAGAAAAGTATGTACACATACCTGATGAACCCCGGATACTACTTACACACTGATGAGGTGACCGGTTTCGCGCTTCTGCTTTCTCGCGTCCCTATATCGCTACTGCTGCTGTGGTGCTTTTCGCATACAAGCAGAGGGGTAACGAAGATGTCTCCCTATGCGTGAGCTGCTGTTCTTCAGGTTATTCAGGCGCTACGCTGAATCTGTTGTTTTCTCTGACTGAGACCAAACCGGACAGGGATTCCCTCTCCAGCTCGACCGTCATCAGCAGTTCAACATGCGACTCTGGGCTTTCACTGTAGACACTTCCACCCGACTGCGTCCCCCTTGTCCCTTTCGGTCCTGTTTCGAGCAGTAGCTGTCTGCGCCGTAAGAGCACCCTCGTCACTACTGTGGAGCGTTAGTCTTACCATCGTATCCTTAATATTAGCATAACGAGGAATTCTACTTTCATGAAAAGGTGCTTCTCCTCTCACCGTGAGACCTTTCTCCGCTGCCGCTGGGGTGGTGGGAGAAGTCCCGCGTGCCTTCAGGGAAGCCTTCTTTCGCAGGTTTGGCAGAGGTTTCTTCGCACCAGCAGTAGTGTCTCCTTTCTTCTTCACAAGTTTTCGTGGTGCTGCTTTGGCGTGTTTCTGGTCTGCCGCTCCCGCCTCTTTTTCTCCTGTAGCAGCCCGCGCAATCTTCTTTCCCGTCTTCGACCCCTCTGAACCCGACGAGGCAGTGGAAGACTCTCCTTTGGTTTTCTTTGCTGTTTTCAACTTCTTAGCTGCGGGCTGCCCGGCCGTATCCGCGTCCCCTCCCTCGTCCATCTTCTCCTTCCTCAAAACAGCAGCCTTCGCCTTCTTCAATCCTGGTGCTGCCGCTGTTGCCCCTGCTGTCGGTGCACCTTTCTTCGTTACCACTCGCTTCGGTGGTGGTCCCTGCTTTGCAGCTTTTCCCTCGGCTGCCTTTTTCTCTGCAACAGCAGCAGCAGGCGTAGCTGCACGCGCTCCGATGCCTGGTTTCTTCGCGTCCTCCTTCAAAGCATCTTTCGCTTCACCTTTCTTTTTCAACCCAGCCTGACCCTCCTTCTTCTCGTCCTTCCCCACTGCTGTTGCTTTTCCCTCAGCAGCAGCCGCTTTCGAGACAACGTTCGTTTCCCGTTTTTTAGCTACTTCGGATGCTGCCTCCACTTGTGTTTCTTTCAAGTCTGTTGCACCCGTTTTTGCATCTGTCTTACTTGGACCAGCAGCAGCCGGCGTGGACCCCCCTTTCGCTGGCGTTTCCTTTACGGCTTTCGCTGGCACTGGCTTCGCTCCTGTCGTTACTGCGCCCGCCTTTGATGCTGTTGTGCCTCCTTTAGTGGCTGCTGTCGGTCCTGGTTGACTCCGCTTTGCTGCAACAGCCTTCGCATCTTTCTCCTCCTGCTTTGCCGCCTTACTTGCTTCCACCTGTTTCGCCGCTCCCTCCAATTTGGGTGCTTCGTCCGCTTTCGGCTCTTCTGCTGCTTGTGCTGGGCCTGCTGTTTCTACTGCGGCTTCCGCTGCCGTGGCTGGTGCTTTGCCGACCCCCTTTGCTGCTGGAAATACTGGCGCTGCCTTTGTTCGCGGTTTCTCTGCTTCCTGCTTTCCCTCCTGCTGCTGTTGAAGACCCTCGGTTTTTGCTACAGCGGCAGCTGGCTTGCCTGCTTCGAGTGCGGCTTTCTTCGCCACCGTGGACTTGCGCGAATCTAGTACAGAAGGAGGAGCTTTCTTAGTCTTTTCGTCATCCCCTGCAGGCGCTGCCCCCCCCTTATCTGCTGCTTCTTCTTCCTTCTTCGCTACGGCCTCGCCCCTATCTTTTCCTTCCCTTTCTTCTACTTTAACATCCCTCGTTTCCTCTCCTTCCTTCCCCTTTGCCGCCTTTGCTGCTGCTGCTGCCGCCTTTTGCAGAGTAGCAGGGGGCGACTTCTTGACCAACTTCGGCTGAGGCTTCGGAGCTGCCGCTTCCTCCCCTTCCTTCTTCTCTCCTGCTTCTGTTGCCGCTGCTGTCTTGGGCAGTGTCGCAGGCGGCGACTTCTTGACTAGCTTTGGCTGAGACTTCGGAGCTGCCGCTTCCACCGCTTCCTTCGTCTCCCCTGCTCCTGCTTCTGCTGCTGGTGGTGCTGTCTTCAACACTGTCGCTGGAGGCGACTTCTTGACTAGCTTCGGTTGAGGCTTCGGAGTTGCTCCTTCGTCCCTTTCCTTCTTTTCGCCTGCTCCTGCTTCTGCTGCTGTTGGCGCTGCTTTGGTTGGCGTTGCAGGCGGCGACTTCCTGGGCAGCTTCGCGAGCGGCTTAGCAGCTGGTGACACCTTCTCTCCTGGTTTTGTTTCTGCTACTTCCTCTGTTGGTGTGGCTTTCTCCCCTGGCGCTCGCCCTGTCAGCAATCGCACTGCCGTGCCCTCCTGCTGCTGCGTAGTTCCTGCCTCTTGTTTTTTTGTGCCTTCAGCACTCGTGCGCACCCGGAACGCACCTACTTTCGGTTTACTTTCTGCTGTTCTGTCCTCTGTGCCTTTCCCGGCCGCTTGTTGTAATCGAACAACCGTTCCACTCTCCTTTCCTTCCCCCTCTCCAGTAACCGTGGCACTCGTCTTTGCTGGTGCAGCAGCTCTTGCAGGTACCTTCCCCGCAAGAAGAGACGGCCTACCAACTGAAGCAGGTGGCTTACCAGCTGCAGCCGCCGTCTTAGCAGCTGTAGCAGCAGCCGGAGACGGCTTACCAGCCGCAGGTGCCTTTACAGCTGCCCCAGTAGATGGAAGGGTTTTTCGCGTTGGAGGAGTCAAGCTTGGCTGGCCTGCGTAGTGTTTTACTGGTAATTTGCGCATGGAACAAGCACATCAAGAGAAAAAGAGTCCGCAATTCTGCTTCGCATAAGCTGGCGCACAATTTTGCATGTCCACAAGTGGGATCACGCCCAGGCCAAGAGTGTTGGATTTCGTATTGTATATACACATACTTACATATAAACACGTTAAGATACACACGTACAGAAAAGCACACACGTCCATATATAGACTGCCATATGTATATACAGAAGTTCTACAAATTCGTACACCTGGTGGGGTGGTAGTTTCTAGGTATGTAAGAAACTTGGCGGTTCCCTGTGTTGCACCAGGTAGGGCCATGTCCGTGAAACCGGCAAGACCCAAATGGCACACGGATACCAGTAGGACTTAGAGTCACCATATACAGCAACATCAGCTGCCTCCTTTTCTTGACATGAGTACGAACACAGGGCACCCTGCATATCAAGATGTGGGGAGCACACACATGAACGAGCAAGGCCATAAAGATATTGATACACACGTGTGTAACACTTGAAAGCGGATGCGTGCAAAATCACACAGTATACATATTATATATATATATGTACACACACAGACGACGTGCCCGTGTACAAGCATATACTTATAACCGTATGCATACAGGCAGACGGCACCTGTACCGCGATAGTCTATACATGCATGCATATATGCGTAGACACACGTATATTCAGTGCGAGCGGTCGGGGCAGCTGAACTGCCCAGTGGAATCGACCCAGGCAACTGTTGATGCCCGGCACCATCGAGAGGACTTCCGTGGAAGCAAAATTCACGGAACACTGAGCAGCACTAAAGGGGGGGAAACAGCTACCTCGAATCACAATTTCGTGCGCTGATTTACATATCTCCGCAGAGCTTTGATCATGTTGGCCAGAAGTCTGCCGTCACATACGCACGCATACAGACAGCTCAACAAGTCCCTAGAGATACGGATAGACGACCACCACTTACACTTACAGCAGAATAGACAGTCAAGATCTAGTTCTAGGCCCTAACGGGAGGCCGGCGATGCAGGTATAGTACAGGGTTTCTGAAGTCGACCTCTCTAAAAAGTCACATCTAGGGGCAAAAGGAGCAACAAGACTTAAGGGTGTCCTCTATGGAGGCGCGACGCCTGCTCAATAGAGCAGTGCAGTATCCCAAGAAGCCCTGTTTCTGGTGCTGAAATTCCCTTACGACGTGCCGCAATCCGCACCATGCACGTTTCCGGTTTGCTTCGGTTTTCCACGTTAAAGTGATCCTGTCCTGCGAGCTGCCTTTCTCTCAAGCTCTGCGCCTCAGTTTGTGTCATTTATTTAGTACCTGCTGCCATACGTGTCAAACACATCTGCTAAGTTTCCCCGCGTGCTGCAACACAGGTCAGATGCGTGCACTACTCGCTTCTGCAATAGATAGCACGCCTGTTGTGTGTTACCTGCTACCACACGCGTCATGCGTTCCCGCTGCTGCTTGCGGCTAATCAGCACACGAGTTACTCGCAGTTGCTCGGACTTTCTGCAACGCGTCATAAACGTGTCTGACGCGTAGTGTACCTACACAACCTAATTCGGCTGTATGCAACTTTCCGCTTCGCCTGTCAGGCGCATTTACTTTTCCCTGTGCAAACATGTCGGTCTCATGCTGCTACACGTATTTCGTCTTGTCTTGTGATATAGCAAACCTGCTGAATATCTAGTGTGTATAATCCGACTTGTTGCTCCGCAGGAAAAGCGTGCCTATAACTGCATTGCCCCTTACACCTTCTTTCGCATTCCTCAAATATGTCGGTCGCTATCGATACTACATATCTCAGCCGCGGTGCCTTTTCCGTTTCTGATGCTGCGTCCGCGTCGATTTCTCCGATCTTCCTGCTGCTCCTCCTCCTGTGGATACCGGTCACGACTCCTGGCTGATACCTGTTGTACCTCCCTGAGTTACCAATACTACCTCCGTCGTAAGTGGCTACAGCTTTCCACCTAGCACATTATGCATGTATCCTTGCCGCCATAAATCTCCGTGGCGGTTTTTATCATCACAAAGTGGAAGCGTCTGCTACTTTTTGCGGTACTACACCCCACTGCTGAGTCTTGCCAGTACACACTACAGCTATTGGCCTACTGCTTCTAGCTGCTACACTTTCACAAGCACAGCTACTTTTCGCGGTGTTGCGCATTCCCTGTGCTCACGGTTACTCACTTTACCCCACTCCCCTCCTTGTTCGTGGTGGCTCATCATACACGTGAACTGCAACATCTAGCGGAGACGTACAGCGCGTGTCTGCGGCTACTTCCTGCTGGTTAACACGTCTACCTCTTGCAGTTGGTGGACATCGTACAGATGTATCTCCTCCATGCGACACGGCGTACACTTCTGCATCTACTAATATTAACTTATCAGTGCTGAGTCTAGCACTACTGTTAACGGCCCTTACTTCATCATCTACGCATATCAGAAGTGTCGAAGTTCTGCAGTGCCCTGTTGACGTGGGATACCAGAATTACTTGAACTCAGAGGACCGTGATCTAAACTTCAACCAACTCCATGTCGATCCCCATGACTCTCCTCATACGTACAGGCACACACACGCACATTTTGTACATACACAATACACTGTACCTACCCCTGCGCATGTGTGCGCACATATATATATATAATCTTGTAAAGCGATACCTTGAGGAGAAACGGACGAAATCGTAAGGGAAGGACCGGTGACGCCTACAACTTCTAAAAATCCACGAACGTTCAAGACGAAGGGCTGGTGATCCTCCCCTGCGCGCGTGGATGCTGCCCCAGCATCGGCAGCAGCTTCTTCCGCCCGCCGCGGCAGCTGCTCCTAGTACATGAAACACACCCACAACACAACAGGCCAACCAATTAAATGCATTTTCAACAACACCTGTGAGCACACACACTGGCGCGTGACCACTGGACGGTTCTCAAAATCGTAACCACCGTACGAAATGATTGTATACGTGCCAACGTACGTGCATATGTACATACTCGTTCAAACACCTGCGCTTAAGCTTTCATGAGATGCGCTCGAAGTGGCGCTAGTGTACGCAGAGAGGACAAGTATGCATATGCCGCGGTTACGTCTACGTGTCGATGCGCACACGTCTCCAAGTCGTGATGGAGAGGGCGTCCAGACACGGCCCTTTAAGCTTCTTCAAGTGCACGGTGTACAAAAGTGATCTAAAACTGCAGACACACCAGATAAATACACATATACAAAAGCGCAGAAGGGTCAAGACAAACGCAGAATAAAGAGCGCTCCTACGGTGCAGCGCACACGAGAGCAGAAAAGGACTTTACTTTTCCACCACATTCACAAGCCCGCACGTAGAGAGGTATCCACGTAGACATACACATTTGGCATACCCCTATATGTAGATGTAGGAGATACTTCTTCACAGTGTTTCGTGAAGAGGCATCGATATACACCCATGAAAGCCCTAGGACTGAGCAATTGATGAAACGCAGATTTACATGTGAGTGCGCACGTAGTATGTGTCGGGAACATGTTTGTAATGTGGAAGCTTGATTACGACAGCGAGAATGAAAGACCCAGTAACTGCGTATGCACTCAGTTGTGTGTGTTACTGCAGTAGCGGCGGCAATGGCAAACGGAGTTGGGAGGAAATTCTCTCCGCAAAGTACGTGTTTCGTCGCAGTGTTATGAGTCATATGCTGGTGCCTCCTTCACGCTGGTGTGTATTACCACGTGTACGAGCCACACTGTATCCTCCTCTGGAGGTGCCACAGTCTATGGTTACACACGTACTTTCCTACGAAATTTGTATATGCACTTACAGTACAACAAGTATTTGAATGTATTTATCTGTGTGCAGACTCTGGAAAGATGTAATTCAATGGATAAGGTTGCCGGCGCAGCGAGTGGAAAAAGCAGCAGCAAAGGTCGAAGAAAAAACAGAAAACACCAGGGTTCTCAGGTGGTGAGGTTGCACACATCCATTTGTACACCCACAGCCCTCCAAACATGTACGTGCGTATATGCGTGTATGTTCATAGATATACAAAGCGTGTGCGCAGATCATTGGTGACGCCACTGCAAGTGATGGATGGACCTTTCGCTACAGACGGCCTCGTAGGGTCGCAGTGATCGCGCTCTGCTGATTACCCGCAAGGGTGTGTGTACGATATAAAACAGCCGGAGCAATAGTCGGGTACGAAACGCGAAGTTCGTCCTGATAATAAGAGTCGTAGCAAGAGCGACCTCACGTTTTGCATCACGGTGTATACTAAGGTTGGCCTTCACACGCAGATCCAGCGTAATACGTCTCAGAAGACATGCCGACAAAGGCGCTGCGAAACAGAACACTGTTTAAACAGGGGCAAGTACACAGGCCTCTAGTGCCGGCGCTGCGACCACGAGGCGGTGCAGCAGCTCTCTTACGAAAAGTTCAGAGGAGACGTGAGCATCGCCCGTCTACTGTCGAGCTCCGGTAGAATTAGTTGTCTAATTACGTGTGCGACCGTATGACCCCAGCGGAGACCAAAATTTTTAGCCGCACGAATAGAATGAATAGGATGGTGCACGATGGATGGACGTTGAGAGTCCTACAGGGCCTACAGATGTACACCTGTAAACAACAAAGTTGTACTTCACTGAGGGAGAAATATTCGAGTGCGTACACCGGATTCTCGATCTTACAGCCATGGCACAGTACGCATTACATGTACATTCTTCACGTCGCTTCTAAAGGCCACGTGAATTCACATCATTCTTGTAGCAATCCACCACCTGAAGTTCACAACCATGAACCCTGCTACACCAGGGAGAATAAACAGGCAATGAAGTACATGCGACGTCAGGCGAGCATTTTGAAACGGGCCCTCTTCAGAAAATGAGAAATACCTGTGGAGCGGCGGGCGGAAGAGCGTCTGTGGAGCTCATTTTTCCCTGTGCATCTACGCTAGTACGGGCGTTGAAACTTTTGGAAATTTCTCCGTTCCGACGCAAACGAAACTGTTTCTCTAGGTCGGTAGCGTCTCGTGATGATGATGATTGTTTTCCACCCACGAGACACCCCCATCCTCCGCAGCCGGTGCCGGTTCTTACTTCAACGGGTACAAAAACGGTCAGCCCCGCTCCGCCGTCAAGCGCCGCGCCATACACGAGAGGTGTACCATGAGGGTAGACAGCAGCGTGCCAGGACCAAGCGACGGAGGAAGTGACCGGCACTATTTCTCCCCAGACCGAGAGATAATATTGGAGCCCCGCTGCAGGAAGTGGCGAATTCGATTTTAATATGCCCAGTTGTGCAGCTGTCCCAAGGTTTACGAAAGGTTGTCACCTCTCACCGGGCTCGCATACAGCCGTTTTGACTGGCTTGATGGACTACTGGTGGATCCTTAGATTGGTGTAATGGGGAAACAAGACACGTGAACATTACCGGAGCACCTCGCAATTTAGTGACACGAAAAGGTTTGACTTCCTAGCGAACTGCCTTAGTGGCTAGCAATGCTGAGCACACCGGCATCAAAACCCTAGCTAGAAGCGGATATCCCATCTCCCGTGTTGGTCCGGGGCTCCACAGCTAGTAGATGATTTCCACGCCAATGAAATTGCACGCGGCTTACGGCTCAAAACCTGTGAGAAGACGGTGTCCCTGCAGGATGAAAGAGCACCGTGGTAAAAAGTACTAGAGGAAGTATGTTCCCAATGCGTATGTGCGGACTACCCCCGATGATGCAGTCAGGGTTCCGAGGGTCGCGCTTGCTCACGCCGCCGTGCCGCGGGGAGCTCTCGTGTTCCGCTGGCGTCGCTTATCGGTGGTGACTCAACCAGATACACCCACTTCGTGGAAAGTTGCTCGTTTGCAACGGACATACGACACTCTAGCATGTTAACGGAGAGCGAGGGAGAACCGTGAGGCTGTGCACGTGAAGCACGGATGTAGAACCCGAGCACGTGCCAAGGTCCCCATAGGGACGGTAAGAGCACGCAGAAGATACAGCAACCCTGTTTCACAAAACGAAGGCACTGCTGATAAACATTGGAAATATTGGAAGTGTACTACAAAAGAAACAGCGGAATTGCGTAGAAGTCTCTACGGGAGCCGCGGGAGCGGGACGCCGAGCCGTCCCTGCTCATGAGAGTGTATGCAAGAGGAACAGCACAAACTTGCAGAGGAGGACGTGCGTGTGCTGTGCCCACTTTGGGGAATTCCACGGACAGTCTACACACCACGGCAGGACTGCCGTCGCATGGAACACAGTAGTAAACTACTGGCAACTGAGAAGTGTGCACGGGTGCAGAACGAACCGCCGACCCTACATACGTCTCTGTAAGGGCAGGTGAAAACTAATCATCTTCATATGTGTGTACACGTGCGCAGGAGAGGTGGTGTGGAATCTAGCCGCACGACGAAAGAATGCTCCGTCTGTGTGCGCGCACAAGAACGAATGTAAGAGTACAGTGTTGACACTGTGCAATCTAGCCGTTGTTCGAACGGAGGTGGATAATGCTAGGACCTACCGTGTATCGCTGCATCGATTCTGGTACATTCGAATAGCGGACGGACACAAGCGAAAGAAAAGCGCGGTAAAACATTGGTTTCGCGCCTGCCTACACAGACGTACGTAAGCAACGCTGGCAGCCCGTGGACTGACCAGCTGGTACAAATGAATATGGGCACATACGTTTACCTTCTTCTTTCAGCACGCGGTTTACACGGTCATGGACAGACATATGTATTAGCCATTCGTTCAATGAGGTTTCAGCTGCTTGAGCACGCTACCGGTGCAGCGGTGGTTGTGCGTCGGGTAGCGCTCAGTTCATACTGACGATGGTTCACTACAAGACGCGATTGACGCCAGGAGGACATTCGCGTACACAGAACAAAATTTTTCTGATCCTAACTGGATGTTAGCCTGATTTGTAGTAGCAAGTGCCCTATGTTTAGCGTATACAGAAGTGGAAGCGCGCGCTGCAGACATGTCTGTCTCCTGCAGAGCACATCTGCACTGCACCACAAAAAAGGACACCGAATCCCGGGCTACGAATGGCTATTCTTCAGGCATGCACAAAGTTTATCCTCTAAAAGTGGCCTGTAAGCATTTGGTCCACGGAGGGTGAGGAAGACCCTACACTTGCGTAGCAGTCGATCCGTCAGAGACATGTTTGAGACTAATTTCGTGTCCACAGTACCACGCCGAAGCTCTGGCTGCAGTGTACTGGGAACCAAAGTGTCATGCACATCCTTTTGGACAAACGTCTATTCCCTGCATACTACCAAAACCTTCGCCAAGACGTACGGCAGGAAGGCATTCAAAACGTGTGAACGAAACGTCCCACGGGATACTGACAAGATCCGGACTGCCCCGAAGTCATGGCTACCGGCTACCACTCAGACAAGTTACCTGCAAGATTCCACACACAGTACCGACTGGTTAAATGTTCCTGAGGAAGTTGGTTGCCCAAATTTGTTCAGGAATATTTAATATAAAAGGCAGTGCACTGTATGAGTGGGATATTGGTCAGCGCACCCCTACCTTGTTCTGAAAAAATCAGCGCCAGTTGAGTTGACAGCGACAGGACGCAGTGTCTTCTATAGCAGTTCGTGACCAAAGTCTGGTTCGCCTCCTTTGTCGAAGAGATTTTAGACACAAAACAAGCAGAATTTTCGTAGTGTGTACCAGCGGACGCTCTTCTAAGAGCTGACGAACAAGGAATGCTGTATTCGTTGCGTGTCACTTGATCATACACTATAATGCCCAGCTCACCATATAAGAATATCAGCCAACGCAAGCCTGGCGCTCCTGGACGTGTGAAGGTGCACCCGCTTCCTGTTTGTTTATTCAAGTTTCCACACAGCCACACACCGACACTAAGGAAACCCCTCACAGCAGCTCTAGTGTTCCTCGTCATCTGTGCCGTCACTAGCTGAGGACCAAGTCTCACGCATCCGTTTCTCCTGACACTTCTGTCACAGAAGTGAGTTTCTTGTGACGTGTACCGACGTCTACCATTAATTTGCCTGTGGACCCACAGTCTCTACTCCTCGGTTCTAATTTGTGGCACATGCCTACAATATCTCAGCGACCCTTTCCACTGCTTGAAGCCGACGCGTAACGCCCACTTTCCAGTTCTGTCTCAAAGGAAACGAGAAGATTGAAATTCAACTTCCTGACTCCACAAGAAATGTTAGTCGGCGTCACGTATGGTACCGTGTAAAACTTTCCACACTCTGTAGTACTAGGAATCAACAGTAACTAGTCAAAGCACATCCAGTCTAGGGGCCCGGTCTGTAGCCAAGTTGTGTAGAAAGAGCAAATCCAGCCTGTGCTGTCTGCGCCGGTGCGTGCAACACAGGCACACAACCGCGTTTGTAACAAAAGTCGTACTAAATGCGTTTTCATCCTACATACCGGTGCGGCAGCACCGTCACACCCCCGTTCAGGTTCCGTGGCTCAAGCACGTCCATGACGTTCACGGGTAGCAATTGACCGTTTGCGGCACACTGTCTCCAACAGTACAATATTTTCCGGTCCGTACTGTACAGCTTGACACATAGGATTATGTAACACCTTCACTGTATACAGAAGTAAATCCGTGCTGCAAACGATGAGCACAGAACAGCTTCCTCCACAGACGTGGGCGTTCAGAATAGCCTTCAGATCAAAAATGCACGCTGCTCAGTTTATTCACATTCATTCGAGTTTTTATCCCCGTAAGACAGCTCTTACAGAATTTCGCACTACTTTGTAATTTGTCTCATGCCTTCGGTAGGGAAAAGCACCATTTTGTGTTCCACGGTTACTATGTACTCATAATTTCCAATACCTCCAACAGAGACGAGCTGCTTCCTTTGGTTCACTTTAAGGCTCGGGATGAAAAGTATTCCGTTTCGCAAACAAATGCACCTCCCGAGAAATATCCCGTTGCACAAAGAAATGCACCCCCCCAACGCTCTCAAGGAGCTGAACCTCGACCACCTTCAAGCGTATATCCTTACAAGTAGATCAAGAGCAATATGAGCTATGTGCTTGTATGTATACTGTATACAGTATATACATTGGTATGTATTTTCGCATGTACCTGATTGTAGTTATGCTTTTTGGGTGGAGTATAGTAGCTGAAACACTCGAGGGAGTGTTACCTCTCCCTTTCTGTCTTTCGCGTGCAACACATGTGACGGCCGCGTACTCACATTCACAACAGCACCTAATTTAGTATCTGTACAACTTCATATCCGTACCTAACGAAATTCGTGAGAATTCCGCTTCCGTGCGCCACCACACATGTATCTATACAAGGGAATGTATATTCACCCCTACAGAACTTCTGGAGCCGTACTTTATCACATCTGCTTTTACCACGTCCCTTTATATACGCGCAGGACGGCTCCTGTCTGCGACTGGGTTTTTACACACTATGACATGCTGTTCCGGTCGCGCACACGTTTGAACACGTGTAAGTCCACAGTAACGTCCGTTTCCTTGAGTGTGTGCAGCTAGACATTTTCGTGTACGTGAGTTCTGTCTAACAGCCATCTTGTTGTTTAGCTGTCGCGCCTTCCTTGTTCTTGCGCGGCATCATTTTTCCCTGCGGAACTGCATGTTCCTCCGGTCTGTTGTTGCTGCCGCTCCGATTGCCGCTTGTCTTTTTCTGTTGCGGTTGCTGGTTCACATGCTGTAGCAGATAGCTCTCTTTCTTCAGCGCGTGCCAGCAGCACTCTGGGAGCACGTTGTTGAGGCCGTGGATAGCAGATGGGATGATACTCAGACCTCTCCATGACAGTAGCCTGATCAAATATCCCACGCATGCACTGCAAGAGCATCGAGTCGAGTACCTGTCCCTGTCTCACGTGTTTTTGGTCAGCCGAAATCTCGTTGTACAAACAAAGCTCGCATTTAACGTTTGTGTCCCCCTTCACCTCTTCGCAGACCACGGACAGCTGCTCTGCAGACGCGCCCATTTTCAGCAAGTAGTCCTTAACGCCCTCTTGATACATATATTTGTCACTCACCGGAACATAAAAAGGCGTCAGTTTGTCGTCGCGAGCAGCGTCACCAGTGCGAAAGAAACACATGGCAATATTGTTACTGGGTGCACTGACGCTGCTGATGCTGCTGTTGCTGGTGTTGCCGTACAGGCGACGCCCCTCCGAGGTGCCCGTGTACACCAGCACCAGAAGAAACAAAACGTAGCAACTGTACTTGCGCAGCAGCGCGCCTCTATTAACATTGCAGAGGCAGGGATGTGGCGGACGGTGCCTCCTGCGGTGAAAAAGAGGAGCGGAGGACATCGCGGCGGAGTGAGAAAAAAATTTCTGCATTATATCCATCTTCCTACACAACAGATATGTCGTCTTCCCCAAAACACACGTTATTTCTCGTCTTACGACCTTAGCCCTCTTCTCATGCTGTTTCCTTATTTTCAGGTACCTTCTCTGCATGTACCGTTTCTTCGTGCGCCGCTTCCTGTTCTGCCCACGCGCCCCACTGTAGGGGAGACAAAGTACTACGTAAGACGGCTTTCAGGTAGGGACAGACAGCTTTTGAATCGTTCTGGAGATGTGCTTCGTCTCCGCCGAACTTCTTCAGAAAAATGCCACCAGGACGAACTAGCCAGTTGTTTTTAGGAGGCGAAAGTGAGCAAAAAGTGAAGAATAGTGGGCGTCCTCAGGGGGAGCAGTCCCAACCCGAAGCACGTGCGTATGTGTAGGTTTACGTATGCACATATGTGAACACAAATACGTGGCGGAAGAATTACATGAACACACATACCCAGGTGCACACTACGCACGTGACCGTGGAGAACTCAACTGTGGCTGTAGGTGTATATTCCTTTGATGCAGGTTTTGGAGAAATTCCCGTGTGGGGTGAGACGTAGGAAGGACGTGGGAGAAGGTCGAGAGCGGAAGAGTATGCAGAGACAAAACAGCAAGACGACAGCGTGAAAGGATAGAATGATGATAACGCGCGGAACAGGTCGGAGCGGGGGAAAGGACGGAAACGCTCAGACGACGGCGGGAGTACGGAGGACAGTCACGGGACGCACGGGCATGATCAGCACGGAAGAAAAGTTGTCACGAGAATCGAGGTAAGAACAACGGGAATTGAGGAAGGAGCGACTACACGGAAAGAGCCCGTAGACACAATACATCTGTGCCTTATTACGAGGACTTGTCGGAGCACAGACAGAGTGCCCCCGGGGGAAGACGGGCGACGGAAGAGACGTGGGTAGAACGACGCTGGAAGATTTGTCCAGAGATCCCCATCAAGAGGGGGAGCAGCTGATGGCCTTGGTCGAAGTAAAACAAGGAAGTGAACGCAGTTAATGACACTGACAGGTGCTGTTGACGAGTCAGAAGAAGCTGGTTAACCCTGTGCTCCAGTATTCATCCGTGTATTACACACACAGAACGACGCGACACTGCACATCCACCTGAAGGTGCCTGCTACAACGACCCGCGCAAATCAACAATACTACCACCCTTTTTCTGTGTTGCTTCCCGAGCCTGCGGCTGCAGCGGTTGTTGTGTGCTGGCCCGCCCTCACCCCTGCAGGCCCTCCTCAACGAGTGTCACTCGTGCTGTGGGTGCTGCAGCAACTGCTTGTAACTGCTGGTACGAAGGCTATTTTCGTCGGAATCGGCGGTGGTCCTGCTCGTTGCTCTCTGTTAGCGGTCCAGTGGCACTCCGTGCTGCTGTTTAATCTGCTGTTGCTGCTGCTGATGGTGGTAACGCGTCCACTCGTCCTTCCCTGGTTCCTGCCATTGCAGGTGCTCACTCCCCCTGTCCCACTTCCATCTGCCGTGCGTGGAGGGGGTTACGGGTCCACTTGCGGGATGGTCATGCGGTCTGGCTGGCATGCGTGCTGCCAGGGCTGCAGCAGCTGGACGTCTCCGGGCGTAACGAGACGGAGTTCGGTCACTGAAGCTTCCTACACATTTTTGTGTAGACAGTTTTAAGCACCAATTATTTAAGTTGTGAGTGTAGAATATCTCACTGGTTGTAACAAAGGGCCGATTATAAGCTGCGTGCCAGACTGGCGGGAAGACAGGGACGCACCATATTCCGAGGTACGGTGAGGGACACTTTTTCGTAGCGAGTGTAGTAAGAGCCACAATAAGCCTACGCCTGTTCCCGCAGTGCACCCCAAAAAAACATTGTGTGCGCGGCGACACAGAACGAACATAATCCACGACGGTATTTAAGAGGGACACAGTGAGCGCGGGACGGCGAGGGCGAAGAACATGAACGAAAGAGGAGAGCTAGGGAATCGAGAAGAGGCGAAAAAAGGGTAGTTCATGGAGCGTCGAAGTAGAGGAGTAATAGAGGAAGAGGGACGGGAAGAGAAAGGGACGGACGCGATCGAGTTGAGCAAGACGAGGAAACAGAAAGGGAAACGGCAGGGGAAGTGGAGTACGCCAAAGTGGACACAGTAGAAGTGCACGGAAGTGAAAGACCAGGGCGCAACGAGATGAAAAGGCAGACGGCGAGAAAAGCGGTCGCGGGAAGCAAGGAAATGGCCAGAAACATAGGTGGGATTTTCGTCGAAGCGTGTAACAAAGGCGGTGCTTCCTTTCACTGTGCCCAGGCCTACTTTAATGCCGTGGCACGTCTACATATTAACGCCCTTCAAGATACTACATCACCCTGAATGCATATGTGTATTCGTAAGACCAGCCTACCCCCCTGCGTACATACGGGTCCTCACGTACAAATGAAGATGTGTACCACGTGAAATATGTGCACCCTTATTTCTGCATATCTTTGTGATATGTGTTACAAGCAGATGGAATACGTACATGGGCATAGGTGTCCACGGCATCTACTTATTGCTGGTCCTAGCCTCGCCACCGGTTCGAGGAAGAGAAATGATGCGCAAGGTGTGCTGGCACCTATAAAACCCCACGTTGCTCTTTCGTGGTCTCGCTAAGTGTGTTTTCTCTATGCTGAATAATTTATACTTTCTACTGCCGCGTATAGATATCTGGCCTCCGTTGCTTCTTGCTGTGTGGGGGGAGAATGTTGGGGGACATGGCAAACTCTCTGGACGGACGCTCCATCAGCTCGGAATGCAAATGAGAGAACTGACCAGAATGGAAACCAAGAAGAAAACGGTATTAATTGTATAGTGCTGTTTGCGTTCTGGCCAACAGAAATACCCAAATTTCTCCGAATGTGCGCCTCTACACGTACATCGTCACAAATCTCCGCCCCTGTGTACCCAGTTGCGTACACATGTGTGCACGCATACGCGTCTAGAAATGCGTACAAAGACGCGATACCCCAAGAGCAAGGTTTGTCGACATCTTGAGGATACCGAGGTATCTCTTGTGCGCTGCTGCGCTACAAGTAGCGTACTCTAATGTTTTGGAACTTACGAATAGATACCGCAGTGTGCGATTTTCAACGGTAGCACACACGGGATGTGCAACAGCTGCTGCGGTGCTGCCTAATTACCAACCAACACGGATGATAACCCGTAGGAGCACGTCCAGCCGTAGTGGTGTTTATCCAGAAAAGACGAGCAGCAACTCCTCTGTAGGAATGCAGGAGCTCCCGGTACACGGGGTGCTACAGAGCCACCGTGGGTTACACCAACTGCAGGAGAGGGGCGGTACGCTACTGCAGCAGCTTCTGCTGTTGGGTACCGCTTAGCTGTCACCTCCCTTCAGTATTTGCAGAGCAACTGCTTAAAGGCACGCTTCCGTCTCGTGATGCTACTAGGTGACCACCAACCTCTAATTCTGCAAGCATCTACACGTCACAACCTGCTTCTTTCAAGTTCCACATGCAGCGTGATTCGCTGATACTCACCTGCTGCTGCTGTTCTTGGGTGGACGCTCCTGCGGCTGCTGCTCCTACTGGAAGGGCAGCGTTTCTGTTGTCGTCATTGGCACTAGTGGTGGGGAGGTGGTACTTTTGTTGCGGGGAGAAAGGCGCCGCCGTGCTAGGCGTGCTGCTCCGGGAACACTGCTGCTACCACAAGGAAGATGCTGGTACAGCAACAAATGCAAATGCAGTGTAGACCTGTTGTGTCGCCATAGGAAGTGGCTAGTGCCACGGTTACGGGGAAGGTGCTGCAGTTGTTCAGTGCCAGCACAAGGCCACTGCTGATGGGAAAAAGTACTCCTTCTACTGCAGTCAAGCTGCTGCGCCCCTAAGAGAACAACCACCAACTGTGCTGCAGCGTCGACGACGCCGCTACTCCAAGTGCTTCGTGGTCTCTCCCACAGCGCCGGTGCTACACCATTCTGCAAATGTCTCATCCTCCTGCTGCTGCTGGCGCATCCACTGCTATAGCGGCTGTTGCTCCTCCTCCAATACTGATGCTGCGGTCATTGCTCTCTACGCAGGGCTTGCTCCGTCTGTTACCGGAAACCATCACTTCTACTAGTTCACAACTGTTGCTCGCACAACAATCGTAGTTGCAAGAATGTGTCTGCTGCGACAATTCGAATGTGTAGCTGCCTGTATTTACGTAACGGCACAAAGTTTTCAACAATCCGCTCCAGCTGCCTGCGCTGCAGGGGCGCAGTCCCTGGAAGCAACTGGCACCCTGTGGGGCTTGGACAACAGGCGACTGTGTACAACAACCAGAGTTGAAGCATCTTGACTTTTTTTTTCATAAGTTGTTGCCGTTGGTCCCTCCGGAAAACACGTACAATAAGGGCACCTCCTGCACCACTGCCAACCCCCGCTACTGATGTTACAGTGGAAGTACAGCAGTCACAAAAGAGCGACTGATCACAACTGCCGCCCCTGCAGCTTCCGCAGAAAGAGCATATACCTAAAAGCTTCGTGTCTTCTTAAAACCTGCTCTTCTACACTCGTGACAATCAGCAGGTATCCCAATGCATACTGGTATTTCAGACGCGCAAACAGAAGTAAATATACGGATATACAAAAATACGCACTGGCGTGTATTAGCGTATGTACAGGTACAGTTGTACGCCCACAAATGTGCACATCTCCACGCCTGCGTGTACTGATATTGAAAGCGACGCACCGCTCCAGGGTGCGGCCGTGGCAGTGGAGAGCTGCACACATTTATGTATAAACAGCTTATTCAGAGGTCCCCAAATTTTTGTGGTTGCAGGGCCCATATATACGCGTGTCAATGGCAGCTTGCGAAACATACGCTGAGGAACACCCAAGAGCGTGTGGACCTAAGCCACGCACGCGAGTGCGTCCGGAACATATTAGCTAAGAAACACGTAACAGGGACACGTAAAAGAACCTCTCCCTACGTGCAGGCACAATCAACAAAATACATGTGAACACACGCGACATTTGACAAGGACGCGAACGTGCAACAGACGTAGTGTGACACGCAGTGACTCAGGTCGACCCATTGGTGGTCACACACATGAACTAAGACATGCACAGGTCTCCCTGATACTCGTGCGTCTCAGCTACAGCTATACACATGTATACGTAGACAGATAGGTAGACGATGACGATGATGACTATACGCCTTAATGGATGAATATGGATATGTGTCCACAGGTATGTACGCTGAAGTCGTTTATTCACATCAACGGTTACCTTTGTATAAGAGCACAAAGTAACCGCTGCGCGGTGTGATGCACACACGTATCACGAGACGTGAAGGAAGTCCCGTTCACCTTCGTGCAGTTGCTACGGGCACTGCACGACTCCACTATAATGGAGAGCGCACCGTGTGGACATGCCTGTACATTTGCACATATGTAGCTGCAGACACTCCCACCTGCGCACGGATGTAC
This sequence comes from Sarcocystis neurona, assembly GCA_000727475.1. NCBI lineage: Eukaryota > Apicomplexa > Conoidasida > Eucoccidiorida > Sarcocystidae > Sarcocystis > Sarcocystis neurona. The sequence goes on along the minus strand of KL647295.1, from coordinate 850,526 downwards.
ACATGTAGAAATGCTAAACGCAAACGACTCTGCAGTTTCTACAGAGACGTATGTATGCAGGAGATGAAATTTTATAGCCGGTGTATGGACATGCGTAAGACGTTAGGGTTCATGTAACTAATTTACCACGCACCATATGCACATATGTATACGTGTGCTCTCACGCCCACATGAATAAACACTCGTCTTTGAGGATCTCCTGCTGCATGCTTTTCTCCTCCTTCTGCTCCTCCTCGTCTTGCTACATCGCATTGCTCCCGTGTCACAGGCAAGTCTACGCCCCTTGCAGGCGCCCTATATTTCCGGCAGAGACATTCTCCGCTGCTGTTCCTGTGCGTCCTCCTCCACCGCCTGGCGGTGGTGGTGGTGGTCCTGCCGGTGTCCTTGCCGCTGTAGTAACAGAGTGAGGGCGCTCGCTGAACGACTTTCGCACAGGGGACGGATAGCGCTGCTGCTGTTGCTTCTGTGCCGCCTCCGCTCGCTGATTTTGCAGCCGCAGCTGCTCCCTGCGTGCCTCTGCATGCACCAGCCACTGCTTTCTCCGTTGCTCCCGCTTCTCTAGATTTAGAACGCTCGCACGCTTAGGGACAGCAGCAGAACCAGCAGCAGACGAGCCCGGGGCAGGGGGAGAAGATCCCCCAGCAGGTCCGGCAGGAGTGGACGCAATAGGTGGACAGCCGGCAGCACCACCTGCAAAAGTGGTAGCAGCGGGCTCAAACGCAGAGCACGCAGCAGCACTACCGGCACCCGCCGCTACGGCAACAGCCGCGTGGTCTGCTGCTCCGGTTGTTGCTCCACAATAAGGATGTTCTCCAGCCGCAACGACGGCAGGGGCTGGCGCCCTCGACGTATGCATCGAGAGGGAGGTGCTGCTACCATACGCTGCTGGGTAGGCTGAGCTTTTCGCAGCAGCAATCTGCGCTGCAGCCGCTCGCGCCGCTGCCGCAGCTGCCGCAGCAGCCTGTTGAACGACTGCATCTACCTCTGCTTTGTGCTGGTGCTGCAGATCCTCGTGCTGCTGCAGCTGCTGCTGGGCGGGTGGCTGCTGGTACTGCTGGTGCTGTAAGTAGGGCTCCTGAATGTAGAGTTGCTGCTGCAGCTGCTGCTGGTCAAGCGGCTGCTGCAGAGGTTCAGGCTGCTGTTGGATATGGTGCTGATACGCGAGCTGCGAAGGTAGGTAGTGCTGCTGCTGCTGTTGGGGCAGGAAATGCTGCTGCTGTCGCTGCATGAAATGCTGCTGCTGTAGAGGGTTGTGAGGCTGCTGCAACAGTGTTCTAGACGGTTCTTCATCCTCATCAGATGAAAGTTCATCGTGAATGCCCACTATTTTCCCCGTTGTTGCTGTGCTGCTGCTGCTGCCTACGGTGTTTATCCCTGTGCTGTCTGTGCTGTGTAGCAGGCTGCTGCTGCCGCTGCCTGGAGGGCGCATGCCGCTTAAAGTGTTTCCTCCTGCTGTCCCTGACCCCTTCTTTTCGTCACTATCCCACCTTCCTCTCTTTGGGCCCCCCTGGTGCCGCTGCTGCCCCTGGACATTATTGTCTGCTGCGCCTGCAGCGCCGCTGCCGCCGTCACCCGCTGCTGCTGACCCTACTGCTCCTCGTCCTTCCTCCGCACGAGCGGCAGCACCCTGCGCATCAGCAGCGGCGTTGCTATCCCCTCCCGCTGCTGCCTGCTGCTGCTGCTGCTTCAGAGCTTCCGCAGCAGCTGCTGCAGCACGCGCGACAAGGGAAGCCACGCTTTTCCCTCCTCTGCGTTCCGAAGAAGAAGAACTGTGCCCCGTCTCGTCGCGTGAATATCTGGAGTTCAAAAACCACAAGCACATGCCTTCTTCGTACTTCAACGAAACACGTGCACACACGTGTGACGTAATACACATATGTACATAAACATTCACACACATATGCTACGTGTACGTATACGGGTACTCGGACGCGAAACATATGATATATATATATATATATGTAAAAGTACGGCTGGGCATGAAGGCCTACGACGTAAACAGTAGCTGGGCCACAAGAGACAGAGAGGAAAAGAGACGCGCGTGCCTGACCGGACGGCCGGCAAGAGAAATATATTTGCAGAGTGTACGCACACATACGTCTTTCTCTCCATCAAGTGAGGTGTTCCCACATTACATCGACATACGTGGAACACACGGAAGTTCAGAGATATATCGCGTACGTACGGAAAGAGAAAGCGCGTACCTCCGAATAGATATATATAAAATATATGGGTGTGCCGAGAGTAGGTATGCGCATATTGCCAAGAGAAGAAGAAGTCGTATCCCAGTCTCTTATCTGCACACCGTCTGTGTGATTATGATAAACCACATATATCGCGAATACGTAGCGTAGCATATTACCCCAAGACATGTATAGAATGAGATCTATATGCCACTTGGACAAGTGTGTACTCTTACCCGAGGCCAGCGAGTCCGTTGTCTGGAAGTCTTCCTCCTTTCTTTCCTCCCTGTCGCTTCGGCTCCTGCATCTTCACACCTGTCAATGTCGCCGTTTTAAACGGGGCTGCAGCAACAGCAGCAGAAGCGCCGGCAGCAGTAGCAACAGCAGGCAATAGCAGCAACACCAGCTCAAACAAATCATTCTCCTGCACCTACAACTACGCTTGTGGCTAACACACACACGTTAGCCTTTCGAAGGTCTACCTCCGCACACACGTAACACCGCCCTCCGCACGTGCAAGACAGCGAAGGGCGGCGAATTCGTTATGTAGCTACTACGGTATTTACATTCTTCACAACACGCACACAAGCATGCTTCTACTCGCACACGTATGCGTCTTCCTATGAATACACATGTATGTACGTATCTATAAATATGTTGGGCACGAGCATGACAGTCGCTTGCAACCTCGGCAGGACACACGAAAGTGGCCGGCTCCTGCCCACGTGTCGGTGTACACGCACTTCACAAATACACATGCGTGTACACGCCAGTGTACTGTGTCACGCGCATCACGCGACCTTGGACAACCACGCGAGGCAACTCATGCAGCAGCTGCAGCACGGGCAGTAAATGCATACATACACATATCCACACATGTGTACACATACGTATACGCAGGCAATGATAAAAAGACGTGTACGTGGACAGGTACGTTTGTGAATATCGCTCTCTAGGAGTAGACAGTCCCCGCAAGGACACTACCGTAAAGCAGAAACGAGACACTACTCGCGTACTACAGACAGAAGTGTGTACGAAGATCACAAGCATCTACGGGGACGTGCTGGAGATACGAAGGAGAGATGTATCCATCTGTATATATATACGTGTGCAGATCCCTGAAAGAGAGAGCCGGAGAAAGAAACGTGTCAGAGAGTGCGGGCGTACATAGAGAAAGGGATCTTCGTGTGCATCCGCCAATATCTGTGCGCCCCGATACGCAAGCTCGTACAAAGGCTGATAAGGCGCATGCTGGCCCACACTCAGACACGCAGAACCATACGCACCACTTCGCCTCAGAAGGACATGTAGAAATAGGACAAGGAAATACGCGACGCGGGCCCTGCTGCTCATCAGTGTACAGACACCTGCTCCACAGTTAGCCGCACAGATATATGATGTATATATATACACACATAGACGACTAATTCAAAGATACGCGTGCGTGCAGAGTTCAAAGGTAAACAGCAGAATGCGGCTGCTTACGGTAGAGCATCGCCAGATCGACTACATGCCGCGGCGGTTCCTGATCCACGGTCTGCAGCGCAAGCGACACAGCGGAACGGGAGGGTGCTCCGCAGGATTACGCACTTTCACATACAGTGTCTCCCAACCTATATGAATACACACGTACGTATACACTCAGAAAAAGAAAAGTATAAGGAAACATACGCGTACGTGTACATGTACACACGTGTACCTATAAGAATACGTTCCCTGCAACGTACATACACATACCTACACACACGGATGGACAGACGGACGGGCAGACGCAATACAAGGTTTCAATAGAGAAGGCCGAAACACGTACGTAAACTTGGAGACGGATAATGAGACACACGTCCCAAGCAGAAACGAGGCGTGACTTCGCACCCAGTTGCACAATACAGAGAAGCAGACTCACTCTCCCTACATACATCGTATCTACCCGTAACACAGTACATATATACACATATATATGTAGGTAGAGAGAGGGGAAGATTTAACTGCCTGCCGTACAGTGAGCAGCACTTGTGTGCGCCTGGTTTCTACGTATGGAGGCAGTCCCGGATCTCTTTTTCCCTGCTGCTTCTCCCCTAAATGCAAATCTCACCTAAAGACCCGGCATCTTGCTTGTCCCCCTCTCTGCGTCCCTCCTTCCATTCACACATACAAAATGCACGCACTTCATATGGCTCTACACATGCACATAACGTACGCCTACACACACCATGCGCACGTACAGGCGACGCACCACACACATCCATATATATATGTATATACGTGGGTGTACAGGTTTGTACACACAAATAGATGAAAATAGATAAATACGTACACGTATGTACCTACACGCATGCACATACGCGTCTATACATGAACATGCGTTCTCTGTGGAAACGCTGTTACTGCTGTGGTGAGACCGCCTGCGCACACTCCTGACTGTCGCTGCATGCGAACCGCTACGGCAATCTCATTCCTCCCTCTGGCCCCCCCCCTTCGTCTACTCCTGCCGCTTCCCTCTTCACGCTTTCACTTTCCAATGTTTTTTCTTCTTCTTTTGCATCATCGTCCTGTCTTCCTCTATTTCTCCTACTCGTATGTCTCTTCTTGTTTGCTGCTGCCTACGCGCATGCTTTCGACGATAAAGGCAGCCGCTCGCTTTTCAGCGCGAGTCAGAAGGGCGAACGAACGTCCACTGCGACCAGCTCTTCCTGCTCGGCCGATGCGGTGTACGTACACCTCAGCCTCTTGCGGGGCGTCGTAGCTAATGACAACCGAGAGAGCTCCGGGGAAGTCAAGGCCTCTGCTAGCCACGTCCGTTGCAATCAGCAGCAACGGAGGAGCACCAGCCCCCGCAGGCCACGTAGAAGACGACGTGGAAGAAGCAGCAGCACCAGAAGACGAAGACTCAGATGGGGGATGCAGGATGTGCTGGTGCAGTCGACGAATGGCGGCGAGGCGCTCCGTTAAATTCAGACCCCCATGTACCACAGCGGAGTCTGCGAATCGCCAAGCAACAGAAGGAAGGAGAGACGAAACAGCAAACCACGGACGTCCCGGCAGCAGCGGTAGAGCACACCAAAGTAGCAGCGGACGCAGCAAACAGCGGACGCAAAGCAGCAGCGGCGAACACTCACATACCTACACGTATACACGTAGTCCTACACAGGCCTGACGTATTCGTGAACACACTCAGATTCATCTTTCGCGGATGGAAGAAATGTACACAACTAAAGTAGCAGCAGCACTCCTTCACAACAGACACACGGCAGCGCCAGCAGCATCGAAGTACAGCAGCACAAACGAAAGCGCGCTGTAGCAGTGATACGGTAATACGTGCAGTTGTGAATTTGCTTCCACACTCTGAAGACACCCAGGTATATGCGTACGTGTACTCTTGACTTCGTTTGCCGACCAAGGTGGTATGACCAGACCTCTCCATGCGGTACTCTATACGAATATATGCGCATACACCCCCAGCAGCCACGGCACGCATACACCACCAGCAGCCACGGCACGGAGCAGCGGCCCACGCGCAGCACGGGCAGCAACAACAAAAGAAAGTTTCAGCAGAGCACGAGATTCCCGGCACCAAGGCGGATGTCCGAAGAAGACATAAACGAACGCAAAAGCAACAGGAGCAAAGCGGTACCTTCGCAGCAGTGCGTGGCGCCCGCGAGCCAGGGGCAGGAACAGCCGCGACCGAACAGTGACAGCACAGGCAGTCTCAAACACGGCGTTGGCGCCGCAGGGAAAACGTAAAAATGACCTCCCTGCCATGTGGTTACCACGTGTGCATGCATGCCCATACTGCGCTACGAAAAGACGAGAGAAACAGACGACGAGCAGGAGATACTCGTGGCGGGGAGAGAAGGTATTGGTTGCCAACCGCCTACGGGACAGTCCTGCCTACGAAGAGGGGAAGCGGGAGAGCCACGCGACCTAACAGGACGAGCACGTAAGGCACATGGCCCACCACGCAGACAGTGCGCAGGGTCGCGGCGTCGTCCACTCCACCCAAACCGGTGACTGCGCAGTAGCTGCACCAGCAGCTGGCGTACCACGTAGAAGCAGCAACAGCAGCAACGCGAGAAGAGTTGCGACCGAATGAGCAGCTCTTTCGACGAATTTCCACAAAGGAAGCAGTGTTAACGTGCATCCAACTACACGTTCACGTCCACGTACATATATATATGCACACATATACACACATATATGGATACGGATATACATGGATGTATTCGCTTCAAGGTGCATAACATCTATACACACTATGTACGCACAGGCTTATCCATCCACAAGGATGTCTGTAAAGGCTTCTTCATATTTGCATAAATACATTCATTCACATGAAGATGCTGTAACAGAGAGACGAACGTAAGTATGCTCCCGTAGGGTCCCTCGCAGCACTGGTGTGCAGAGGAAGCAGACGTACACTTGAAAGTTTGGTGAGGGTTTCTCTTCAATGCGGAAGGGTTTTCATCGGTTTCGAGCTGCAAGAGCCGTGCAGCAGCAGCACGCGTGGACGGGGCGGCAGCAGCCGCAGACACAGCGTCAAGGTTTGTTGCTGACGCTGCTGCTGCTGCTTGGTCATCTCCATGCGACGCGTGCTGCTGCTGCTGTTGCTCGTGTTGCCGCCGCACGTGCTGAGAAAGCTCCTCTTCCAGCAGATGCGCTAAGTCCTCGCAGCGCTGCTGCGTGTTGCAGAAGATAACAGCAACCCGCCCCTGCTGCTGCTCGTCCTCGCCGCTTGGTGCTGCCGCTTCAGCCGCGGTTGCATGCGGGGGAGGACGGGCCAGCAGCGAGAGGATGTTGTCCGCGAGCCACCGAAACTTCTTCTTCTCGTCTGCTACGATTACCACGTGTTGCTCCACCGACTTCGCGGCCTACACAGCACAGCAGCACCAGCAGCAAAAAGACACAGCGGGCGTCCAAAATTCCCGGGAACAGCGCAGGCTGCCGAGAAAACACGTTCACATCAGCGTCAGCCGCCACGCCGCAGCACTGCAGCGGTAAACACACCAGCACAGCCGCAGCAGTCTCCTGCAGCCTACTACACAGGCGCCAGAACGACGCAGGACAGCGGCATCGACAGCACACAGGGAATACGACCCGCAGCGAGCGCCGACGCAGCAGACTAAAGTCTGCAAGTGTCCCTGTTGCTACAGGTTTGTGCAGCAGGCTGCGGCACCAGAGTATGCGTTCAAGCTAACGAAGCCATGAGCACACGTCAACGCGGCAGCAGCACCTGCGGCGGAAACACGCAGCAGCAAGTGCCACGCGTTGAGCCGTCAACCAGCAGCAACACACCGACAATAACAGCGGCGGCTACACGAGCGCTGCTCTCGCAGGACGATCGGCCGGAAACAGCAGCACCTCACCTGTCCTTGCTCGCCGACGATGATTTTGATGGGGTTGTCCAGAAATTGCCTGCAGCAGCGGGAGCGACCAAATGCACGCACGGATTGTAGAACTCCGCATGCAAAAGCAGAATGGGACCCCTTTTCTAAATGCGGTGCTCGACGGAGGACGGATAAACTCGTGCTTCTCCACGCTGCAGACTCACACGGACGTTTCACGCCCGACGCCGAGCTACGTCACAAAGCGGTATCTACGAACCGCTTTCCTTCTGTTGCAACGTGTGCACGCCACGGGCTCCAAATGTCGCCAGCATTACAAGCTCACGCATACGCCCACGTCCAAACTGCTATCGCTTCTCCAGGGGATGCACCGCCAAGGACAACCACGTGTGTCGGCAGCCATCGCGGTCCCGTGGAAGCCTCCTGCGTTCAGGCCCCGCTTCTGATCAGACACTTAGCTTTTTACACACGTGCATGCAGACGTAGACGTGTGTATATCTACAGACACCACACACATACGTACGCGGACCGAGAACACTTGCGCATGTGTTCACCTATGGCCGGACACACTGGTAGTCTCGTTGTTTACACGTCCACGACATCTGTCGACTTCCCCGTCACGTGACACGTGTGCACCCGCAGTTCCGAGGGAAAAGACCCCAAGACTCTTGTATTATAGTAGACGTGTGTGCGCACAGAATACCGCCAGATGTGGGGATTGAAAATCTACACAACAAAGAATTTCTCTTACTTACACACGAGTCCCGCTGCCTAATAAAGCAACTTCTTTCTCTGCGGGCCCCGATCAACACCCCCGCCTTTGCAGGTTGTGCAGTGTAGATAGACAGCCGCGTAACACTCCCTACCCCTTTCTGCCTTTTCGTCAGTAATACGTCTGCAGAGCTCCATGACCACGTTGCATCTGGCCCCGCCTGCTGGGGCCCTACAGAACGCCACACCCACGTGGCTCCTGCTCCTTGACGATTCTCCTCCGAGAGGTGTACTGCTGCGGAGCTGCTTGGGCCACTAATGCGATCAGAGGGAGTACCTCCTGATACTACTAGCAGTGCCACTACATTCACTTCAGCGCGTACGGGGACCACTACTACTATATGTACTGCTACTGTCCACGCCAGTACAACCACGAGGACTAAAAATGTGATTCTGCATATACTGCTACGATGCTCCTGCTACACGCTTGACACGCCACTGCTACTGCTGCTTCTGCTGTTGTTGCTACTACGTACGCTAGTAGATGCACGAAATTCTGCGACCACACACATTGCAACCGCGAAACCAGATATTAATGCACACTCGCTTTGCACGCATGGCCTACGACTGTTTATCTCTTAGACAAACACACCCTAGGCTGCACACGCTTCTAATCTAGACCAACCTATTTTAGGAAGACACCCAAGAGAGACCGCCCTACGCATGCTTCGCATTTTAAAGACGTCTCCTCGCAGTTACCTCGCAAGAGACTCGCAAGCGGGAGAAAATGTGGCGCTAAACATCGCAGTGAGACGATCCCGCCGAACGCTATTTAAAATGGTACGCAGTGAGGCTTCGAACCCCATATCAACCTGCCAAGCATGCAACACGAGCACAACCACACCAGTAGCGTATGTATTTACACGAGACATACATACAGAACTGGCTGCCTGCACCCACAGCGCTGTGCGCATACGTAGAGATGTATAACCGTGATACGTGGACACACGTCATATATATATATATATGTGTAGCCGCAGGGGGGAACACCAGCAGTGAAAGACCAGCAGCTCACAGCGGGGGCGACAACAGCAGCAGCAGCGGGCACGGGCAGCCTCATACGCGTAAGGCAACACGCAGCAGCCGACCCACACAGCAACAGGAGCACGGCGCCGCACCAGCAACAAGTGCAAACCACTGCGACCTGGACGTGCACTTCAGCGGGAGAAGTCGCAGCCGAGGTCGCAGCAGAGCGAACACCAAGCCACAGCCGGCTGACGCGCAGCATCAGCCGCAGCAGATGCGAAGAGGCAGAGGCACCACGCTGAGAAACACCACCAGCAGCAGAAAGCTCCAGGATCACTTACACCCTCTACATATATTTGGATACGCGTGCATCTCCTTACGTACTACACAGAGACTGTAGAGATGAGTTTGCCAGCGGGAAACACAGTAGCAGGACCACCAGGGGAAGCAACTGCGCAGATGCACACGCGAAAAGCAAAGTCGCAGCAGCAACGGCACCATCAGGGGCACCTGCAGTCACGCGTCTGGTCCACCCAGCCGCAGCAGCGACACCAGCAGCAAACCGCAGCAGTAAACCGCGGCAGCAGCAGCTTGGCACGACGTCCTAGATGCAGATGCGGCACATTGAACGGGATATACCGCCTGCGCAAGACTTCACTGAGCACTCACGAGCAGGTCTAAAATGATTAAATGCATCCAAGTAGATACGCACCTATGGATGGATACGTCGGGGTATACGTAGGGGTATACATTCTTACCCACGTACACGTGTGTACATATCCATATATACTATACGGAGAGTGTGTTACTTGTGTAGACATGCGCGCATGCATATATAATGTGCATTATCTACGTCGCTTTGCACACACATATATGCATATATACCTATACGTATATATACGTGTGTATTACTTATAAAGTCATACATATGTATATATATACATGTGTATATATATGCGCAATACCTATAAACCCACTTATACACACATATACGCGTATGTACACACGCGTACTACGTATAGAGTAATATGTGTACGTGCATATATAGTATGTATTAACTATGTCGTTTTACATATACATAGGGATGTACATAAACCTGTTCGTATGTATACCTGTGTATTACCTATAAAGTCATATATATGTACATATATATACGTACGTACGCATGCGAATTACTTATGAAGCCGTTCATTTACGTATGCGTATGTATATATGTGTATCACCAATGAAGCCATATATATATATATATATGCGTGTCGTACCTAGAAGACATATGTATCTATACTAATGTATGTACGGCCTACGTAGATGCGTGTATACGTGTGTGTACGTGTATAGTTGTTCACAAGCACGCGCAGGTGCACACGTGCCTTCACGCGCACGTGTATACACGTACGCACGTATGCAAAAACTCCTGCAGTAACGTCTCGATGATGAACACGTTCGCCGATTGTCTTTGGCGAGCAGCGCACCGTACGAATCCCCTTCCCGCTAATTGGGCAGACCCCTCCTTCAGCACAAACGCTATATGGTCCACACAGAAGAAAATGCACGGAGGAGGAAACCGAGTGCGCACACACAACCGATTACCTGCACACGCTGGGTCTTGCTTCTCTCGTTTTGAAGACAAAGTTCACGCCCCGGCAACAACAGCGTGCCACATCCACACACATACACGCGTACGCCTGGCCAGCAAGTACATGAAACTTTTCCCTCGTACACACACAGACACACACAGCGGTACAAGGTGTGCACACCTACACACATAGTGTACATGTTTGCGTACATTGAACACGAATATGTTACCCGTCTACACATGCACACATCATCCACTTGTGTAGACGTTTACCGTAGACCAGCTCTCCCAGGTGACCTTTTTGACTCTCTGTTATGTGCCTCGTGTCCATACGAACGCTTGAAACACACAGCAGTCTAACGGATAACTCTAGGCGTCTATATACATCTCACAGCTGTCTACGTCAGCATGTGTAACTACAAATGGTGCGTCCACCCTCATATATATATATATATATATATATGTGTACGCTGTAGATGTTGATGACGTCCCTCACATGTGTGTCCCTCCATGAACGCAGTAGTAGTAGTAGTTGCGCAATTCTGCGTCACTCCAGATACATGGATTCGTACGTAGATTGTTTTTCCCCCATACTAGTCGGTATCGCGTGTTTCTCTTTTCTATATAGTTACACAGACGTATATACAGCCCCTCCGACCCTACACGCGCTTCCACATTTCCCTGTGTCTGATAGACCACCGGTGCAGTCCTGCGCCTATACGTACTCCTCTACATACACATGGAAACGCATACCATCTACAAGCCTCGAGATACTTTCGCAGCAGTCTACGTGTCCACCTGCTCATACGCACACATCCGCAGGCACACATGTGTCGACACCCTTCTCGCCGAGAGAATCCACAAGTGTGCAGGTTCCTCACCAGTTTATCTGCTTCGTCAACAACAACAGCTACGACCTTCTGGAAGAAATGTTGCATCCCCTTTGTTGCTGCAGTGTCGATCACGCGGCCTGGCGTGCATATAGCGAGGTCAACACCTTGCTTCAGCTGCTTGAACTGCTCAGTCTTATCAAAGCCGCCCGCCAGCAGCACGCGCCGCAGCAGCAGTGCAGCAGCTCCCTTCTTCGACTTCGATACCAACGCGTGCACCTCGCCGTCCAGCTGGACCGCGAGCTCTCTACAAGCACAGCAGAATGCGCAGGGGTACGAAGAGGAGTTGCAGCAGCAGTAGGAGTACCTCGTATGCGCAGGTGTAGTAATGGCGGCAGCGGCAGCAAGAAGAGCAGCAGCACTTCTGCTGTGCACGTGGCAGCAGCAAGACCGGCAACATTAGCCGCAGGGGGATCAGCGGCAGCAGCAAGAGCAGCAACAGGTCTCTCTCTTCGGGTGCACTACGTGCAGTAGTAGCATGGACAAGAGTAACAGGAAGCGTCAGCGGAGCAGCTCCGCAGTACAACTAGAAGCAGGAGGGACCTTCCCTTGCGGAGGCGGCGGCAGCAGCAGCTGCAGCAGGAAGCACCACGGCACGTCTATGTAGATGCACGTACACGTCAGTATAATAAAACGCTCTGTTGTACACAGCTGCAGACGCATACACAGGTGGACGTGCCGCAGGCGGAAACCACGCACAAATGTAGGGAGAACATAGAGAGGTGCAAAGAAAAACACGCATAAGTAACGCAGTCGAGTCAAGGGAGAGATCCGGCAACAGAAGGGCTGCCAGTCGCTGCCGAAACTCCCAGCTCCCTGCTGCTTCGACGCAGTGTAGGATACCAGAGGTCAGGACCCCCAACAACTTCGTGCGCCCGTACGTAGAAGCCGCATCTTCCCTTACACGTATACGTGTACACATACATAAATACACAAATACGTACATACATATACATACACATACGTACATATACATACATATACATACCTATACGTACATACACATACATGTGTATACACACATACACATACATACACAAAACATTCATTCACCCACATAGTCGCACACGTATACACGCATACATGTGTAGAAAGAATACACATACATATATATGCGCGCATGACTGTATGCGTGTAGGCGGACCTCCACACGAAGATAGTCGCCCGCCTGTAGGTGCATCCACCAGTGTGTTTCGGCATGCAAGTGAACGTGTAGGTGGTTGTGTTCCTGCGTTTCTCTTTCTGTTCTCTCGAGCTGCTCCTACTTTTTCTGTCCTCCGCTTGCACGCGCTCCGACAGTTGTCCCTACTCTTGCTATCCTCCTTCCTCGCGGTGCTGCTGTCGACTCTTCTTTTTCCTGTGTGTGTAACATGCAGCTGCCCATCCTTCCACGCCCGCTGCTGCGCTTCTTCGCCAAAAACTCGTACTGACTGTGTGTTTCTTTTCTGCCGCTGCAGTTGCATCGTTCTCTTCCGCACCCCTGCTGGTGCCGGCTTTTCTTTCCATCTTCCTGCTGCTGCTGCCACTGCTCTCCCTCCGGATCTGTTCTCCTTTCGTCACTCCTGCTGCTCTCCGGTATCTGCGGCTGCCGCTCTGTGTTTTTCCTTCTTACCGTGTGGGACATACGACGAGCGCCGCGGGGCCGCCATGCGGAAGCAACCCACGCCCTCCTCCCGCTGTTGCTGCTTTGTTGTTGCTGTCTTGACAAGTGTCACCCCCAGAGGCAGCAGCAGACTGCGTGTCTTCTGGCGCAGGAAGAACCTGCTGCCTTTGCCACTGCTGCTCCTCCTGCAGGTGCTGCAGTCGCGCCAGCAGCGGAATCAAATACGCTGCAGTCTTCCCGCTACCCGTCTCGGCCACTGCAACACACAGATTTGCATATCCACACTGTTAGAGATGATCCACGAGCTGTTCACGCAGCACGTAAGGACGCACACGTTCACAAGTGCGCACATGTACACAAACATGTGTACACAGTCACAGGTGTACACAGGCACACACACATGCATACACCCATTACAAAGTAGTACACCCAAGCATCGAGACATATGACTAAAGACAAATACACATGTACGCACTCAGGCTTATTTGGGTATAGACAGACAACGTAGTAAACAAATCTACAGACACGTATATATATATAGATTTATACATGTATATATATACACCTCTTCATATGTGTGTGTGTGTCGTGGACTTATGCAGGTATACGCGTACGTATGTATGTATGTATGTACGCCTCTGCGGAGCACCAGCAGCAGCGTCCAGACGTGTCGAGCTGTGACAGACATACGCGGAAATGTGTCGACCTTGTGTAGAATGTGTAGACGTATAGACGTACAGATACACACACGCACAGACGATATATCGCTCCCCACAATTTTTGTACCGCGTGTGTGCGAATAGACAAAGACGAGGCTCATAGGTGCGTATGTGGGCACACACATAGCGGACACCCATCTATAAACTGGCACACACACGTACGCGCATACGCAGTCCACGGCCATACATAGAGAGATAAAGATATAGAGAAGTGCAGCACTTCTACGAAGGTGTACAGGTACACCTACTTAGTGTGGATACACTTAGAGATGTGTACATATATAGGTTACAGGCAGTTTTGTACGGGCGCAGTATCACTACTAATGACAGCCACGTACCGGCGAGGAGATCCCGACCGCGAAGGAGGCAGGGTATGGCCGCCGACTGAATCGGCGTAGGAAGCGAAAATCCCCTCTTGTGTAGTCCCGTGAACAATACCTACAGCGGCAGACATGCAAGCAAACACAGAGATGTGTACAGTGCTCTATAATGTACACACGAGTGTCTGAGCGGAGTGATGAGAGAATGTACTACTTATCTACCCAGTCAACTACAGCGTCGCCAGAAATTCAACTATGCACCTTTGCACCTGCTGCTCCTTCTGCTTCTGCTTCTGCGGATGTCGCTCCTTGACTTGCTGTTGCTGCTGCTCTACCTGCTACTTTCGTTGTCGGTGCTGTTACTGCTGCTCTCACTTTTGCTTTCGTTGTCGCTGCTACGGCTGCTGGTTTCTTCCCAGTCCTCTCTCTCCGCTGCTTCTACGCATGCCTCTGCTGCTGTCACTGTTGTCGTCGCCCCTGCTGCTACAGCTGCCGTCGCTAGTATTGTTGCTGCTGCTGTCGTCACTTCTGCCGCTGCGGCTTTTGTTGCTCCAGCAAGCGTTGCTGCTACTGGTGTTTTTCCTGCCACAACCGGAGCTAGTTTTGCTGCTCGTACTGCTGCGACGGTTGGTGCTGCAGTTCCTGCTGCGGCTGCGGTTGCAGCTGATGCTGCTGCTCGTGTTGCTTCTTGTTGCTACTGCTCGAACTGTTCCTGCTGCTCCTACACTGTTGCCCGCGCAGCTGAAGTGTGTTGTTCTTACGGAAGAGAAAGTATCTTTGAGATGTAGGAAAGACGCGATGGGTCGCGGCACATTTTTGCCGAAGGTGCGCAGCTGTAGCGACCGCTTTAACTCTCCTACTGCCGCATGCGTTAGCTCTCCTATTTGTTTAAATTCCTTGTATATGTCCTTGACGAATGGAGGATATATCCACCTTGCAGCAAAAGAAGACAGAGAACATGGAAAAGCGAAGCTTCCCAGCGCCGTCACCATTGCGCACGTATTTGCCCCATGCGTATGGAGATACACACACACATATATACGGACGTACACACACATACGTGTACGCAAACAGAATGCGTACCTCATGCACGTTTAGCAAATGTATGTAGATATATATTGGAAGTATAAAAGGTCGAAGTTGCCGAGCCACGTATGGAGTCGTTGCAGGCAAATCTGTCATTGCATACTAAAAGGGGATGTGTATACATATATATGTACATGTTGTCTACGTACATTTATCTAGCGGGTGGGGTATATGTCTCTTATACGTATGGTCTTGCATGCTTGGGGGGCACTTCGACATATACGTACACATACATCAATGTACAGGTAAACTCTGAGTACAGGAAAACACGCCGCGCCTGTTTACACTCTCGTCACGTTGCAAAAGATGTGATCCGAATCGTTTCCACGCAGGCGTCACCGTTCAAAACATCAATCTGCAAGCTCCGGGCAGCGAATAAAAGACGAACCGAAGGAGCAGAAAATGTTGCTACGTCCTCCACAACAACAGTGAAAAGACGTGGGTCTTGTCCTACCTAGCGGCACGTACAACTGGAGGTGACCCACGCACAGGTATACACGCAGACGCATACGCAGAGAAATATACGTACCTCTGCCTCTCTCTAAAATGCCTCACGCACATACACATGTGCGACTCACACATGCAGAGAGATGTCCGCAGGCCTCTCTCTGTATACGCATACAAATACGTGCACTCGTGCACATACATACATATATGTGTATGTGAAGATACGTGTCCCACCCACACGTACATATACATGCATATGAACGCGTAGGTAACAGTGTGTATCGTACCCATAGATATATATGTGTACACACACGCAGAGGTAGGTACCCCCTCATGAGTACACAAGAGTATGTACGTACATATGTATCCGAACGAACAGAAAGACGTGTACGTGGGATGTATATGTGTCCACGCTGTAGCGCAATAGTGTGGGGTTCCCAGCTCCTGCACACGCTTTTCTGTCTGCTGCTTTCCCTGCAGGCACTCGGGAAAGACGCTTGGCGCATAGGACAAAACGAAGAAACGTATGCTGTGGAGGGTGTGCGTGGCGCCTCAAGGCGAAGCTAGGGGTCTGTGACCTGCTCACGAAAAACGTACATATGGCGTAATAGGAGACACACGGATGCGACAATGTTTCTTTTGCCTCCGTACACGTGTATGCTGATACACGTGAAGATTACTTGCGTACTTACTAGAGAGGCCAGGAAAAAGAAACCGATGTCACTGGCGAGTCGTGTGTGTGCATGCGCAGTACACACGGGACTAATTGTCTACCTTGGCAGCGTACGTTTTCGTGGAGGACTACGCTCGCACATCGTTCTCTTTCGAAAGCCCTACCCGTCTGCAATTCCTAGACGCAGGATCTACGTCCGCGTGGAAGCAGATGGATACGCACAGAAAAAGTAAGACGTCCCGAACCACACGTCCGTGTGCGAAGATAAACTAGATGCATGTGAGAATGGCTGGCGGAGTCGCCTACTTTGACGCCAAAGTGGAAAACCACGGCAGATGGAAACCTCACTCTGAGGTCTCATTATTCGGAGTTTCCAAATGACGTAGGCGCATGCAGACATGTGCGCAGGTTCACACATCCATCTCTACACACACGTAAACAGGGTGGGAGAAGGAAAGCGTGCGTGCACACTTGTACACACATGCGCGTGTATACACACTTGCTGTGGTCGACGGGAGGAAGATGCTTGCTTTTCAGCTTTTCCTCTTCTTCATCCTCTTCTTCCGAGTGAAAGTCTGCGTCGGCCTTCCGCTTCCGCGTCCCCTGTGCTGCGCGTGCGGCTTGCGCCTCTGCCGCCTGAGGAACACGAGAGGGCCCGCACGAGCAGCCGTGTGGTCAAGTGAAGGCAACTCTCTACAGAGAGACACAGAGAGAGAAAGAGAGAGACGAACACTGGACTGCTGAATAACGTATTTACACACACACACACACCCAGGCGCCCACGTACAGCTGCGCGCGTGTACGTGTATATCTTATGCTTTGATACACGTGTCTGGCTTTACCGGTGGACACCGAGGAGGAGAAGGATGAAAGAGAAGTCACGGGAAGATTTCCCAGTGGAGCACGCGAAGAGAAGAGAAACCAAGGAGAGATCTGCGCTTGTTTTCCCAAGCTGGTGGAGTACCACTACTGACAACAGGATACTCCGACGTAGACAAAATCACACACTCGCACGACGAATTCCTATAGCTATCTCCGGGTGGGCCGGTCATGGAGAAGACGGTAGTGATGGCTACGGATAGGCATTTCAGAGTGGACGCGAGGGGACGCGGTCCTGCGCGGAAAGGCGGATAAGAGACACTACTATCGCTCGTTAGACGAAGGCACTAAAAGGAGCCTCAGTGCCACACGTAGTCTGTTGTGCTTGTGTGTTAGTGCCGGCACCGGACGGACGGATGTGCACATTCTGATCCACATGTGAATATGCGTCTGTATAGGAAGACACACAGTGTAGAAACACACGCGTCTGTCTATCTTTCTCTTCTTCTCTCTCCATCACAATACATATATATATATATACACGTACACGCACGACGAGACGCCGTGGACCAGTCCACGGCACTCTGAAGCCACCAGCAGTTCGTCGGGGCAGGGACACCGGGCGCTAAGTGGACTCAAAAGTGAAGCACCGCTACGGATAGGGAGCGGCGAGTCTGTAAGCGATTAGCGTCGCTTACGCGACTGCAAGGGGGAGACGAGACGCGGGGAGAAGTTGGATTATTTGCTTCTAACGCGACTGAAGGAGTTCGAGCGAATTCCTTCTGACAGCGGAGCAGTCGGATTCACTTTGTACACGTTGACTGATGGAAAGTAGACATTGTTCGTGGTCAAAGCAGTTGCGGTTCTCCACGAAGGAGAGAAAAATTTGCATCTTCTGCCAGCACACCAACGCCAAAGCCGTCCCTTCATTCGAAAGAAGCAGCACACTCAAGCATGCTTTCCGCACAACATTTTGGGAGCAGGTGACGTGTAGCGCGGCGTTAACGTGAACCGGTCTCCGGGTAGAAAATCGGTACATCTACACATGCGGACGTTCCCTCCATAGCAACAAACATCTATATGCATATGTATGTGTGTGTGTGTGTGTGAAGACACAGGTGGCCGACGACACCCACGGACAGCCACAGCGACGCGGTGGGGGTTACACTGAAAAACCCAGGAAAAGTGTACACCAAATGAAGCGACCCTCTCAACAGAGTTCGCACCGCGGACCACCTTTATTTCCTGCGGAGCGTGGTGCAGCACGAAACGATGCTTTTTCTCCTAGAAGTAGTCGTTCATTTTCGAACAGGGAACAGGAACGACCCCACAAAAGATGAATGACATCGTGGCGACATCCGTGCGCAGAGCAATCAGGTGAGGTGAGACAGAATACGGGCTCCTCAAGGCAGTGGACCAGACGTTGGCACCGCCTTCTTCTCAAACCCAGACAAGGTGCAGGGAGCTGCCTTTGTTTTTGTGGACCCTCTCAGCGTGAAACTGCCAATGTTCAGCCTGTAAGCGGATACCACAAAGCCCTGTCTCCGAAGGTGCAGAAGGAGTCTGTCCGGCTGGTACGCGCGACAGCAGAACTTTGTACCCGCACACAGCGCGGATTGTTTCTCGAGAGAAAACAAATCACACGTCTCCACGGAAGAAAAGCAAAAACCGGTAGTCAGGCTGCGGAGAAGAAGGCGTCGGAGACAGGGCACAGGAGTGTCAGCCTCCTGCACCAGTTCACGGACAGGACTCTGAAGTAGCCCGCACTCTCTACGACGAAGGTCAGACACATATCTGGCACCCGAGACAGTTATCTGTGAGGTTGCACACACGTGTGGAGAGCCTACACATTGAATGCAGACAATACAGACCACTCGCCTGCTGGTCTCTCGGCGTGTACTCCGTGCAACACCTACGCATTCTTGACATCTGTGTGGAGGCGCATACACAGAGGGAAATGTGAATATATATATATATACGTATCTACGTATACTTGTACGTATACGTGCGTGTATATTGTGTAAGTGTGTAGACGTGTTGTGACGACTACATACAGCTGTTTATATTACACATTTGTATGTACATATATAGGTATACTTCATACGTATACATGTTCATCCTGTACTTGTGCAAGTGTGTAGACATGTTATCACAACTACATATAGCTGTTTGTGTTACACACTCGTACGTATGTGAAACTACGTACGTGCAGCACACGTGTGCAAGACCACACGACGCACGCCCACAGCGACGCGTACATATGTGTACCGATGCACCTATTATAGACTGCCACACGCGTCTTCTACGCTTCGAAATGGCCTTGCACACAACCAATGCAAGGCACACAGTCAGCCACGAAGTTTTATGAAGCGCGCGCCTTCTCTCACGTGTAGCTAGACAGAGAGAGACGGGACGGAATATACATGTAGATACATATGTGTACGCATAGGTGTACATATACTGAAGACTCCCGCCCTCATCGCAAGACAGCTGGTCGCAGAAGAGACGCTGTACGCACGAGTTGCAGCCGTGCGTGACGCACGAGGCACAAACGAGAAGTCTAACCACGAAAAATATCCACGCATGCGACGCAGACTCTTCACCAACGCCGTACAGAAGGTGGGAGCCTACAAGTCACCCATAGGGGTGAGGCAACGTGCTCTGCATGTACGTATTCTCCCCGCTGTCCATGTGTGGGCCCACGGTGCCAAATGACTTGCACGCGCAGAATGCACAAGGACACTTGTGCGTGCAGCTGAATATATATACATACATATGCATTTATATACACACACATGGGCGAAAGTGTTGACACATGTAGAGGCCGCCGTCCAGGGGTGTGTACGCCTGCACGCGTGTACGCACCGTGCCTGCCTACATACTGTCCTCCTCTATGTGCACCTGCATACGTACAGCAACATCACTTATCTGCAGAAATGCTTACCTGCGTATACGTATACACGGAGGTCCAGAGACTTACACACAACTACATCTACGTCAGGTAGGCCCACAGACACATACACACATATACACATATATACGTATATATACATCAACATCTTGATGCTTCTTCACGTATATGCCTCGTTGTATACAGATACACTGATGCGTGTATAAGAACATGAACAGACGTCTGCGGATACACGATTGTATACGCATACAACCACACAGGCGGGGCGAGACAGAACTAGTAAACAAATTGTGTACAGACGCCACGTGCACCTGCAGCTTCCGCAACGGCGACAGGGTGCAACACAACGTGCTGAACCCGCATGCCTCTCCTGTGAGGGAGAGTAGACACATTCGTTAAGCCACGAAGTACACACACATATACGGGTACGTACGCGCACTTCAAGCCGGTGTCCACACGTCTACGTACGTGGTGCAGCGCAGCATACAACGTGCTTGCAGTCCAGGCAGTGCTTTAGACAAGGGAAACACACACAAACGCACAATCGTATACAAGACCATATGCACGGGGGCGGTAATAGGGTCGAACGGTACACACACGTCTGTCTGCATATATATGTACAACGTTGTATGCAACACGAGCATGCACTAAAGACATCCGCCAGGTGTGGTACGCCTCCAGGTGGCGCCACGCCTGTTAGGTAAAGTTGCGTAACATACATGCATCCATAGATTGTATATAATACGCGTATATATGCGGATGTACCCGACTACCCGTGACTACGGGCACCACCACACGGACATACTCTCCCTTTGACTATACACAAGTGGACGTCTGTAGATATCCACCCTGGCGGCAAGAATCAAATGGCTACGTTGACACATGCGCCTTATGACACACACGTACACCGAGACCGCACGCATGTTAAGGCGTCTGAAAACGTGTACATGTGTGGAGTTGCGTCTGGACATGGAGAACGCATGCGATTCCTTCACATCATCCAGATCTGTAAACACACGTCTATTTACTCACGCGTAGATGTGCACGTGTATAGCCATACGTTGCTGGTGTTTCTCAGGCAAAAGTTCAATACACATCCCCAGCTGCGGACTATGTAGAGAGACGGAGATCCTCCAGATGGTGACTGAGTTTCCGTAGACGTACGTACCTTCTTTCTTTCTAAAAGCACGTGCTCAAACGAGTCTGCTAGGGGGTCGTCGTCGTCGGCGAATATTCGCTGGCCGCCGCTGCTGTTGGTGCGGGAAGAACTCGAGAAGAAAGACGCTGCGTTCCCTGCTGTGTCTGCAGGGGTCGCGCCGGATAACAGCTGCTGAGGAGGTCGTAGAACTCCTCTCTGCTGTTGCTGTTCGCTGATGGCAGTGCCTCCTGCTGCTCCTCTGCCTGCTGCCGCTGCTTCTTCCGCCGCCGCTGCTGCTGCTGCGATCTCTTCTGCCTCGCGCTGCTGTCGCTGCCGCGCCTCTTCATCCTGCTGCTTGACCTGCTCTGTTATCCCACTCATGTACGCATCCAAAGGATCTACCTCCGCCGCTTCCGCTCCCGTCGTGGCACCAGCACCTCCGCCTGCTGCGTCTCCACCGCCGCCTTCACTCGCTGGTGCGGCCGCAGCTGCTGTGTCCCGCGCTGCTGCTGCCGTTGCTGAGTCCGCTGTTGCTTCTTCTGCGGTTCCACCCACGCTGTCCCCTTCAAGAGCACGCGAAAACGACGACGTCGAAGCCAAGCACCCGAAGGAAGAAAGAGAAGCAGCAGAAGTGGAAGGGGAGCTCGCTTCTCCAGAAACGAACGGCATGAGCATCGCGCGACGGCGGCGCGCAGTCTCCTCCTCCTCCTCGCGCGCCGCCTGCGCCTCCGACATGAAAAAGTTCTCCATTTTCGAAGAAACACGAGTGAGCAGGAAGCCGAGCGAGCCGTAGACGAACGAGCAGGCAAAGTGCACAGGAGAAGGTTGACGGAGGAGACGAGTGCGGAGAGAATGCGGACAGACCAGCCCAGCCAAGAGGAGACGGAGGCGAACGAAGCAGAACAAGAGGATAGATGGAAACTGGCGGGGAGAAAACGAGGCGCGCAGGTGGGACAGGGACAGAGAAGAACTACAAATGTACCAAGTGCAGAGGGAAGTCTTCGAAAGGACGGACAACAGCAAGAAACAGGAACGACAAATAAAAACAACGAAAGCCACACACACCAGGAAAGCAGGGACGCGAAAGGCGCGCCGAGCTACGTAGGATATTTGTACGTACAAAGGAAGTCAACAAGAAGGACTTACGTTGAGGAAGATACCAGAAACACCTTGTTCTGACTTCAGCAACACCTGCGTGTATGAACACGAGAAGCGAGGACATGCGCACCTCAGGCAAACGCTAACAAGAAGAAATGGCCACCTTGGGTCACCATGGGTCATATATGCGCAGGAGAAACGGATGACGAAAAGCTGTTCAACAGAAATCACTTTACGAAAACGTACACCCCTCCACATGCACACATGTCTACGTATGCCTGTACATGTAGACACTCTCCTTTTAAAGAGTTGCACGTACATTACCTACGTGTGCATCTGAATACGCTTCCATATGTGTACGTGTAAACGTCTGCGCCTTTCTGTGCAGTAAGATGCAACTGCGTCCATATACATATATATATATATATATATGTATACACATATGCACACGTGTGTCTATATTTCGCTCTATTCCGGCGGTGACATCAAATACACCTGTGTGACATAAGTGCATACGCCCACAAAAGTACATATAATTCCTGCTATTGATGTGTTTAGAGAGAAACGGGGATGTGTCAGTCTGAAGGATTGCTGAAGAAAGGCAGAGCCTTCGACAGATGGGGCGGCTCTTCTTGCGAGTGAAGGGCGTACGTGAAGAAACACAGCGTGAAGAGATGCACACGCGGATGTGGACACATGCGCAGGTCCACCCATACACATGCAAGTACAACTGTAGGCAATTTTTCAGGGCGCCGCACCTGTAGACAAAACAAGGTTTTCTGCGGTACAAGAGGCGTGTATATGCGGAGGGTAACAGTACAGTGTAATTGCTTACACTTTCACGTAGATACTGCGGAACCATGCAGAGATACACAAACGTACACACATGGACACATATATGTGTATAAACGCGACCATAACCATGCGTACCTTCGGGGTTGAAAAGGGGTGCTCTCTAAAACGTTTTCCCGCGCTCTTTCGCGAGAACAGCTTTTCAGACAGAAGAAGCACTTACCTTCGATTTAAGAAATTCAGACAGGACAAGTCAACGATGAACAGGAGAAACTGTTCCTCACATCGGATTACAAGAGAACACTTGGGTACGCACATACCCGCAACCAAGAGAGGACGGGTACACACGTACAGTCTGACAATACAGACGCACACACATACACATATATACATTTATAGACATATATATATACGTAGTGGAGCAGAGATAACCAGCGATATAAGTTACTCCTATGGCCCCCCAAGCACGCAGTCGGGGCTGAGGGACGTTCACTCAGCGTCTTGTTCAAGAAAAAAGTATAGTAGTTGACTCCAGAAAGGGGTGCAAACATTTTCGCTCGGGTGTGTCCTTCAGCCACAGTTTTAGTTACAGCGTTGGCCCCGAGGTGCAACGGAACCCACGTGAAAATGACATATGTCTCCCGGGTTTTCTGCCCCCACGCTCCCGCCACGCACCACTGATAGACAAGTAACACACGATTCGACGCTCTGAAAAAAGTTGTGGTTAGAAGCTTGCAAGAAATTCCACAGAGAGCGAAGAGGAGAGACATACTGATGCTGCTTTTTCCCCTGCGAGTCTACTTGGCCTCCTTGGGAGAGACGGGAGGAGAAGGCTCGAGGGAGGGAACGTCCGTTGTGCAACATGTAGGAAGAACAGACCGGTTCACCATTTTCAGCATATCAGGGAAGAGGAAGGAACAGCGAAAAAGAGGAGCAGCGGGGGGGAGAGTAGGGAGGCGACATGCAGGAAGAGGGACCGGGCACGTGAGAAGGAAGTTTGATCGTAGCGCCGCAGAACGTACGGGGGAGAAAAAACAGCCGAGAACGGAAGAAAAAGAGGTTGAAAGGCAAAGCACGCGAATGGCCGCGGCAAGCGAAGAACAAGGTAGAGAAAACGGGAAATCCATGAGGAAGAGTGAAAAGGCAATGTACACAGAAAAGGCTAACTGGGTAGATAGTTCAATGGTGAATGATTCAGGGGAATCCAGGGTTTGGCCGGGAGAAGGACGGGCAACAAGAAAGGCTTCGGTCGAAAGTAGAAGAATTGGCCCGCAAACAATGGGGACAAACGGTAGAAATGCAGGGAACCGAAAAGGGAGAAATCTAAGATCTCGTACTCCGGCCGGCACCAACCGCCATTCAGGGAGGGACTGCATCATCGTGTCTTTCCTCGCACACGCGCATCGTCATGCGGAGACACATGTTGTGCATGTACAGCGGCGCCAACACATACGTACATACACGTGTATATATATATATATATGCATACATGTATGGAGTGAAGTTGATTTTTCCCCTCTAGATGTGTAGGGCAATTGAACTAACTGTTCAATCTGGACGGGAACAGACCACTCGGTAGACTCCACGGAAACAGGTCACAGATTTTGTATGCAAATTAAGTCAGTCCTCAAGTCTACGTGTTTCCGTGCCGTCCCTCTGGCGTGCGCACTTGTTTATAGACATTATACGGATGAACACGCGCGATCACACAGCGAGCAAAGAAGGTTGACCTTTACATACGTAGATGTAGAAGATTATACGGACAGCGAAAAGTTATGTCGTATGTATTCAGAAGTACGCAGACACGGGCATTGACCTCTGGCCTCCCTGTAGGTGCCAAGAGCGGGCACACGTGGCGCCTCTTTCTGCACACACCCACGTGTGCACACGCTGCAGCCGCCTTGCTGAGGAATTTACGCTACAGACCCATGCACATCTGGGATTAACACTTTACCTCGTGCTACGTAAGCGACTTGCCCTTCTCCCCATCGTCTGCATACATGTAACTACATACACACACATGTACAGATTGTATACGTACATTTAATACCTTTCCCAGTACGTACATCTATATGCGCTTGAGTACACGTGCGTCTTGTACTGCTTATTTATATGCGTGCATATAACATACACAAGAGGAGACGTTCATCTGTTGCACGTGCAGCGTATCTCTGTCTCTACATACACGTCTCCCCTTATGTACGTATATGCCTGTAATCGTAGATTCTGGTCTCTGCAGGTACACATGAATATGTATATACGTGCATGTAGTCATACACAAAATCCGTCGTTAACGCAGACGGTGCACAGTAACCACATTGTGGTCTACGCTTTGCACGCATATAAGATTATGTTGTGCTTCGCGTGTAGAATTTTTCTTCCTGTACAGTCTTCGAGGTAAGCTATCGAGAACGAAAGCACACAGGATAGTAATATGGGGTCCCAGTGCAATGCAGAGTGCCACGCGTGGACTATCGAGCTTCACTTGTACCTATACATATTCTGTCACCTATTTGTCTCCGTTACGTCAGTGTCCGTCTTGTAAACAAGCCTCACGCGGAGACGGGAGAAAGGGAGAAATTTGGGAGAAATGGGACATGTAAAAGAAGTCGACATCGCAGCTGATCTGAAATTGAAGAGACAGAAAAGTCCATATTACGTGATGTGTGTCTCCTGATTAAGTGACCGCTGATTCACATCTTTCCGTTCAGAAAGGGAACGCTGGTGTACACGTGCGAGGTTACGTTGCAGCCTTTGAAATTAAGTTGCAACCTGGAAAGTAAGAGTAACACGTACAGCAACACCCTGGGTTCTGATTCGCTCAACAGGTAAATCCGCTGCTTTCTTCTCCCGGTGTACCTTTCTTCTTAGTCGTTTTTTTTGCCATCAGACTGAACGGGAGGAAGCTGAAGACCACTACGTTGACAGAGGGCTTCCCTTTTAGCCCGTGTCATATCTTCGTAGCGGTGCAGCGAGAGTCAGAGAAACAACTTAACCCCGTAGCAGTTAGAAATTTTGTGCACTCCAACACCTGGACGGCTGCGTGTACAAAGCGTTTCACCTGGGATGGATATGGCGTGGCTAATCACAAGGCGTTTGAAGCATTCCGCCCACTACTGGAGCGGTACACATATTGATATGAGGCGACCGACTTTGAACGCTGTCGCAGGAGACACTAGAAGAGATATTTCCGTGTGTGTGACTTGACCAAGATGGCTTTCAACGTGGTACGTTCGAGTTTACGTGCTCACACGTTTGTAACGTAGCATTCAGGCTTACTGATACGCATATATGTACATATACGATAGCGTCGCCTTCATTGTGGTGAGGATATATATATATATAAGCGTCTGTGACACGGGATGGAAACTGTGTACACATCTGTACATGGTGTGGTGCACGATAGAATTGCCTTCGTTGTGGTGAGAATATACGTAACCAGCTGTGACACAGTATGGACAGCGTGTACAAATCTGTTGAGGAACTACCATAGCATTCACGCTCACTAGTATGCATGTATGTACACACATATTAAGTAGAACTGCTTTTATCATGATGAGAATACATATAACCATCTGTGGCATGGGGTGGACCTCGTGTACAAATCTGTTTAGAAGCACTCACGTTGTACAGCCCATCTATTGTAATGTGGTCCTTATGTACGTGTTGTCATTGATGACCTCCGATACTTGAGAAGCAGGAGGAGAGAGAGATGTTTCTGTCCCCTTTCGGACATTCTCCTCCACTTTGTCGTAGCAATCTTGTACCACAGCAGCTGCCTGCTTGTCCAAGCACTCTTGTAGCACAGAGGCTGTCCGAGTCATTTCTTAAAATGCCTCTCGTGTCCAATCACTAGGATAGATACGCTCCGTGCTTTCTTCCAGCGGAGCTCTCAGGGTGTTTTGAAGCCGGTGTCATGCTTCAAAAGTAGACAGACTTTGAAAAGAAGCTTCCTGTGTCCCATTAGTACCGTCTCAACAAGAGCAGCAATATGCGTTACTATATCTTTACTCGATCCTGAAGAAAGCTACAGTTCTGCAATTCAGTCAAATCAAACGAAACATATAGATTTATATATGCATGCGCAACTGTGCGCATCTATATTCAGGCGTGTGCGCATGGCCGTATATGTACAGAGGTAAGTGAGATGGTTATACAGATATATAGATATGCGCATAACGTACGGCTTTACTGTGTTTACCACGCGTACGCGTAGGCCTGTATATTCGTGCATTTACGGCAGAGGCCATTATGTCAATATTAAATTTGTTGTGTACATGGGCTTCAGTTCGATACCGACAGGCAGAGTTACTACGTATACGTATATGCATGTGTCAGTTTGAATGCACGCGTGCGTACAGAAATGCATACGTTTTTCCAGTTGTTGTGCATCTGCACTTGCCTGTGCGAACAAATGACCCTGCAAACAACAGAGAACAGGAGTGAAGGGAAAAAAAGATTTTAGGGGAGAGGGGCGTCCGTTACCGCGGGCGTCGGCCACCGGAAGCGCCGAATCGCGTCCCGTACGCAGAAGCGCTCGTCAACTAGATTTAACATTCACATGCCATATGGAAGACGTACTTGGTATAGATCACTCATAAAGATACGCTCGCGTACGTCACACTGTGTCTGTTCCTACCCTCCATTAGGTTCTTCCACGGTTCACCGGACGCTTCGCCCACGCAAGGGGTGCACCGTTCGAAGATACAAATAAGCAATTTGAGAAACGATTTGGGCTCGTCTCTGAGGTCGTTTTGGGGGGAAGCTTTAGCTTCGCGTCTCGCGAATACAGAGTGCGCGCGAGTCTGTATCTTGAAAGCAGCTGCCACCTTATATATCTCGATCGTACAGGCACACAAGTCTTCGCCTGTGCTCAGGTTCGTAGTTTCCGACTCCTATACGTGTACTCCGGAACACCACACGGATCACACCGGCGGCCAAACCGCCTGCTTCAACGACTCGTAAGGCCCTCCTTTTTCCACATGTATCCTTTCGACTGTTGTTCCACACTTTTGCCCTATCCTGTGTCATGGAATTTCCAATGCCCCCGAAGGATGCTTCTCCTGTTCTCCTTTGGAGTCAGCGAAAGGCCCGCTTTTAAACATTAGCCTCTGAGCAGTAGTCGAGTGGACGGTAGGAGCTGCCGCACAGCAGTTTCTCTATGGTGCAACGTGTATAAGCGCGAGTGAAGGTTTGAGTCTCTAATACTGCATATGTAGCACTTTCGTTACTTCCACCGACTCTTGCTCTTATAGTATACCTGTACGCGACCACGCAAAACTATCCTCAACCCATACGGATATAAGTATATGTGTAGGCATGCATCTATTAATTAATAATCAAGGCACACTGCGGCACGCGCCTTAATGTCATCACGCAGATCAGGAATTTATATCCGCATTAACGTGAATGAAACTTGACGCTTCTGGAGTGTTGTATACACAGCGAAACACTCATGCTTACGACAGCGCACAAGCGCAGTTCTCCCTTGTGAAACGGGAAGAAAACAGCACGTATCCTTGCGTGTTACACGTAAGTGTAATTGAACACATTTGGACTGCTGTGTACACAGCGAAATACCTGCACATCCTTACAACAGCCTTTAAACCCAACTTCGCCTTGTAATCTCCATGAAAACCCCATGTATTCTTGCACTTACTCATCCACTCACGGCTGGAAGCGCTCTGCCCGTAGTCTCCATACATGCCCACGGACCGTAGGGTGTAATCACATGTGGATGCCTCCTGCAGACCAGTATGCGTTACACCGTCACGACAATACTTGAGCTTCAAGCATTTTTCAGTGTAGAGCCGCTTAGACGCACGGATCTGCAGCACATCCACCCACACACATGTTCCTGTGTGTGTCTCCGGCACGTGCACCTCCACCTGATTATAACGTATGCGGCTCCAAGCTAGTGCGGTGATACCAAGATCACTTACTAGGAGTACACCTGCTGACCTTCTGTCTGCACTGTGCACGTATGTATCTCTTTTCGTTACTTAAGCGGACGTAGAACGTATCCTAACGCACGTAGTGTTGAACTGCTACCTCGCGACACGTACGCATATCTGCTTTCGGGCCGTATACTGCACATCTCACTGTCGCACAATACTACTACTTACAACTCATATAGTTTCGATATTCCTAGAACTTCCAGTCTTGCGTGGTGTTTATATATGTGGTCCTTCCAAACGTGTCAGACGTATTGCCGCGCTAGTCTTGCTGCGATGCCCAAAGCAGCGCCGCCCATGAGGGAGGCAGCAACGTCAAGTCGGGCATTTTTTAGTACATCGTCAAAGACTTTTTCTTCTCCGGTTCGCATCAGCAAAGCAGTCCCCATTCCTCCGCCTAGGACAGCAATACCTAGACCTACGTACCCCGAGTGGCGGAGTAGCTCTTTATCTTCCCCCTCTCTTTCGGTGCCGCTTCGTGTAGTCCCACCCAGCGCTTCCTTTGCCGCGGTCGCTGCGGCAGCAGCAGTCTCCGCAACAGCCCCACCACTGCTGCGGCTCACATTGTCGGCAATGGCTCGAGGGTTGCTTGCGTAGGTTTTGAGAATACGGAGGCCCTGCCACCCAACTGCTGCTACAGCCAGAAAACGAAGTAGTGTCGATACGTCGACAAGGTCTCGTGGGAACTTTTCACCGCCAAAGGACCACGTAGCTCGAGCACCAGTTTCAATCATAGAAGCGCCTTTGAAGAGAAGGGCGGCGCTGCCTAGAGAAGCAACGGTGGAAACGAATGGATTGTAGAGTCCCAGCAAGCTTGCCAACGTGGATCTGCTACTCTCTGCTTCACTTCTGCCTTGTTCGCCAAGTGCGACCGCAGGGAGACCCCCACGTAAAACTGCAGCTGCACCCAACACGGTGGCTATAGCGGAACCGTAGCCACAGAGGCAAAGCGCCAGCAAACCACCGGCGCCGACCACCAAATACGACATATTCACGTGACGACTGAGAACAAGAGCTGCACCAGCAGCACGCGCCAACTGACGCACCAGTGGATGCATTCGAGTAACAGTGTGAAGAAAAAGTGGGCGTGTGTGTGCCAGAGGAGCAGCAGCCGCAGCAACGAAGGCAGCGGTATCAACGTTGAAAGCATTAAGTGCTGCAGTAGCAGCAGGAAGAAACACAGGCGCAGTAGCTGTGGTACTAAAACATGTACAAAGGAGCACCACCTGCAGCAGCAACTCACGCAGAAATGCGAAGGTAAGAGTAATAGGAGAGAGCGAAACACCACCTGCGGTAGCCCACCACCACGAGACGGCGTAGCTGCGCAGCAAACACTGGCAGAATCACTATGACAGACGCACTCCACCAGAACCAGTATGCTGCGGCAAAAGTGACAAGAGCACAGAAAACACGAGCTGCAACAGCAGCAACAGTGGATGCAGCTTTATGCAGTACGAGCAGGGCAGAAGGAGGTGATCAGGCGGAGCAGGGCAAAAAGGGGAAGCAGGGGGGATAAAGCCAGAAACACAACCTGAACGTGTCTTCAAGCGCACATGCTGCAAACCTATACGCGGGAAGGCAACTGCGGATCAGGGGAGACAGGTCACGCCCCGTGACTTAAGTTTGAGGGGAGGAGAACTGTGGAAACACGAGCAGGAATGGAGTTGAACAAAAAAGGGACAGAACGACATAAAGCAAATTAAAAAAGCACTGCGGATACCTCACCCCTGTAGCTGCCCATCGAAGTGTCCAGCTGAAGATGACACGTCTGCCACAGGCTGCACGTGCAGGGTGCACGTGCGCAAAACTCGACCCTGCAACGGAAAAGACGTACAGGTCACCAAACTACAGGTAGTACCCTCCAACGGCATTAGCAGGTTCACTAATACCACGATCACACGAAATCGGCAATTTGGCGCTGCAGGATCTCATTCACCTGTAGCATTATGTTCCGTATGGACTGGGTAGCACTGCGGCACCTGCTGCTCGTAGTACAAATACAACCACTGATCAAGAGAAGCTCTGAGTCGTTCACAGACTATTGATAATGCTACGGCCTACGGCTGACACGGTCGCTGCCCGACCTCCTGCGTGCAGTGCTGTTGCCGCTGCAAAGGACAACTTTTCCTCCTACGTTGGACGGCAATACTACAGTGTCAATTTGTGGCGGGTGTGAGGTTTCCCTCACAACCATGTTTGCGACGCTGTGAATCAGATACGTCGTGTGAGCGAGAAAAACTGTGGGCCTCACAACCCCCGCCCTTCAGCAGGCCTGTCGCACCAGCAGCTAGCTGAAGTTTTTTTGCTATTACAAGCCTCCTGCAACGTTGTTGATAAGACCTATAGTCAAGGACGAACTAAATAATTGTGCCTTTACAAGCGTCCTTGAGATGAAGCTGCCACAAATATACAGCTTAAGAAACGGAACTGTGGAACTTTCAACGACCACCCTTCAGCAGGCCTGTCGGGCAGCAAGCCGCACAGAAGTTCACAAACATCTCAACCTCTCCGACAGCAACAGCCGAATACGGGTACAAAACCATGTATGTCCCACATGAATTATCTGTCCACAGCTGCGGCTACTGTAAGCACTTGCTACTCTGTCATCAAACAGAAGGGGAGGAGAGATCGAGAATGAATATTGTGGGTATCCGCACTACTGCTCCTGTGAAAGACACTTTCTCCCATACGCTGGAGGGTGAGGCTACAGAGTCGAATTCAGCAAAGAACTTGTGTGGGGTATATAGTGTGTGGTATCCATAATCTATCGTTGCTGTGCAGGGCACTGTGATGCATACATACGTGTAGTGTTGCTTGATGTGCGGCAGAGTCACTGAAGAGTCGCGTAGGGAATTTCTACTGCTTCTCTTCTCATGGTGCGTCTTAGTCACGCCGTCGTCGCTGGACTGCCTCGACGAAAGGTATGTCTACGGCTACGAGAGGTACCAGCACCGGCAGCGCCGGCCGGTGTGTAGTACGCTCTGTAGAAGCGTGCTGTGTTCAATGCAAGGTTCTGAAAAGTAGTTACCGGACCATATAAAGCAGTGGGCCTTTATATGTCATAAGGTCTTGACAAGTGAACTGCATTCAATGCCAGGATCCACCACGTAGGAGACTTCCTCGACACCACGTGGCACACGTGACGAGGTGAAGCCGTACTGTACACCGGAGACTTAGTAGGCAAACTACATACCACAAACGACCACTCGCTACGTAGTTAAGAATAGTGGTTCATGCGCTCTCTAACAGTAGTATTGAAGAAACACCAGGCCTGCACTGTCCCATACGAGGAACCAGAATATCTGCAGCAAAGTGCAAACAGGTGTTCGTACATGAGGTTGGATTTGTTGGACGTTCTAGACTTTTATCAGGCACGGATGTAAAAGGGGGAAGCAGGACTTGTGGGCCTTAAGACGTCAGCGTCGCGTTGCAAGACAGGAGTGCGACTACCTCTGAAACTTATCGAAAAAGCGGTAGCTTCTTTTAGTCGTAGTGTTCAGCAATGTCTCCGTGTGCGCATGCGTGTTAGCAGCAGTATCTACGTGTCAACCGCTAGATCCACGGTCACTTTGTGCGGGAAGCAGTAGACAGTTGAAGCTGGAATGCAACAGCTGTATCAAGACGGAGTGGTGAATCGAGATAATCAAATTCGAGCACCGGCCGAATACCGGACGCGAGGTGACCCCGCATTTGCGCCCCGTGCCGTGCAAAAACGACAAGAGAAATTCTGCATCAAAGGTACAAACTTCTGATGACACAGGAGACCGCACAACTTCTGACAGCCGGTTCAAGTTGCAGGAAGAAGTGGAATCATGCCTAATGGTGTGCCGGGATATGCGCAGTTCATTAGAAGGCAAACAACGTTTGAAGGCATGCACAGCGGTAGGTAACGTTAGAGAGTTGTCGATTTCTTGAGAGCCCAGGTGGCAGTCAACTGTGCAGCAAAACAGTGTGAGGTGTGCGATGACGATGCTGCAACGGAACAGTACATCACACCCCCACCGATGTTTTTTTAAAGGCCCACTAGGTTACTTTCCAATTAATATTCCGTCACAACCTACGCATCCCTCCGCATGACGCCAGCCTCCTTCGTACAGAAATGCGAAAGTCCAGGAAGCTAAGAAGGTCGGCAGTCGGCGAACAACAGGTTGCCTTTCAATGCTTTTTTGAAACGCCACAAGTCTGCGCATACGCATCGCGATAGAGAGACACTTCGACAACGATATATGTCAAATACGCCGATAATCAGGACGACACAGATTGTAAGTTTCCTTGCGATGCTGCATATGTAAGGTCATTATTTACATCAAACTGTCATCAAGCCCTACCCTCTTCAAGACAGTGGCCTTGTTGTGCGCACACCTGTTCAACAGGACACTTCGAGGTATCCACCGTCTCTCCCTCTCAACACACATATACATATATATATATATATATATTATATATATGTACATATGTTGCAACGAAGCACTCCTCTGAAGGTGCTTTACCGCGAAAAGCCAACGGACGTCTTTTTTCTCCTTAACTTATTTCTGTAAGAAATTTCTGAGATGCTGCGTTGAAGTGTGGATGTTCTGCAAACTCACTCAATAATTCCCGTGAGCAGAGGCTTGCTTTTCGAGAACGAAAGCAGACTGAGTGGCGGTTACGGCGAACAACGTGCGAAATTTAACTTGAATACAAGGGACCAAACTATGGACGAACAAAGCTGCATGCAACATGATATATCACATTCTTGACGATTAGGCGGCCAGGGGTAGTAGAAGCGGCTCATCATCTCAAGTACTGAGATATCCCCAAAAGATGTGGCTGGTCGGCGACGTCTTTTTAACTTGTACGGCGGGCTTTTCCACTCGAAGGTGTTAAGCCTTTCTGTTGAGTCATCGGAGGCGCCAAGCCACGGCGTCGGTTGCAGGAACCGGCGCGGTTGCAAAAAGCCAGTGTAGGGCCGTAAATCACCTCTAGGATGAAGCCTTCGTAGAAAGGCGAAACACTCACGCTGCCTCGCACATGCTAACGCTTCCCTGAATACCTTTTAGTGTGGCTGTAAAGTGTCCCGTTTGCTCGCAGCTGCCTTCTCCACTAACGTTCGCTCTTCAGGCACTTTCAAAGTCCCCTTCGGAAGGAAGGCCACTAGATCTGCGTATTCTTCAAGCAACCTCCGGCGTTCGTCTTGTACGACTACTTCTTTTTCTTGTTCCACAGCAAGCAAACGTTTTCGTTCTTGCCTCTCGGCTTCACGCTCTTCATCGAAAAGTCGACGACGTTCTCGAATATGCAGCTCTGCCTGTGCCGCGAGACGCACAACATACCACGCTTGCCTGCAGTGCCAGCGAGCATCCAGCTGCTCCCTGTTATACAGGGAAGTATGGATCTGCCGTGCATGTGGTTCGGATGCCACATAGCAGTGAGCTTCCATGAGACGACCAACTGAGCTTCTGGCAAAGATTGACAAGCAGGCGACCACTGCAACAAATACATCGTACTTGTCTGAGGTGCTCCTGCAGCTTTAGCCGCCTCTTTTGGTCGTTGAGTTGCTCCAGCCTCTCTTCTTCAGCAAACTGTGCGAGCAACTCTCTCCGGTACTGCTTTTCTTGATCCAGTGCCAACTGTCTTAAGCGTTCCTTCTCAGCCATCTGCTCATCGAACGCTCGTAGCAACACTTCTTTTTCTCGTATTCTATTTTGGAGGCAAGCACATACCGCAGACAACACTCGGTCCAACTGCATAAAACAACGAGGCACGTATGCGAGCATTGCAATGGAAGCTGCACCACCTCGTACAGACACTGTTTGCCCTCCCCGACAGGTGAGTAAGAGGTACACCGGCGTAGTACACTCTGCCAGTCACGGAATCCGCAGTGTCACCAGATTCTTTGAATGTGCATCCCATTTTCACAAACTTGCATTACGAACACGTATTATGCCGCTCGCGTGCGGCAGTGAGAAGAGATGCGATACATGCTTGTCGAACGGCCGGTAGATCACGCTTATCGGAGTCCATACTGCATTGCACTGGATCGCATTGCTCTGGAGACCCCACCTCTTTGAACGTTCTTCCTCTTCTTTCTTTCGATCTTTCTCTTCCTTCTCCTCCCGGTGTAGGTCAGAGAGAAGTTCTAAGTATTCTTTCTCCTTATTGTCACGCTCTATCTGCTGCCTGGAGAGCTCCATTAGCACTTGCCGCTTCTCTGCCTCTCTTTTCTCTCGTTCTTCATCCTGCTGCTCCTGCCTCGCGGCTTGCAACGCGGCGTATGCCTCAAGCACACGGAAATCACAAATATGTTTATAGCCACCTCATGACTTTGTCTTTTCCACAGAGTGACTCAACGTCCGCGTGCACTTAGTCTGCGCAGCGTAGGCACGCAAGTGCTAAAGGAGCTCCGCTCACTCGAATCCTTTCCTCTTCTTGTGCAGCGAGGTCTCTTTGTTGTTGACACCACTGCTTTTTGAGACGCATCATCTCCTCCATTTGTTTCCTCTCCTGTTCCCGTTTTCCCTGCTGACGCTGACGTTCTCTTCGCTCTTCGGCGACGAGGTGCGTCAACAACTTTTTGACCTGCCAGAGTACGACAGTGTTCCAGACCGTCTACGTCGATATGGTATTTCTTCGGGCCCGTAGAGACACACGCACTAATACTCTCGTGTTGTAAAGGTTGTACGGCTTGTCACACGGCTGGCACGTGCTGCTGAGGTACACTGTCTGACGCGCTAGGAGATAAGTTCTTTCTGTGTGCCTTCCATAGACATTGGTAGCGTTACCTGTTCTTTGTCACGGCTGTATTCTTCCTCCTCAAGTTTCATTTTTGCTTGACAATGCTCAGCTATCTGTTGTTTCTGCATTAGTTTGGCCTTTTTTTCGTGCTCCATATGCTCAAGCTGAAGTCGTTTTTCCTCCTCCATCTGCTGTAGACGACAAGCTTCAATTTCAGCGGCCATGGCAAACTCTGTTTCGTACTCCTCCGCCCTACGGTAAACAGCACCACGGTCGAAAGGCAACTCAGACTTGTGTCGAAGGCTGTGGGTATGCACGGAGGGTATCGAACACGTTCACCGTTGTGCGCTCGTGTCAGTACGTGTGCCAACTAATATCCGGGAAGTGTCCAGTTCAACTGAGGGCGTCTCGCATCTGACACATTAGAGGTTCTCATTCCTGTAGGCTCGAACGCGTGTACACCTGCTCCTGACAGCCTGCTAAACCGTCAAGGAAATCACGCCCTGTGTCAGCGACCCACGAGATGAGCTGGGGGCTACCGTTGTAGTTGAGTGTACACGTAAAGCCACATGCGCGCCACTTGCCGTAAGCGGAGTGCTAACAACGCACTTCTGTGTATTTCAAGTTTCTAAAGTGTCTGAGCCTCCGCCGATCCCCATTTCCGTGACCCGCGGAAGTGTCTCAGTAGGCACGCATTTCTGTGTATGCCAAATCTCTAAAGTGTCTCAGCCTCCGCCGACCCCCACTTCCGTGACCTGCGAAAGTGTCTCAGTAGGCACCCTTCATCTGCTTCCACCGAAGCAGAAGACCACTCGTAATTACTGGCCCTCTCTGCAGACGTACAATCGTATTTGGTGCTCGATAATCTGCGCAGCTCTCTCCTTGTTAACTTTTGCCAGTCTGAGCTTTTCTTTTAAGTCTCTCAGCTCCTCGCTTCCGTCGCATATTCGTCTCCTCTCCGTTTCTTGGCGGATTTTTTTGGCCTCCTCGCACTGGAGCTCAACTGCCACTGCTTTTTCAAGTTCTTCTAAACGAGACCTGCACTGCTGCTCCTGTTCCTGTACGGTGAATACTTCGTCCATCTCCAGATCTTTTTGCTCTTGCTTCAGCTGTTGTCTCCGCCGTAGCGCCTCCACGCGGCGGTCACTGTCGGCGTAAAGCGTTCCGGCAGTCACTTCGCTAAGATGCCGGTGCAGCTGTTGCAGCTGCCGTTCCTTAGCCCGCTGCCGCTCAATCACCCTTCGGCTGTTCGCGAAAAGTCTTGCCATGATGGGGCACAGTGTGTGGGACTGAGGGTGCGTCGCCGCTACGATTGAAGGTTTTCTCCACTGCACTGGGGCTTGTGCAGAATGTGTCTGCTTTGCCGATGAAAAGGACGAGAAGCCCTGACGGACAAGCTAAAGAGCAAAACTGCTTGGTGGCGTTGTATACACTTTCGTGCTGGAATACACGTTCAGCGTCACCACGTGGTGACAGAGATCCCAGCGCCCTCGAAAACTTAAGACTAGCAGCAGTTTTCAGTAAAGTTGATCAAGCCACGGACGGGAGTGCACGCGTGAGAAGTGACCAGCCGCTGTGGTATGATTCAAGCGGTTGCGCGTCAAATATCTTGGTTCTTGCTTGATATACTCGTGTGTCTCAAGCGGCTGGTGGATAACCTGTTTTTCAAACTGGGCGTGGCCGTGAGAAAGCCGTCGAAGACTGCCATGCGGCTTCCTCCTTGTGCACCAATTACTGACAACCACGTGTTTCGACCGCTCTGCGGAAGCTAACGAAGCCTGGAGGTACCGAGGCTGAAGTAGCGTCGGGTTCAGCCTCGGCGGGCTGTGCGAGTGAAAATGTATGTGCAGAAGTGTTCAAGGCGAATATGTTCGAACGAATGCCAGATGGCATGCGTGCTGTGGCCAGAGCACGCGGCCTACAAGCGGGGCCCCTCGCCCATTCCGTGGTCTCAAAACTGCGCAGTGCAAATCGTAGGGAATTCCAGAGCAGCGCACTTTGCGCACAGAGGTCAAGATACACTACGAATTCAACCAAAAGTCCCGGCAGACTTTAGACGCATTTCTAGGCAACTGCAGCCTTTAGTCAACGTTTTAAGCCGATATTTCACGAACCGTTTGATAAGATAAACAGGGCAAACACTTGTAAGCGATTGACTCTGGTACAACTTTTTCCGCCTCTTAGCTTGCCGTTCGGAAGTCGTTCTGAAGGAAAGGCGTCACGATTCTACAAATGTGATACGCCCAGGAATTGCGTCGGGCTGATACAGGTTTTCTGGGGGGCACGCTGTACACACTCTCTCTAGCGTGAAGACGGAACCGCGCCGCTCTCTGCGGCGCCTTACAGCGTAGTTGCTGGCGTCATCAACGTTGTTCTCGAGGATAAAAACGCAAAGGCTGTAGCCCCACTTCAGAGGAGGATCAGTCAAGCACGGTCCATCAAGGGTGAACGAAGATCTCCTGTTCCTGACGACGGACACTCACATGCAGACATACCCCACAGAGTAGATTAAGCTAGTTCTCTTCAGCAACGGCTGTAACGCCCGCTGAGATACGTCACAGCAACCGGCACAAAGCCGGTACTCTCACCAATAGAGTCAGCCGTTGAATAGCAGGAGTCTCGAAAGACTACGTAGAGAGACGTAGAAAGACCCCCCGCGCAAACATTTTGGAAATAACTTTACAGGTCCGTTCGCTCTCCCTGCCTACAAAAAGACGAGGGCTGCTGGGAAGCTGAAGGCCGAGTGTTACGCAGTAAGAGAGTGCAGTTGCAAGACACACTTCTTTAGAAACCGTAAACTTGTAGAGAGCATCTCGTTTACCTGCTCGTCATCAGGAATTGTTCCCTACCTTTAAGTGCATTTGCCCCTGGCCTCTCCGAGGAGGTGGTGGGTGTCAGGCGCAGCTTGAAGGCCATGAGGGTTTCCGATGACGACCAGTAACACTTGGGCTGAAACAGTGAAATGCAGAGCCCACGCAACCAGGCAGAGTTTAAAAATGTTTTAAAATGTGTCTCCCATGGGCGTGCAGTGTTTGAACGTAAGTTGTACATCGGCCTTCGACAAGAGATGATGGGTGTGCGTGTGTGTGTGTGTAGTTGTCAAGCCGGCGGCTGAGGACTCAGGCCACCCGCCGACGCATTCCCGGTGGAATGTGCGACGTAGGTGTGCGATACGGAAGTAGCCGCTCAAGTATGTTGATACCCGATCTGGGGAAATATTTGCTTCCAACTGATCCTCCAACAGGTTCTCCTTCCTCACAGTCCTGGCTGCGCTAGCAGACTTTGAGTGTGTGCAGTCTTTTGTCGACTTAGCAGCTTGCGGTAGAAAATCTCCTACAAGGCGGGGGTAGGTAAAGCGCAATTAAGACAGGGACCTTTCTGCGCATACATTTTGTGTATGAGGGACTACTCAGTTTTACAATCATCCGTGGCGTGTGTGCTGCGTGAACTCTCCTAGATTGCAGTCCTAGTGAATCGGTTTTCACGGTCACGAGTAGTTGTCCATTCCACGCGGAAGCTGGTGTAAAATAGCTGGACACATGTGATCGCGCCCGACTCGATTACACTTTGTCGGTGAACTGCGGGGAGAACTGGTCAACGGCCCTGGGTTTTTTACTGCGCACTGGCAAATTCAGCAAGCGTCTGACAGCACTTCGTCCCATGGTTTCGAACTGGTGGACTGTTGCGATTTCCACCACGTTTCGGACCGCGCTTTTGTGCGACACTTCCATTGTGGAAAAAGATGCGGATGCAGCCACTGGCGTGAAGACGCCGACGGTCCTCTTTGACAAAAAACGTGTGCCGCGAGAAGAAAGTCACGGAGGTTAGGCAACATGTCCCACTTCCCACGTCCTGCCTGAATAGGCGCTCAAAACACACAGATTATGGTCTGCGGCGCCTCTCCGAATGGTCGTCAACAGGCTGGCTTTTGATACGTGTTTTTCTAGTGCGGCAGCAGGGATGAAGTCTACTTGATAGACCTAAACAACCTTTCAAATGTCGATTTCCTATCTTATCAAGCACTCATTCAAAGTTCAAGTTGGTGAGTTCCGTCCTGAGGAAGAAAGCACGCCGTGGGTCAATCGGCAACCTGCTTCAGTTTTTCCTTGTAAACCATTCGATGTCTTTGCGCCGGCAGCCTGCAATCTACGCCACCACGTGGTTGTCACGAAGCTCGAATGAGCCACCGTGCCCTGTCGGCACGCAGTCGTTAAAATGGTCGTGTCGCTGCACCTATTAAGCACGGGAATGCCGCCCGCTTGTCTGAATGCCTGGAGGGTGGCCGCGACGCTTTGATTAAATAGCACAGAAGCAAATATTGTCCCGTGCAAACAGTTCATGCAGACCGACACCGTTTACTCGTACACCAATAGAAGAACCACGTTAATCACGTAGTGTGAACGCTTATCTCCGCGACCGCCTCCAGTCTGTCTGATGCTAACGTGCCTGCTTACTTCGATACGAATACGCACCAGTCAAGAAGACACATCCGTTGTCCCAGTAACAGGAATTCCTGTCTGCTGCCAACTCTACGGCCATTCCAGTGCGGCCTCGATGCCGTACAAAAACCGTCACAACCTATGCGGCTGCCTTC
Organism: Sarcocystis neurona; assembly: GCA_000727475.1. Taxonomy (NCBI): domain Eukaryota; phylum Apicomplexa; class Conoidasida; order Eucoccidiorida; family Sarcocystidae; genus Sarcocystis; species Sarcocystis neurona. The sequence continues at coordinate 809,933 of KL647295.1, read as the reverse complement.
GTTACCAGCGAGACTGAGTCTAATATTTAAGTGTGTACCCCACGACTACGCGGTGACTAGCGGTCCCATATACATGTAGAATGTGCTACACAGGCACACCGTGAACACTCCGACGTGACATGCCGGTGGCGTGTTACTTTGCACAGGTGTGCTGCGGTTATGCCGTGAAGGACGAGTTCACTCGACCTCTGAAGCGTAGAAATCGCCCTGAGACGTCTTTGACGCGGTTCTATTGGTGTTCACTCGTTCCGCCTCTGCCGCTTTTCAACGCTTAAGCAGCTCGTCTGCTATGCCACCGGGCACATTGAAACGCCTCATCAGCATCTTAAGGGAGAAAAGGTACTGATCACTTGCGTCCTATTCGCTGTCCTGGAGTAAGTACGCCAGCAACTCAGAAATTGCATCAAGCAAGCGCCTATGATCAGCCTTGACTTCCAGTTTAGCCATTGAAGATGTGGTGTGGTGACTTTGCCATAGTCTGACCAAACATCTGCTCTCTCCCACCAAATCACCTATGGCGGCCAGCTCACCGATGGCAAAAATGGACCCCTCAGCTAGAGGATGTTTGACACCCTTGACAACCTCTAGTTTCCCGTTCAGTGTGACTACCTTGACCAACTCCCTCGGACCTGCTGCTTTGATTCGATTTGAGATTCGAATGCTCAACCGCCTCGGGTGAAGTGTCCCGTCAAACCACAACTGCATAAACGCTGCCGGCAACAACTCAACTGGTTTCATGAACTGGGCAATCACGAGAGGAAGCGCGAAGGTACACTTTCTTTCCGACCCGTCGAGGAGTACCACTTTCAAACTGACTTCGGGAACGAACTGGAACGGCTGCATCACTGTAGCGGAAATGGTCTGACAGACTCGAGCAGGGCTGCCAGGGCCGGACGGGGGCGCCCTGACAATGGGTGTCACTGAGCACGAAAGAGCGTCACGCTCCACATTTTCAACCGTTGTGTGCACTGCGTGGAACCCCGTGATGCACGATTGATCGGAAACATCAAGTTTCGTCTCATCCGTTGAGCACGCAGAACGGGGTGCTGCGTATTTCTGGTTTACGATGCTCAGTTCTACTGAAGCATGCAAGGCGTTGCGGTCGGGTGTGATCGTGGTACCCACCACACATGATACAGAAAGCACCTCATCCTCGTAAAGTTTACCCTGCTGATTCAGGCACACATTTTTGAAGTGAGACGCGGAAGCAGCCTCCGACTCCTCTGCGACTGGAGGAGAAGAAAACGTTTTAGTTGTCGAAATCAAGCCTTCACAGGAGGCCACCCGCCGAAGACTGCACTCTCGTTTTGATGGTCGGCAGTCGACTTCCAGTTCCTCATCTGCGCTGGAGGATTTTACTAATCCATGACACTCCATCAAATGGCTAACGGGAGAGGTACCTTGTGCTCGAGGACTATTAGCAAGCGCAGTTACCTGGGGAATGTGATCTTTTTCACCCCCCTCTCTACCTGTAGAGCCGCAGAAACGATACACTCAAAATAGAGAAGAGTACGTCGAGGTCGTCCTCGGGAGGCCTAAATCGCACGAGCAAACCGGACCTCAGAGGTTACACGAGGAACAAGGAGAGTGGCCTACGCTCACCGCATTTGCCAGGCTTGGCTGACAGACACGTGTTACCTGCCAGCCTGCCAATAACTACTGTAGAAATTTCGTCCCTAGGCTGGCGACAATTCATCTCTCCTTTCTTAAAGAGGGGAAGAAGAGACGTCCTTCTCGTATAGTGAGTTGCAGGAAGCGCTGTTGTCTCGGTCAAGCCGTCGTGGGGAAGAGAACGGCAGTCAGCAGTCTGTGTCGTACAGGGTACAACTGGTTCATTCGCCTTCCGCTGCATTTTGTACACACACGTCAACTAACAGCCATCAAATTGTCTGGCGGCCAAGCGCGGATCACGGTAGCAGTATCAGCATAAGTTATCAATATACTCTGTGCATGGACTTCGCCGCACTACTGTTTGATAGCACGAGAGTACATGGGCGTACGCTTGACATTTTCGTACAATTCTCGCGTTTCAGTTCCGGACGCGGTTCTTGGTGGAATGCGTCGACACGTCTCTCCACGATAGGTGCACCTTCCTGCAGAACCTTTGTGTAGGATGATGCAGACAGAAAGGACAGTCTGTCTCACCAGGGGAGGATGACAACTCCGACATGCAGTCGCAAGCACCTCGGGGGCCGACTGTTCGACAAGGACGGGCCGAGGCGGTGCATATGCATGCTTGTAGTGAAAACTGGCTCCTTCACCGAAGTCAACAGTATCCTCGTCAATAATCCGACACCCGGTGTCGGCCACGGAAACAGGAGGCGTTTCGTAAAGAAAACACCAGCTGTCTTGCTCCTCATCTGTTACTACTCCATCTTCGTTGTTTGTGGGTGATGCCGCAGGAGTAGCCCCGGGCATGCTTTTGCGCTCGAAAACCCTGACTACTAACGAAAGTGGTTGATGTAAAGTGTCGCCGATGTATCTCTTTAGTGCGCGCTTGCTGATGGACCTGATTTGTTCAAACCTGTACTCCACCAGTGAGTAGCACAAGTGAGGGAGGGCTAGTGCCTTGGTTGACACACTAAGGGATGGCAACACATTAGCAAGAGCCCGCGACTGCAGCTTGACATGATCCCGGCTGGACGAAACAAGATAAAGACTCTGGGTTTGCTTCGAGGAAATAAGGACTTTCTCAAATTTGTGAGTATCCGGCAAAATCTGCTGGTATAATTCGTTTTCCAAGCTGGCAGTTTTTGATTGGTCGCGGCGGCTGAACTTCGCCAATCGTGCCAGTGGCACATTGTGACAAGACGACTTTGCTGTCTCGTAGGGACCCGGTAGCCATTGTTCGGCTACGAAGATGTATTCTGGTGCAAATGTATGTGCTGGAATAATAGCAATATCGCAACACTCCTTAGTACCCGCACAGCAATTGCTCGTCCGGGAAAATTCGGTGTCACCCGTAAAGGTACTAACACCAGCTCCTTGACACGCAGAAGAGCTTTCAATTGCAGGCGTCACGGCTCGACCACACCTTTCTCGCAAACAGGGACAGTCGGTGGTATCATTGTCAACACTGGATCGGGTCGTTCCCCAGTTTCGGGTGATGACTTCTTCGGCAGGCTGACTGGCAGGGTGCAGAGCGCTCGTTTCGCCACAGCATGCTCCTCCAGTTTCCGAAAGGACACAGGTGTTTGTTTGAAAGCTGGCCGAAGCTTCCATTGGCTGGCCCGTTACAGGCGCATTACACGGAGGTAACTCTGAGTTTCCCCCACACGGTGGAATCGCCCAGTGCGCTGCGCACGTATGGAATTCTCGCATGGGGGGAGACTGCCTCACACATGTTGACATCCCCGTCGACGTAGGCCCTCCATCCTCGTATACGCTCTTGTGCTTTCGCGTGAAAGCACCGTCCGTCGGTTTCGACTTTGAGGAAGGACGAGGGAGTTCGTCTGCGCGAAACAGAAGAAATCATACCCATCAACAAGGTCGAGTAGTGCAACAGTCTGCGAAAACGCTGGCGCTGTATGAGTGCTTGTGTTTTTATCGTACTCAACTAATACAGAGTTACAACTGCGCGTGTCGCTATCTCTTGTTCTTCCACACGACGCGCAAACGTCTTAAATGAAGGAATTGAGTACGGTAACTTCTAAACAATTCTAAACAAGGGCCAAAACAACTGCCTGTCAAGTATAGTGTCGGCGTCAAGCACCATACCGAGTGAAGGATGACTAGAATCGTCTCGGACATTCTGCGTCTCTCCATGTATAAGCCACACCTCTGCGAGTAGAGCAGGAGGTCCTTTTTTGAAGTCCATGTTAACAGCCTTGTGGATAGATGACGCATTAGCAGCCTGAACGGCTACATGCAACTGCAGCTCCCGCAAACAACTCCGGATGTCCTCGGGTGTAGATAGTTTGTCACAGCTATTCAATCGCTTGAGAAGAAGACATTTTTCTGCGTCAAAATCTGCCACGGAACGGCGGAGGGTGCTGACGGCCTCTTCTTTAGCTTCATTTTCTCTCTCTATCGCTTTCAAGTTTTCCTGTAACTGTACTATCTTCGCGTTGTGGTGTCGGTGGACACAGCGACGACGGCGAACGCAGATACAAACGACAAGAAGTAGGGCTAAGAGCAGCCCACCTGCCACACCGAGGCCCACAATTGCCAGCAGTTGCCAGTTCACCATGGTTCCGCCGTATCGCGAGAAAGATGACGGAGACTGAAAATGTCTTGCTTCAGTTCTTCATGAATTCATAGTAAGAGTCGTAGTGCGTCATATCCATGTTAGCGTCTGCTGCACAAAAGAAGGGCTGGCGAATGGTACGGAGGTTGAAGGGGGCCCATGAGTGTAAAGAAGAAAGAACCACGGCATGCGATCTCTGCAAAAAGGAGCGCCTCCTAACACAGCCACTGAGACACTTCTGCAGGAGCATTCAGCAACCAGGGGCAGCAAGTGTAACGACGCTTCTAGCGAGTGTTGCGCTGCAAGATAATATCCAGTCCCTCAATGAGCAGGTAAGCATCTTCTCGGCCAATCCGCTGTAAAGTGCGTAGCAGTGTCCTTCAGTCAATAGAGAGTCAACTTCTCATTCGGCGGTGTCGTGTGGAGCGCCCCTGCAGCAGCTTGCACACGGTAACCTGCCTTTGCCTGATGCTCGTGAATCAACAATGTAAAATGTCCTTCAGAACATGCGCACCCGCACGTGTAGACCATCGTATGCGGGGCGCGCGCAACGCTGTGCGATATCCGCCTGCAGCACCCCAGGACAAAGAGCGCCATATGAGGTAGCCCTCGCCCCACACGGGGAGAAGACCACACACAGTAACTGTCGCAGCAGCGGTGTCGATACTAAAAACCTTTGCGGGAACGCGCCTCGCGTCAGGGGGAGAGTTAACGTGGAGTAACACTCGGACGAGGCCGCCGCAGACCAGCTGAGGACGCAAAGGATTTTCAAGACGTAGCCGTCGGTGCGATCCAAACAGCCGCGAGAATCTTACGTAATGAAAGTGTCTACTAGGGTTTCTGCAGCGACCGCTATCCTTAACTGACAAAGATAGCTTTCCGTCGGTTGTTGCGCCTGCTCGATGGCTTGCCCCGAGCAGCGCCGTTACCTAAAGGAATTTCTACAAGGTAAAGGCTGCTGTCTGAGGCTAATGGCTCAGTTACGCCAAAGGTTCGCGACACGTGAAATTATCTGCATCTAAAACCCACGACTTTTGTCAGAGACGCCACGGGAAGTTGTCACCGTGCCCAGTAGACGGCGAATACGGAGTTCAAAGACTACATGTCGCGACTAAAAGGCGCGGTATATAGCTGTGGAGGCTTGTCCATTCGCTTGTGTACACTCACACTGCGTGTGGCTCTCCGAGTGTGTTTGTCTATTCGTTGGCACTTTTAATCTTGTGCACAAAAGTAGGGACTTGTAAGTATACATATTTCCGATTCGTTTCTTCCCAGCTGAAACATTTTGTCTACCACCCACACGGGGAGTGCAGAGTGTGTACGTTGTAAGGGTTAGCGCACTACGTTCGATAGGAAACCTTACACTTGGTGGCTTACGGCCTTTCCGTTGTAGACGGCTTGTCTGTTGGTGATTCTAACAGAAGTCACTACGTTTAGCGCACAATCACCCTGTTTATCCTTGTGGCTTGATGGGAACCACATCAGGACAACAGGCTGGGAAGTACTGTTGTTCACAGGCTTTTGCCTAAAAACCGGACTTACTGACGCGTGCAGATCTGTACGTCGCAGATGTCTGCATATCCTCTAGTGCCGTGCGCTACCAAGAGGATTTTTTTCTATTTGACTGAGATATCTACGGATCAGCGTACTCAACGGTAGGTCATGTGGAGAGAGCCTCAAGGACGCACCCGTATGCTGTTTCTCGCAACGGGTCCGGCAATGGCGTCAGACGTGTCGAAGAAGACCACTTATATACTCCGTAGAACACTGTTATAAGGGTCGCATCTGCTAAGAACTTCGCTGCAGTTTAAGTGTGTGAAAATAATCATGATTTTGCAGTAGATTAGCAAGACAGCAGTTCTTTGTCAGGAGCCACTCTCTGCTAAGGAAGTGGACATTGATGCGATGCCGGAAAACATACATCAGAAAGCTGTAGCTTGTTCAAATTGACATATCCCCGGCTGCGTGGCGATCAACTCTACGTAATCTAGCGGTTTTCTGTCGAGGCGCTGTCTCTTTACTGCGGATCTCCTGCCACGGGGACGGACGTGCCTGTTTTCCTGTCTCGTGAGTGCTTCAGTGGTGCCCGAGTGTTGCCGTCGGTAATGCTGCAGTCTTCCACTGCAATGCTCATACTCAACAACTCCATCGTGCCACGCAGTAATGACACTTGCCGCACTACTTGCACCAAGTCTCCAGATAGCAGGCCTACGCACGGTCTGCTTTCAGGCCGCTGACCACAAGTCACGCAGCGCAGCCGTCTTCATTGATGGCTGGCAGTCTGGCGTGGCTCGCTTGCTGTTCGTAAGAGTGCTGAAGAGCTCGATTCGGTGCAGCGCGAAGAACTCTTCACGCACATAAAACCAGGACTTGTCGCCACTGCAGAGAATCGTCGCTCGCGGTAAACAAGACGAAAGTACTTGGTGGAAGATACGCGGTGCCCTGTCCTGCCGGAAAGCGGCCAAGCGTGAACCCGAATACGCATGCAAAGGATCCTTTGCATGCAGTTTCACCATCAGGAAGACCAGTGCAAAGTTAGGATCGCTGCCCCTCGCCGCAGTATCCAGTGGTGAACTACACTGAGGGATAGACAGACGGAGCTGTCCAACTTACTTTTCTGTTCCATGTTGTCTTGCACAGATAAATGCAAATCAGATCACCATCTACACACACTGGCCCACATAGCAGACTCAAGGGTTGCAAACAGCATTTCCTAACAATGCTCAAGAAACCCAACGCCCGGCGTATAAATATCACCTATGCTCTCCTTCACGATGCCCGGTTCTATAAAGCTCTGTACAAAGGTAAGATCTCAGCCATGCTGATGCAAGACATTGACACAAAACGTGGCGCCCGTTATGTCGTCGGAAGGGCTGCGACGCCTCCGCAGCAAGGTTTTTTCCAGCGTGCCCCTAACTTTACCCTGACTTGACACAGTTCAGAGGAGACAAGACACGCGCAAGCTACCTCCAGGTCAAGAGGTGCCCGCCGGATTGTTTCTCGAGCAGCGTTCCCTGAAACTGTCATATGCCCATCTCACCACAAACCAGTCCTAAACGTAGCCCCGACAAGCACTAGCGCTCAATGGACACACCTGCTCTTGCGTGGGGACGGCTCTTCGTGTGCACTAGCACTGCATACTGATGCGGCTGAGTTAGACTAATAGCACGTTGCGGTTGGTAGCGCTTGACAGCAGGTGGCCCTTTGCGTGCAGTCTCGAAGGCAGAGAAGCAGTGATGATGCAAGGGAGAGTCAGAATACAAAAAATCTTCAGGCGGCTCCACCACAGGAGGAAGGTTCCAACACGAGGGAACATAAACAGGGTGCCGGGTAGGTCACGCGTGCATACAAGAAGAAGGTGAAGACAATTTTCACTGTAAATGGACCAGAAGCTATCCACTGATCTTTTTATGTCAGCTGGAAATTAAGTTAGTAGTGGCAGCACACGCGCAATGCAGGAGGACCTCTTCTATACTGCGGACCAAGCGTCCGTTATTTCCGTGAAACTCTTTATGGTTACTCTGCTGAAGTGGCGCGGGCACGAGTTTTCGCAGGATCGTGCGGGGCTACTAGCATCGTTTGGATGTACTTAAGATCCCAGTTTATTGATGCGTCGGACGAAACCATGCCGTACAGACCTGCAGATCGTATTCACATTTGAGGCGCTGTGCGATCGAGGGGCCCCATGTGTCGCACTGCTCCAGTGGTGTACGAATGTTTAATCATCTGCCTCAGGAATGGAATGAGCGTAACACAGTGGAAGCTAAAATGGGAAGAGGTATGTGCAAGTCGTTGTATCCACTTCCATACAACAGCCTCAGCCCACCTGACTCGTACCTCCATTTCAGTCCACAATTTTGACCGAGACCGGACAGAGGGATAAGTTCTGCAACAAATGTACGCACAGTGGAACCCAGAAAATGGGGAATGTTTGCTCGCAGATGGTCAGTCGCAAGCACGCAGGAGACGTACGACGCAGAGAGATGCACGAGCTCCAGAGAAGACTGTAAGATGCGCTGTGAGCAAGCTTGTGCTATTTACCCTGTTACACGTGCGATAGGACCGGATGGCTCACCTGCAGCAATGGTGCTAAACACAGCTGTGAATTAGGAAACTTCTTGTGTGCAGTACGACTCACTTTTGCTTTCAGCCAAGAACAAGAGGAGCTTCGAGCATGCACTTTTTGCCCCCAACGGTAGGAACTACGACTACACGCTGTGGCTTGGTCGTTTTACCTTCCCCTCCCAGCAAAGTGTGTCAGGCACCCAATGCTGCACTGTTTCAACTGCTGTAAGGAAGAGACTGCCGTGGGGTGTAACTCACTAGGAAAGCAGCGGATTGACGCGCTGTGCAGGGGAAAGGACTGCCACACAAGTCTCTTGGTAATGAAGGATATAATGTTTTCCATGCAAGATTTTCTGCACCATTTTGCGTACTTTACTTCAACTTCTCCTCAGGGGCCGGAGCTCAAGGCACGTGCCCAAAGGACGACGATCCATGAGGTGAGATAAAGTTTAGGGATTTGCTTTAAAGTGTCTGCGTTGGCGTCCACACCTCCAAAGCATCTATCTGCATTGTTGCCCTTATGCGCAGCCTTCGATCGCGGTCGCCTCTGCACCTCATTCTGGAAAAGCAAAAAAGTAAGCATCTGGATGAAGTCACACCTATTCAAAAGCGCATCAGTCGAAAAATCAAGCTAGAAACACTCCCATTTCCAGTGTGGTAGTGCAGCGGTCACTTGGCGTCTTCAAATACCCTTCGTTGTATGAACGTCTGACAGAGCTCAAGAGAATGTTGGAGTCATTCGACCGCGAAGAAATGGCCTTAGCTCCCGATCTGACGGTACAGTTTCTTCCACTCCGCTTTTAAGTGTCATAACTAGGACTCGCATGATTTACTTCCCGTCCGCGAGAAAGCATTCTGCAATTCGTGTCCTGCAGGCGGAATATGAGAGGGTGTTGGAAAATTTCTTACAGGAAAACACACGATGTGTGGAGCTCTTCTTGCAAACGTGAGTCGCTCACCTGCGATGCGCGGTCCTAGTACCTGCGCACGCAAGTTTGAAAAGTAGACCCTGATTTACACCGATATTTTTCATTGTAGATCCCCAGCCTAAGTAGACGCTTCGGTTCCACGAGCCAGGCATATTAAAGAAGTAACAAGTGAGTTTTCCTGCGGCCGTGCCCACGTCGGGCTGAACTTCCAGGCTCGCCTCCCAGGAATGTAAGTCGCCAGCGCCCACACATTAGCTTGACAATGCATGCTAAATCAGCTTCCGTAAAGAACTATCAGAGGGATTATACGCCTGTATAAGTCTTGCTCAGGGCCGCCGGGAAACAAATGCTTCACGAACGCACACAGGAGTACCTCGAGCTCAACCCCGGTATGTCAGGTACACGTAATGTACGTAGCGAATCCTACGCTGCCCCCGCTTTCCAGATGTTGTGAGATTTCAAGGGGCGAGGGCGCTGCCCGGTAGTGCCTTACGTGGCATACTGCTGCCAGTAATGACTGCGTTACAGGCAGACCAGGCACCGTTCTGTGTGTAGCTGCACGGACGCACACTGGGCAGATTTAACGGCTGTACATTTTCAGTATGCTCGAGCTACTAACGTTTTGTACTTATGCTTACGCAAGGCATCTCACAGCTACGGAGAGGAAAATGTCACGCGAGTGTTGCATTACTGGGCTACTTACAGGGTTGGATGTAGACACCGCCGAAGCAGAGTCCAAGCGCGACTTTCGAGAGGTGAACGAGGTGAACTTGAGTAAAAAGCTGGCTAAGACTTTTGAGGAAATGAGGAAATGTTACCGTCTACGGTTTGTTGTAAGTACACACCACGGTGCAGCGTACCGAACACTGTACATCATCTTGCATACTCGAAATGATTCCAGTGCAGAGATCAGAGACACAACAGAACGGAATTCAGTACTAAAGCGTTATGCACTCTTGCAAAGCACAGAAACATCTTCCTGCTTAGAAGTTCGACATGACCGGCTCAATAAGTTCCGTAGGGAAGGCGCTTTTTCAGGTGTGTGAGCGCAGCCAGCTGTGTGTGTGCAGCTTGGCCGACTCAACGTGATGTACGAACTTCTCAGGTCAGTATTTACTCCTTGAAAATCGAGTAAACAGCCGTCCTCCAATGCGCAAACATACATACTTCAGCCAGCAGTATCACACGTCGGTATGATCCCTGTGTTGTCAAGACGGGTGCTGCGCAACAGAGTTATCCTGCGAAGCAGATGTTTTCTCAATCGGCATGGCGTAACAGTCATGGCTTATTTCGAACTGAGACTTAGCTTTCAGGCCATACAGGGTAAAAAGACTCTGAAAGCCTGAATTATATGGGGCAGTGACTGAAAGCCGCGCAGGGCTATTCCCGTGTGTGAGGAAGTGGCAGGTGTAATTGAGTGACAGTACTCTTGTCACGGTGTCCTACGATGATAGAAGTCTGTTTCTGTGCAATTTGTACACTTTCAGACTCGAGGAAAAATATAGTGAATTACTTTTTGCAGGGAAGATACACCCAGTGAGTGATCTCCCGCACCAAACCTCGCGCACACAGTCACCGTCACAGAAGACACGTTTACGTAATGCAGTGGTAGTATTCAACGTGGTCATTGTTCTCCACTCCTCTCCGGTGCAGGCCGAGATGAGCCTATTTGACTCTGGCATGATTCACCGACTCCGAAGCGGCGAATGGTACGTTGCAATTCTGTCGCTGTCAAATTAAACTATTAATGGGTCGGTGCCAACAACGCGTGCTTGATACTGTGTCTCTACGCCCACATATATGCGCTGTCCGATCACGGACAGGCGTCGCTTCGTGACGTTTACCGCGATGCAGTTCATCCGGTTGACGTCTTAGATGCGTCTGGTATGCGGCTTTGTAGGTTCCACCTTGTGTCAGACTTGCTACCTTCGCTGGATGTTCAAGTCGACCTCAGTGCTTTGAATGCTCAATCCTCTCACACAACTGCGGTGGCAGCGAAGCCAACCGATCGACCCATCTCCCCTCTCCGAAATGCCGTATGTCAGCCCTTTGAGGCCAGTAGACGAAGTCATCCAGACTTTTGTTGTTATCTGGGTGGTATCAGGGGGACGCGAGGTCATGCGCAGTCCCCCAAGCGACAGGCGTCGCTGCCTATTTCTGCGGAACCGTCCACGCGCGCAGTGCCACTGCAGCGTGTAAATACTATTGAGCTAGATTGTGCGTCTCACCAAAAGACGGTTGGTGAGCCACAATCTTCTCTCTTGACGCAAACATCAAAGCGATCGCCCTGCTTGACCGGGACGACTAACCAGGATGTAATGCAGAAAAAAACTAGAGAACAGGAAGAATTCAGCTGGAGCTTCCAAGGCACAGACGAGACCGCAGCCACCTCGCAAGAGCGTGTGGATGAGAGTTCAATTTTGAAAGCTACAATAGGCGAGTGTGCCGGCACTTCGGAGTTGACATCTGCAACCACACTTCGCGCGAGTCGCACTCACTTTGCAGTCAATCAGACCAGAGTCTCCTCCTCGTGCACTTCTCATCCAGGTGATTGTTTAACGAGAAGGGCTTCTCCTGCACGTACCGAACCCGTGCCCTCCCTACATGAAAATGCAACAACAGATGAGAAGATACCATATAAGTCTCTACCAAGTCGTCTGCTGAAAAATCAGGCGCACTCTCCAGCAAGTGAGACGCGCAATCCGCGTCAACAGTCTCCGTTGGGTGCGCATGACCGCAGCGCCGAACCACGTGAAGTAGTCAACGTTCGGCGTCAGGGCATGGCTTCTCGTGCAAATAACTCGCAGCTGAGCCCCGAATCACCGAGCGACAAGCAGATCATATCCGCCACTCAGCGGCTTGGACGCTCCGTTGTCGCTGCGTGCCAAGTTACTCACAGTGAACTTGATGAAGTTGTTGTAGCTTCAAATCTGCCACGTGCGGACCTTCCAAGACTAGACAGGGTTCAAAACATCATTGACGTTGGAAGGGCAAGCTGTAGAGTACCCAGTGAGAGGTCCGTAATGCTGCTGCGTCCAGTGCACTCACGAACGACCGACTCAATATGCGAGATCAGAGCACACAGGAAATGCTATGCGTGTGAAAGACAGGGTGACGCGACCCATGAAGGAGCGACTATAACCAATGTGGTGTCAACTCCACGTTTGCGGCGAAGTCCGAGCTCTGCACCAGCACCTGGGACAACTGGCCGTATGGTCCGGGATTCGTGCACACCAACTGATAAGCCGGAGCTACCAAGCTCCTGGGACACCACGCAGACACAGGGTGTTCGCGACGCACCAGCCCCCAACTGCGCAGCGGCAGTCTGCCACAACAGGTCGTCGATAATCAACAACTTGTTCACGTGCAACGTTGCACCCACGCCGCCGCCAGATTCTGTTGACCGCCCAGACAGACTGCAATATTCTGAAGCCGGTAAAAGCATTCCCGTCTTTCCCTGGAGATCCGCTGCGCCACCGGAGACCTCGATAATGTATTCCACACCAGCTTTGGCCATGCAGAATCCCTCACAACCACAAGGAAACGCCGTTCAAGAACAAGGGCGCATGACGTCTCCACTCTTGCCACGAAAGACCATATTTGCGGCGCTGCAGCCCACGGCCGAGCAATCAGCTGGACGCTGTAACGCCACAGCTGGCGCCGAGACTACTGCAGACTGCTTCTTTCTCCTTCCCCCGTGGCCTCCTAAAAATGCAGGAGGAGGAACCAGCTGCGATATTCTCCCCGAATCGCTCAACTCACAGGAGCAGCATCCACTTCAAAACGTGGCAGCGCCTCATGTTGCTCTTCCACCTATTATTGCTCAACCACACCAGTTTCAGACCAAACCATTGTTCGCTCGGTCAGGGACACGTGCGTACCGTTTCAGAAGTTGGGCAGAGTCCAGCCTTTTGAGGCAGAATCTGCGTCCAGAATATGACAGTACACATATGAGGGTACAACCTACGGCCCCGGTGTGGTACCGCGGATGGGAGAACTGGTCTGCAGCTGCGAATTCGCTATGACGCCTGCGTTGGTGTACACTTGTTTAAAGGCTCGCACGGGAGTACGTGCTCGGGCGTATGGAGACCAGCCTGTAACTACGCACAAACGATACTCCTGTGGCATCAGTGTCGCGTAGCAGTGCTTGGACGTGTGAAAATAAATGCGTCAACAATCCTCCCCCACAACTCACAGTCGCTGACTTTCCTGGGAAGCAAGGCATACTCGGGTGGCGTTGACGAAGAAGATGCACAAATTACTACAAAGACACTACAGGAGATTTTTTCTGGTGCAGCGTTAGATACGGCAATGCTCGAGACAGCCTAACAACTTTCGGTTGTACGCCGGAAGCCTGGTCCATTGCATCACTTGTTTGTGATCGTGCGGTGCTTGCCGATAGTGTGCTGGTCTAGAGGAAGGAGAGATGTGAAAATAACGGGCGAAGGAGGCGTACCGCATGACGCTAGGACACGGCGACGTTTTGCGCACAAGATACCCTGCTGCAAATTCGAGAAGGCCAGTCGCCCTTCGGGAACAGTTTAGAGGCCCCAGTGTTCTTTTGCTTGTGTAAATGACGCACAGCTTAATCGCATCTCCCTTTGTGCGCTCTAGCCTTGCCATACTTTTTAATGGTCTGTTCAATTCTTTGACAGCACCAGCTTCCTACAAAGATGTACAAAACAACTTGTAAAGCGAATAGTGGCTTACAACAGCTCGTTCTCGGTTGCCACTACCTTATTGTGCTATTGGCGCCGCTCTGCGTAACAACGTTTCAACAAGTGAATACCGCTTACGAATCGTTAGGTCTTGAATGGTGCTGTCCTTTGAAGCTGTTTGAGACGAGCGCGCAATCGTACTGGCAAGCTGAAGATCGCTGGAAATGGGAAAGTGGTGTTTGGGTGCCTTGCCTTGTGCCGCCTGTGAGACGCACTTCCGAACGAGGCTGTCCGAGTGGATGGTACGTGAGGGCTCAATGTCACTGAGTTTGCAGCTCCAGTGCAGCGCTGCAGGCTGTGCTGGCGGATACGCGCACAGCTCACGACTCCTGCCGGCGTGTCGTGGTTATCAAGCGTGTGTGCTTCTGCATGCTTCTTCGTATGCTTTGGGCATAGCGTTCGGTTCCACGGCCGGCGACAAAGGTGGCTCTTTTTCGCAATACTATGAGGCGTCCGACTTGAGGTCGCTTGTGAGTTGTCACGTTGTATGACATATCGCGGCAATGCATGGGTCCGCAGGGCCTAATTAGTGTCCACTCAGCTGGAACTCAAACCGTAGTTTGTGCACAGAACAGGGCGAGGGTGAAGTGCGAATGGATCACTGTTTGTGTGCCCCATAAAGTCTGCAGTACGCCAAAAGCGCTGCAGAGACTCTCTGGTGCCTCTCTGATCAAGCAGTATTTGACCATGTATTCGTTGCTAGTGTCGACGCGCCACAGTACCAAGCGAAAGGTGCGCTGGCCGTGCGGAACTACCGAACATTAAATCGCGTTCCCGGCATTCCGTCGGTGACTTCAAAATTCGGATTTTCTGCTTCTCGTCTCGCTTCCATGATCATCCCCGCTATGTACTGTGTCCACCCCGCAGGTTCTAGATATCGATCCACAAAGGCCTCGGCCAGCCTTACGTGCTCCTCTGGAGCACCTTTTTGGTTGCCAATCTCGCCTGCAAAGCTGATGATGATGTGGCGTGCTGTCTCTTCCGACAGATCCTTATAGGCATACGAACCTATGAGCTTTCCGTGCTTCGCCTCTGAAACCGTCCAATCCTCTCTCTCTTGTCTAAACGAAGGATCGAATCGTGCAGCGTGATGGTCAAAACCATGTGCGATGGTGGTGACAGCATTCTTCAAGCGTACATTCAGTGCACCAGAGATCATCTCCTCAACAGATGACTCCGCGTCGAGTGTAGAAACAACTGAGGCGCCGTCGTGCTTCGTGACTTCGGTTTGGAGTCCGCCGACGACTGCTCTCACACTTGATGGAACATTTTTTCCGAAGACTGGCAGATCGAATAAACTGTCTTCGGCACTTGGAGATATAGTGACCCGCTGTTGGTTGTAAGACTTATTTTGGGAAGAAGAGAGTTCAGACGACACGTACGCTTCCTCATCTATGCTTTTATTCATCTGCTTAAGCCGCCACACAGGAGTTGTGATATCGGTGGACAGGATGCCTGCGCTAAGCGTTTGCCCACGCGTGGTCCCGCCTGCCACAGGTGGATCCCTGGAGTCAACTTCCATCATCAAGCGTGCCAACTCTACTGTGAGGCCGGCGGGCGACAGAAACTGGTCTACAAATTCTGCCGCACAGTCCCCGTACTTACCAGGATCTCCATACCGACTACCAACCTCCCTAGCAAAATTAATGATATGGGAACGCGCGATTATCTCGTCGCTCAAATACGAGAATGTTCCCGCTGTGGTTACTCCGTGTGCAGAGGCAGACAAAGCCTCGACCAACAGTGCTCCTTTCGCACCTGCTCGAACTGGGAGCAACATGGTGTGATGCTGTGCAGGGTTAGTTTTCTTGGTGTTGAACCTTTGTAATATTTCTACAGAAGCCTCATTCCTGCCTCCGTTCGGGGGAGAGTTTTCCTTGACTTCAGCGGATGGACGTAGTTCCTGCACCGGCACCCCTTGGACTCTCAGCATCCGACCGCGTGAGTGTACACCGTTGCGGCAAGATGTGGAAGCGCAGAATGCCGCGCTCTTTTGATGGAGCCTTCTTGTGGACTGCAGCGTGCCTGCACGGGCACAACGACAGTGAAGCACAGATAGAACTTTTCAGAGAACACATTGTCACACCAGCTGCTTACTCGGGACAGGACTGGACACAATAGATTTCTGGAAGAGCAAAGGTGGAATAGTTGCGCGCCAAGCAGCTTTCTTTATGGGATCACGTGGAA
The DNA here is from genome assembly GCA_000727475.1 of Sarcocystis neurona. NCBI lineage: Eukaryota > Apicomplexa > Conoidasida > Eucoccidiorida > Sarcocystidae > Sarcocystis > Sarcocystis neurona. The sequence continues at coordinate 793,848 of KL647295.1, read as the reverse complement.
GCTCGAATGCGTCATAGTGCCTCGTCATTTTGCCGTGCGCTCGCGTGAGACGGGCGTCTTTACCGGAATCAAATCTCCGCAGCGACCAGGGCGACCGGAGAAGTTCGCCGGGAGGTATAATGGTCGATAGTATTGTGTTTGTCAACACAATTGCAGGTTTCGGAAAGGCTGTTTTCAACTCCGTGATACCAAAACTGGCTTCGTCGGCACCCCACGCAAACTTAGTCAATATCGACTGCAGAGAAGTGGAAAACAAAAAAACCCAACTCGTACTTGTCATTGTTGCAGTATTCTGATAGCTGCGATCTGTGAAACTGTCCTTGATCAAATGGCTGCTAAAATTTACGCATGTACATTGGATGGAGCTTCTTCGCTCCATTTCATGCAAGCTACAAAGACTTCCAACTTTTTGGTTCCCACGAGCAAACTCAGCTATGCGGATGTCAGTCGTACGAGAAGGCGCAGCCCACTGCGGCTACGCGCGTGCTGTGGAGTTCAACGATACACGCTTCCACTACTGGAATGGCCTACTTTTGAAGCACAACGTCAGAATAATTGAGCTATTCGAAAATGGAACGAGTGAGCCTTTTCTCCCATTAACAAGTTCAACCACCTGTGATATGCTGCACTGGTCTTCCTCAGCCACTGCAAAGAGGTTTCATTTGATGTCCACTGCGTCAGTCCACGCTCCCTTAAATATTGAAAGCATCTTTACTTACAACTTTCGTTGTCTTCGTCTAGATAGACTACTGAGTGTCACATTGGATAACCGCACATGCACTCTTGAAATTGAATATTCCACCCGCAGACCTCGCCGTAGCCACCGTGGCAGTAGCTGCACGGATATAACCACTATCTTTCACTCTCTGTGTACTAATTTGTCTACGTGCATAAGCCATTGAGTCGAGTCATGACGTAGTAGAGATCTTCGCAAGGGGTGGCAAACTCTGGAGTCCTGAAATGTTATGCGGCGGGTTTCTGCAGCGCTATTCTCGAAGTATCTTTGGTCACGATTAAACGCATGGATGGACCCGCCGCAGGAATGACGACGCACGCCTCAGATGTGGTGCAATGCCTTGTAAGAGAGTCCGCATTAAGTATCGGATCGCTGCTGCGGTAAAATGTCGGCGGACTGCGTTTACAGAAGCCTTCCGTGGGCGAAATGTCCCGCCTGCAAAACCTTGCTGCGCTCAGTCAGAGCCGCTTCAGGTGGTTAACAAGTTAATTATGTAGTACTGGCGCGCACTAAGCAGTTACCAAGACGTATTCTAGAGAGACCTGATCTGTACTCCACTTCAGTCATGAATTGGTGGCAGGACGGTCCCCTCGATGAGTTGGCTGTCCGACGGTATAGCGTGTGTTTGCAGGACACTAATGTGTACAAGCCTCATTTTTATTGGATACTGTTCACCTACGTCTTAGGGGCAGGGCCGTAGCACCCTAGGAAGACCGCCGTATTCGGTAGCTTATAGAACTCCATAAGGGATAGCTGACGCGAAGCAACTCGCTGGTTAAACAGGAGAAAACTTTCGAGAGCAGCGTCACTTCACCATGTATGGAGCCGACCAGCGATTAAGTCAGCTTTGTTACAACGCGCATCTTGTGTGTGTTTTGTTTGTCCCTGAGGAAGCAATGCAAAAAGAGGTTCTATGTAGGAAAAAGAAAGTGTGCCCCGGTTGGGTTTTCGCTGTGCAAACGTCTACAAAATAGTTCTACTCTGCAACGGTGCGGTAGCCCTGATTTGCGGGGGCACTTTGCTCACGTGTGCGTCAAATGGTAAACTAGGCTGCGGTTTTTTCAATGCAGTCTGGTGGAGATCACAGCTCGGACCTCGCAGCGGACAGTAAAAAGAAGACGGCGATCACCATGCAGAACCGCCTTCTACAACTGCGCCGGCAGCAGCTTTCTCATCACCGCCGGCAAGAAGTCTTAATGCGTAATCTGAAATCTTGCCTCACTCGCCCCTGCCTTTTTCGTGAAGCTCAACTGCGATGGGGTGTTGTGTCGACGCCTGGCGGCAAACATCATCCCACACGGTTGTCTATGTCCTGTGTGGATGGTGCTGCTGCTAGCGAACCTTCACGCTTGTGCCATGCGAATTCGAAAAGGGGAAGAGAAACACCTGATTTGCAAGCGGGGGGAAAAAGAAGACCGGCGCGACACGAAGAGCAGCACAAAAGTGTGCCGGAAAACAAACCAGTGTTGCGGCGAGATACTTCTATTAACCACACGCCTGAGCAACGCGGTGCCGGTGACCAGCAATTTGCAAGTCAAATCGGACGTGGCCCTCACCAAACGAACGGTTGTCAGCAGGAGGGCTACGCTTTTGACCGTCGTTGCCGAACGTACTACAGTCTACTAGGAGTGAAGGCCAGCGCTAATTTCCAGGAGATTCGAAAGGTACGCTGTTTGCACACAGCAAGTCTACCGCGTGTTGTAGCCGCATGTGGGAAAGGAGAATTGAAGAGGGACTCTGACCAAACAGACACACCGGGTAAAGCGTACACTAATTGTGATAGCGTAGTGCCAGTGGACACGTCTTTTGCGAGGGTCATAGCGTTGCCTGGAGAGCGAGGTGAGGAGACGGAAAATAGTTCAAGCTTGTGGCGCAGCGTGCTGTGTAAACTGCAGGCTTTCCTTCGGCTGGCGACCAGATGGCATCCAGATAAGCGTGGAGATGCCAATGCGTAAGAAGCGGCAGTGGGCCTGCGGGCGCACAGACTCAGCAGCAATGCAACAGTGATCAACACACACCCTGCTTCCTTAGTTCGCTTATCAACTGGGGAAGGAATCTTGCATAGCTCCTACGGTTGCCCGAACATGAAGGTGCGCTTGCGAGTGTTTGTGCATTGTTTGTGCAATTCCTTCAAGTGCCAAGTTTCTAAATCTCCAGCAAGCATACGACGTGCTAAAGGTACGGCGACACAGCTGGCTGGATGTAGGGCCGTTGCAGTTCGTTACTGCTAGAGTGCATCCAGCATTGCACACCCTGGGCACTCTGTAGAAGCTGGCTTTTGTTTTCCCTAGAAACTTGATCAGACCTGCTGCGTTGTGCCGTTCTGCACTCAGCACCCTGAGAGCAGAAGGGCGTACGACATCCAGATCGCTTGCAGGAGGCTGATCTCTCTTTCACCGACAAAAGATGCCGCGTCCCTAGGAGGCACAAGATCCGACACCACTGCTCTCTGCAGAACAGCCTCAGTACCGCCAGATAAGTTCAGCTCTTTGGAAGCAGGTGCTTGGTGTGTCCTTTCCCCAACAGTCTCGCTACTCGAATCTAGCGAAGGAGAGGACGACAGCACGCCGTTTTATGATACTTCCTATCCTACCAGTTCTAGGGATTCACTGACTGAGACCCGGCAAATGCGGGAAAACAGTGCCCGTAAAGCTTCGTACCATGGTCACTTTCAAGCCGGGAAGGTGGAAACGGCTAAAACAAACGAATTCCGAAATATTTCGGGCGCGCAGGCAAAGCTACGCAGGGTTACTTCGCCCGTCCGTCTGAGGGTAACGAGTTGGAATGGAAGTTCGGTGAAGGCTCGTGACAAACATAGCCAAGACAATCTGAATAATGCTTCCGCTTGTGCCACAAACCGTCGTAGTCGGAGGAGCCCAAGTTGGGCAGGAACTTACTTTAGCGTTTTATGGGAACTTTTCTTCAAGCCTATACTACCAAGTTACAACGCTCAAAGATATTCACGCCTGCGGTGTCCACCGTAAGCGCCTCCTGCCTGAGTAGTGCTGCTGCCACTGGAGTACCTAATTCCACTTCGCAAGTGCTTCAGTGCTTTACGTACCCACGGCATCTTTCGCAGCATACGAGCTCCTCCTTAAAGAAGGCCGAGAGTCATCGAAAGTATGTTCACAACAGCATGCCGCACGTCTGCAAGCGGCCGTAATGGTATTTCTGAACCGTGGACGCCCTGTGCTTATAGCTGCATTTGCGACATTCTTCTATGCTTTGGTGCAGGAAGCTTTGTAAGCGGCTGCAGTGCTTGTTGAAGCACATGTCGCGACTACGTTATCACCGGCGTTTTTTTATTCAGCCCTTCTGCATTGATCCACGCTGTGGAGGGTCATCGGCGGGAGGAGGTCCTGCGGGAACGGAGCTGATGTCATTAAAGCGATGCATCCCTGAACGTAAGGGAGCGTGTTCGCCGTCCAACGACAAATCTTGTGCGGGGAGCTTGACTTTGCCGAACTGGTGTCCAATTTCGGGACAGGATGAGAGCAACAGAGTAAGACGTCTCCTCCAAAAAAAGCGTGGTGGCTGTAGCTTCGCGGGTAGTCAATACGAGGATGATACTCTACGTGAGCGCAGTTCAACTCCTCGTGTGCAAACGGAACACCCGAGGTGCAGAGCCACGCGCAACACGATCGAGGGTTCTTCACAAACACGGAAGCGGGGAACAGGCGAAAGTGAGGACCGTACTGCTGTTTGCACGTGGTGGGTGACGGCTTTACGCGAACAGCTCTGTGCAGGACTGAGCGACCAGGGAAACGGGTACCGCTATGTACAGCTTCTTCCGCCGCCTCAACAGCATGGCACAGAGTTCTGCAAGATGGACACGATGAGTACAGCCTCCCTTGGCCCACGAAGCTCTGTCGTCTCACCCCTGATGGGCACAAAAAGCAGCACTCTAGACACCGTACCAGAAAACCTTAGCAAACACTTGTATTTTGAGGACGTCTACTTTGAAGAAGAACTAAAACGCCGGAACGCCGAGCTCACAGGTCCTCTGAAGGTGACTCACAAGAAGTGTGGCAGTGAAAATCCGTTTCTTCCTGTTTGGGGAATAGTATTTTTTAAAAATCGACAAGTAATAGATGAGCTCGAATCGACGGTGGACGGCATTTTGAATACGTTGAGTCCTGAAACTCCGGCCAATCATTGTCTAGGAGGATCCGATTTGGAATGGTCGCGTACACCCCCATGGAAAAGGGGCGCGTCTGGTGTCTGCGGCGCATGTCGAGACCATAACTCAGCTACTGGGTGGTACGATGAGACAGACGCGTCACTGTGCCGGGAACTAAATGCACGGCACCAGGAAACGTGTCCCATTTTCGGAGGCCCATCTGTAGTCCAGAGTAACCGTGCTACACCACAGAAGATGCCGAGTATCACTGTGACGCATCTTACGACATGTGTGCTTCAACGTCTCACACTATGCGACTGCCTAGTGCTACTCACCGCCCCGCCGGATCAGTTCGCGGAGAAATCTTTGCAGAGATTCAGCTGCCATGTCACAAGTGGAAATGCATGCTCATTTGAGGATATGCACGCGCCATTTAGGGCTCGACGACACACCCTTGAACCTTCCACCAACGATGCCGGCACGAGGCTGCAAACTAGGGGCACCACCAACAGTTTCTTCCACGCACTTACGGCAGATGAATCTTCAGATAAAATCACGGAAGAACGTCCCCATTCCACATGTGGAAGCACACCGACGACGGCTGGAACCAGGATTACTGAGGAAGACCAGAATCAGCATAGCCCCAGTGCCAGCTTCGAAGTCAGGGGTGCTGGCGCGTTCTTGCCCGTATGGCTGGTGACAATATTACAGTCTCAGCACGGTTGTGGAGAAAACTGGAGGGCGCAGTCTCCTTTTGTGGCATGTTCGCTGAACGGGGCGTACTACAGCGTGATGCATCCACAAGAGGCAACCTTGAGATGGCTAGGTCACACGCTTATCAAGCTGTGCGCGCACGCTGCAGCAGAGGTGTAGATACTCCATTCGTGTCAATCTGTCTGCACACCTACTCTTTGGTGGTGAGGTAAGAGAACAAGCGTCGAGAACCTTACTGGAATCACAATGCGTGGGGTGGACAGGAGGGAATGGAAAGCAGGTAACGTCTAAAAAGCTACGCTGTACAGTGTAGCAGCTGTCCACCGTAACCAGATGGGTCGCGGAGAGGTTGCCGTATATTTGTCTCTTGGATTGAGATGTGAGCACGCTGAACAACAGCCTCAGGATTCGTAACCGTGTCCTCTGCATGAGGGCATTTTTCTGTGTCATTGCTTTTTAATCACCAGTCAGTACCAGCTGTTACCCATTTCTCGTCGTAAGGCCAGCACAGTCCCAGTTCTCGACCTGAACGTGACTCAGGGGCAGCATTCGCTTCTTTGAGTCTCTTGCGGGCTGCGTCGCCCTGGAGACAATGCCGGTTCACACTCGGGAGCAGAACTTCCTCCTCAAGAGTAAATGCGCCATCGTGAGGCTGCGCCGTCCTAGTTTTTGTTGCAGGACAGCGCAAATCAGGCGCCGACGCCTCGTTCCTTCCTGAGCCACAGTACAGGTTCCCCGATGATTCGCGCTGTTCGACAATCTTTGAAATCAAAATTAACTCATGCTGCCCGTTGACAGCAAATGGTTCTTGTTCTGACGCGGGCTCACGATGCCTTTTCACGCTCTGCAAACCCAGTTGCTCAATGGGCGCACTTCGGAGACGTGAGTTCGCTGTTCCATGTGCTATTGATATCTGAGTTCAGGTTTGGTACCAGCGGTGCACCGCTCGCGCCTCTTCTCCCTTGCATGTCAAACCACGTCCCACGGCTCAGCCATCTGATGATAACAGGGGAACGTAGTATATATGCTTCGCACTACGTCAGAAACGATCTCGGTTGTTCTTCAAACGCGGCTCTGAAGTCGCGCCGCTTAGACCTGATGTAGGAGTACTTCACTTCCAGAATCTGGGAAACACGCCGTAATCGCGGGTGTGCCCTGCTGCGGAGTCGGAGGATGTGACTTTTTCATGGAAATTCCATCATGCCCTTTTGGTGTCAGCTCGTTGCCAGCAGCCGCAGAGAATTGGGATCCATATAGCGTCTTCGTCTTTATCAAGTAGTGCAGCCAGACTTCAAAATCTTGTTGGAGTCGTCTCTTATTCAACTCATTGTGTTGGAGTAGGCGTTGTATATCAGCCTTGATTTTCCTGAGCTCTTCAGCGCATCTGATGTACTGGGCTCGATTTTCCTCAATCGTGGTTCGGATAGAAATTTCTTCGTCCTGCGTGGTGACACGGGGCAGAACGAATACAAAAGAGAGGGACTTCCTTTACAAAAGAGCAGTACTCCGAGGTACAGCTACTCAGAGCTGCGCACGCAAGTTTCCCACGGACCGATGGCGTGACACTGGCTAAACATTCAACGCATCCACCTTTCCGTTTCGCTGTACGTGCGAGGACCACCTCCCAAGCACTTCAATCAGTTCCTTGAGCTCTCACCGAAACTTGCTTCTCGTTAGCAGGAGCAGCGACCAGAGCTTGTGCGACTCGGAGCTTTTCAAGGCAAACGGCGGCTGTGGCAACCTGAGACCGCGCGCAGTTCGCTTGTTCGCCGAGTCTTCTAGCTCGCTCGTAGAGGTCTTTCAACAAGCTTTTGTTGTCCCCGCTAATGCTGGATCTTCTGACGCTTCGGCGAAAGATTTCGAAAGCCCTTCCACGGTCTAGCAGTAGGGCAGTTGCCTGCTCATCTGTGAGCAAGTCTGCAAAAACGATCCAGTTTGCGAGAAGCGCGCATTTCAATTGACGTACGCATTTGCGCAACAAGCTATACCTTGTTCATGAGACCAGCGGGAGGCTTCGAAGAGCACGAGTTCAACGCTGCTTGTGACAAGTCTCGGTAAGGTCCTCTGTTGGGGGGTTTTGCCAAATGCTACATATTCGAGAAACTCAGTTATCTTGTCTTAGCACTTCCCTCTTCTATCTCCAAACATACCTCTTCGGTCCACTCTAGAAGTAATGAGCCCGCCTACAGTGCAGAGGGGTTCCCGAGGTGAAGCTTCATGCTTGGCGTCGAAGTTGCCTGATTCGTTGAGTGTGTCGGGACCGGCAAAGTTTCTGCCCGCTGTAGACAATAACATTATACGAAGACCCTCCCTGGTGGTTTCGTTTCCACAAGAAGCTCCACAGGTAACCATGCGATGCTTGAAAACCACACGAGCTGGACTATCCACACAGCTAGAATATAACGTACTGACTGCACGAAACATACCTGACATTGTGTTCCCTGATTCCAAAGACATCTGCATGACCTGTCCGGCAGCCATGTCATCAGCTACACGATGACCGTTTTTGTTAAGCATGTCGATCAGGATACATATTTCTGCGTCTCGCTGTTGTACATGAAGCCTGAGTTTCGCGACTGCGGCGCGCAGCTCAGTCTCCTGGGATGCATGTTCCAGGTGCAAACCTACACAAGTTATCTCACATCAGAGCGTCGTGGAATTACCAAGGGACTTAGAAGCACCTAGCGGCTTTGCGAAACAAAGAAACCATTCATGTGGTGCCTTTTCTGATACATGCTTTGCCTTGTGTACTGCACGGCAGTGTACTGTGATGTCTACGTACGTCCTGGCTGGCACTCAAACGCACTTCGCCGTCCCCTGCGTTCAGCAGCACGTACCGGAATTGGCACAACCACAAAGAACGTGTGAACGGCTTTCTGTACGAGCACTCTTTGACGCTGTCAGCGCCCTTTGCGTTTCCGCACACCGGTCTCGAAGAATTTTGAATACTAAACGGGCCTTCCGCGCATCGGGGCCCAGGACCGGTTGCATTTCTGGGTCTTCTTCGAAAGCTGTACCCCGGTGGCACATACGTGTACACATTCTACTTAACCTCATGTATGTACTCGCGCTGGTTTTGCTGTGTCCTCTGGCTGTAGGGCTATCCTAGTCTCAAGCACTTACAAAAGCTGCGCACTTGCCGATTTGCCAGTCATCACACTTCAGCTTCGGACCTTTTGGTGCAATTTCACAGGCAACGCGTGAAGCTCCAAAGCCGTGTGACTAGATGAATTCAGTTTGTTGGTTCCTCAGTGCGTTTCCTGGAGCGACCTCACGTGTGGAGCTGCGAGAGCCACGGCAGTCTCCCTACCGTACTGCCAGCAGATCCGGTATGTGGTACCTTTCGGTTGCTTTATTCTACGTCTCTGGGCGTGCAAGGTTACCTTCTAAGTAGGCATCTACGTAGTCTTCGCACTTTTTCTTGTCTTCATCAGTCAGCTCTTCTTCGCCCATTCTTCCTGCACCGATGCTCGACTGAAGAAAGCCCAGCTGGTCCCGAAGTTCGGCGTTTTCTTCTGTCAGTTTTTTTATTAAGAGATAGGGATCAATTTCTTCGTTCACTGTCGCGTGATTTTCGATCTGCAAGCATTCTTAGAGACAGTTTGGCGAACGGGGATCTATACGCCTGTGTACGGTTTCCCGCAAAGAGCAAATTTGTTGGCATCGTACGCCAAGAACTAAGTGGGAGGAGGCGAGGCACGCGCTGGAAAACAGGGATCGGCAGGAAAGTCTGCTTGTTGTCTAGGGCTGATACAAGCGTTTGCTTTCAACTCACCCGTGCAACGGCTTGGGCGAATCTGCATGTCGAAACTGTCTCAGGAATGAGGTCTTTCTCAGGCGTTATTGTAGCTACCATCACCGTGTGACAGTTGCCCCCCAGTGAGTCTCGGAGAACCGACGTCATCATCGAATTGCGATAGGGAACGTGGACACGACGACCTTCTGTCCTTTCGTGTAGCGCCACGATTACCTATTTCATCCATGCCAACAGCCCAAAAAACAGCGCTGTTGTACCCGACGGCGACGGCCGTTTTCTATGATCGCAGTACCTCTACACCCTCGTGACGTGCGAGCCTTTCAAAATGAGCTGAAAGAGTAAATATTCTGCTTGTCCATAACGTGATACCCTTGTTAAGGCACCTGCTCCAGGTAGTGGAGGGCGAGGTTGATGCTGCACGCTTCTTTGAATATCGTCTCTCCCGGATTGATACCGGTTTGCTTCACACGCTCAGAACCAGCAAGGTCTACCAGGTGAAGCTTTGAATGGCGAACCACTGAAGCCCCTGCGCGCATAGGGTGCGGTATTGTGAGAGCGAGTACACATGCAACTTCATTAAAACACCGAGAGACACAGGCACTTTCGCATAGCACACTCGGGACGTCGAAATGTCTTTATCTGTTCGCTTTAGCAGTACAACTGTTCAAGCGGAAAATGGGCTGTTTAAGGAGCTTTCAGGTGGCTTGAAGAGTGTGAAAGGCAACAAGATGCCACAACCGTGGACACAAGCTTGCAATGGTGCCAGCGGCACACGTCCTCATTCACGAACAGAAGAATATTGAGTGTTTTTTTTTTAAATACATAGAAGATACAAGAGTGACGACGGTGAAGCGGGAGAGTCTTCAACAACTGCCACCTCAACCAGGGAAAAGTTGTTCGGTTGCTTTGTTCCCTTCATGTCTTTCTCGCGTGGCGAATAAACCATCACCTTGATACGGCATTGCTAATTGTCATGTGCAGGAATTCGCGCCCTCACACAAGGTAATTTGCCCTTGCCACCTTACCAGCTTCTCTTGCCTCCACCCAAATAATGAATATGCAATGAGAACGAGTAGAGGAGTCGTTCATGGGAGTTTCAGCCACGATCCGGTTTGTATCTCCTAAAAACAGGAGATGCAGAGCCTCTTCTTCCGTTGTGGCTCTATTGACTGACAGTCCTCGGAGAATTAGTTTCCCGTCTTCGTCTTCCCGCGCTACAACCTGAAGAGAAGTCGTTGACATTTCGCCGGATACCCTCTGAGTGACCATCGAGCCAGCAGCCTCTACCGACGGATTGAGCAACCTGCTGGTACGAGGCAGATAAGTGTTCTTCAGAAAGCGGGTGGGCTATTATGCGAAACCTGGCCAACACGAGAAAGTAAGCCCTCGCCCTTGCTTTACACAACTACGTGACACCGGAAGAACGGAACGGCAGCGTCCACAAAGTGTCAGGCCCTCAGGCAATCCCATGGTGTGTTCCGCTAAATAACACCGCCTGTACCGTGAACTGTAAATTGTCCAAGGCTTCGTTACGAAGAGGTGCTGTTAAGGTATTCTTCGACGGTAACTCGTCCGTCATTTCTGCAATAACCACTGTTAAAGCCAAGACACCTTAACCCGTGTCTGACCACTACTTGCAAAGGACACCACGTTCCTGCGCCACTTGCCTTCTGTAGGTCCTCTATTCGTCGGGCGTCGCCATAAGCCGTGGTGAGAAGATCATACCCTTTCTCCTGGTAGATTTCAAGGTATGATACAGCGACGCTGTACTGAGTAAAGCCATCCTCTTTGATCTTGTCGAAAACGAAAGTTAACGCTCTCGGAATAAGTCCTCTGTCTTTGTAACACTCAGCACCGCCCGTTATAGTAAATGTTTTCCCGGTTCCGGTCTGGCCGTAAGCGAAGATAGTACCGTTAACCCCTGAGAGATAGGCAGTGAAAGAGTCAACTTGCGGCTTTCCTCCTCACACTCTAAACAAGATTGTGTTGGGCTCGCTTTACGTGGATGCGCACAGTGCAAAGGGTGTTAAAGGATTTTATGCCCTAGTACCTTTCATAAGATCCTGCAACACAGGAACCGCAGCTTTTTCAAAAACTTCCTCTTGCGGTGTGCTCATCGGGAAAATGGAGTCGAAAAAAAACGTGTGCTCTTGTCGGCTATTATCGACAAGTCCGGATCCTCCATCCTCATCCCTGCGAGGCAGCCGGACAACCAGAATGTTACGGTTCTCCCCTCGTACTTCTAATAACTTGGCTGGTTCAGACGTCGGCCGCATCCGCAAGAAAACCTGCACATTCGTGGTTCGACGAGCGCCACTTCTGACAACCGATTCGTTGTGGTCTCCACCGTTGGTTTCACCAGCTGCTTGTGCAGTCTGCCCTGGGCGTTCGTCAAGGTCGGGCGTGGAAAAGGGAGCACGGTCTTGCGGTCCGGGATTGCACAGGGATTCCCGTGCTATTTTGGCGGACTCGTTCATCTTATCCTAGCGCGTTGTCTTACGTAGCCTTCGTGAACTCAAACGGGATGGAACAATGAATTTACAATAATGGTCCAAGGGGGCCCATGGCGTCAGGAAGCTTTATATACCATGTGGTGGGGCCACAGAGCAGTGTCGCCAACCAAAGCACACTTTCATGCCGGGAGCATGCAATTCACGTGCTGTTCTTGTCTCCTCAGTCGGTGGGGGAGCAGCAAGCGCCAGGTTTTGACTCATCTGCCGAACGTCCACGAACCTTTAATGGTGACTGCTGCCTCCAAAAAGCAGTACGTCGGCAGAGTACTGGTGTGCTTTCTGCGGAGGCTTTGGAAGCAGCCAGCACTTACGAGCCACAAGGTTGCGTTGCGCCTGTGTCTAGTTGGCGGTGACGGCCACAAAGACTTTTCTAGCGACTGATGTTGCGCCTGGCTGTGACCTAACAACCGCAAGTGGCGCCGACCTACGTGCGTGACAGTTGAGGTGCCGGTCGTCTTCGGAAGGGGTCTGCTGAATGAATGCCCACTTTACTAAAACTTCAAAGGAACCACAAAACACTCACACCCGTCACTAGAGTCTGGGGACGTGACATTTCTGCGCTGCAGCAGCCGCAACATGTTTTCCGTCAGAAAATAGTATGTACCTCGTTGCTGAGTTTTGGATACTACATGCCGGCAGATCACGTCCTACAGAAGGTATCCCCTGTCACGCGACACAGGTGAGAAAAAAGACAGAACAAAGAAAAACGCACTACGTGCGCGATGAGTTCACGCATTATCAAGTCGTAGTTGCTTATGGATGTATAAGCACATCTGCTTCTTCTCCTTCGCATCGCGCAGGTACAAATGCTGGCTCCTTTCCTGTGTACTCGCTTTGTGGCCCTTCCCCTCCTATGGACAAGACCCACATATGATTGTTGTCTGTCTTCCAGCATACAGACGCGTACATATTTACACTGTACACATATTCGCGCACACAGACGTCAGCGCAAGCGTGTGACTCCGCACAGGTAGAGACGTATACATTGATGTTGCAGTCGGTATCACAGAGAATAGACAACTGTAGTGTGTGGAGACTCCAATCGTGGCAGTAGGCAGTGTCCACAGTGTTACATGCATGCGCGTGCGCTCCAGGTTAAGGCGTACTGCAGGGAACTCGGAGTGAGCATGGATCACAAAAATAACGGTAGTTGTGACACGGTGAAAAGTAGACGCACACACTCCTCTGGAAGGGGCTCTCCCTGAGACCGACATTTGGATGCGTAAATGCGCCGCACCGTTCGTCGACCTCCAGTGCACCGCTTGGTCCGCTTCCTCCTGCTAGCAGCGCTGCCTGCATGCGGTATGGGGCCAAACAGCGTGTTATTCGCTTAGTACCTCACATCGCAGACCTGCAGTCTATGACTCGCCAAGGCAAATCTTACGTTCCGGAGCTCTAGAGAGCGGCGCTGTACCCTAGGCATCAACAGAGACCGCCGGTTCGGATCGTTTTTGCTTGGTAGAAGCGTGGCAACACCATATGCAGTCTGCGGCAGCTGACGCACCAGCCGCCAATGGATGCAACCCCTTTCACCTAGATTGTACAGGCCCATAGCTCTGCACAACATAATCTGTGTTCCCTTGTGTTTCTTTTGAAAGCCGTATGGTGTAGTCGTTTCTTGTGAGGGGCACAAATTAAGCTCTTCACAAGAACTAGTCAGCTGACTTGTGAGGGCCTGAAGCGTTGTGAGAAAAATATTCAGTCGTCAGCCACCATCCTCTGGTATACGCCTGCGGTGAGACGAAACTTGCGGTCCCCAATATTCCGCTATCGCCTTGTAATATAGTGAAAGTACTGTTGCGCTACTTAACGGCCTGTGTGATGCGGTACCGGGGAAGATGGCAGCTCTTCTGGAAGACCGGCGAAACTGTCCACGGCAATTGTTTCCACTTCAAACTGAAAATGACAGCTCCTTGGCGATTCCACGGAAGGCCGCCCCCTCTTCTTCCTTGGGGCACAGCAAGCGTGACGTAGAAGGCGTGAAAAAAAACCAGTCATCCGCGCAAAAAACTGCTGCCAAACAAGGTGAAACGCGTTGTGGAAATGCAGATCCCACGCTGGGCGCTCCGGCTGCAGGGCATTCAACGGTCTCACACAACTGGGTGGTTTCGCCCAATCAAAGCTCAATTCAAAACTGCCCCGCAGGACCCGCTGCAAAGGACCTCTCACACTCCAGTACGTAGTTTTACAGGCAGACGTACATACGCAGTGCTACAGTCTGACCAGCTGTCACCTGCTATCCCCTTTTCCGGCAAAGCTGAAGACATCCCGACAGGCGTCAACACGGTACTGTGTGAAAAGGGGCGTATGCGATTTACAGTGACGTCAACAAAGCCACGGTCAGGCTTCAGTGCTCTTAAAGAACACTCTCCAGTATTTTACCCAGTATGTCACACGTATTTGTGAGGGGTTGATTGCGAAGCACGGCCTTCATGGCACGTATTCTGCGAGGGCAAGACAACAGCTTTTTCACTCCGTAGGTGTGGGTGCTTGCAGCCGCAAGGGAACAAGAAAACGCTACCGTCACTGATCTATGTGTCAAGCTGCTTGTTGATGGATGCGTCCAAACCTTCGTCGATGTGTTCGAAATGTCCAAAACTTTGCGTCACGAAGGAGAGACAGCGAGTAACCAAGAGTTCAACGAGGAGGTGCTGACAGGAGACAGAAGCACATTGTCTTCAGCACGTGAGAGTACAGTGGCGAGCACCAACAGCTCTATGGCTCAACAATGTTATCAAAAGTGAGAGGGGCCTCGCCCGGATGCATGTTTTGTTGACTCGTACGCGATCTAGCGAAGCAGGTTGTCTTTCCATGGTATTATTGCGTTGAGCTGATGTGCTTTTCATTACTAAAATGCTTTGTCCTCATCAGATAATGTTCCTTCTTCTGGTCAAAAGCGGCAGATGGGACATCTTCAATTAAAATGCCATCTGGAGCACATAAGTTCGACGATGGCTGATGCAGAGAATGCTGTGTGGGAGGAATGCTGGGAGAAGGCACTCAGCTTGTACCACGAGGTGGCCTCCTACTTCGTATCTTCGAAAAAGTGGTTACTTGCTCTCCACTTCCTGCAACGTTGCGTAACCATCTCTGAGGAAACAGAGAAATTGCCGGAGGTAGCGGTAATATTTCGGGAAATCGGTACGTGGCCTCTCATGTCAGACCAGCGCACGTTCAATCACCCGGTATACACGCTGAACGCCTGTGCAACCGAGCCGAACTTCAGCCGCGGTTTGTTCGCGTAACGAATAGTCTGAGAGTTCTATTGCGCGGCCGCTGGCTTCGAGGTGACGTGCACAAAAACCAAGGGAAGTGGGAAGACGCATGTGAAGCATACAAGACATCTCTATCCATATCCACGCAACTGGCGTCAACTACTGAAGAACAGAATGCTGCGGAGGCGCTTGCAGTCGGCTGCGCAGAATTAGCACGTCAGAAAATAAGGGTAAGACACCTTATTCTGCCCGAGTGTGAAGGCCTCAACAAGGCCTACTCGAGTAAACAGCAGGTGCTGCACCTGCGCACAGCTCACAAAATCCGGCTCTGCGCGTGCACTCAAAGTCATCTCTTGACGTAGTCGAGCTCGCCAGCTCACCAAATGGATTCGGGGCGCCTCTCAAGATCTTGCGGTTATCTGGTCAACATGCACACTAGCAGAGAGTGCGTGCAACAAGCAAAAAGCCCAACGTGGGGGTGTGCCAGTGTGAAATCGTTTCCCATTAAAGCTGACGATATTAACGCTGTTGCACGCTCCTTAAGCCACGTGCATCGCCTTGTGCCCACTTCTGTAAGGCTTCAGAGTGCCGTGGCCTTTCAACAGCCTGTAGGCGTCATCGAGAAAATTAAGCTCTACTGTGACCACAATGTGTATGATGGTCTTCCTTCGAGGTCAAATTCGTAGAATAATCTTCTAGAAGAAGCTGAACATCTGCTACAGGAGAGTCTTCGCTGCGCCAAAACTAGTGCGAATGCTCGTCTTGAGTGTGAAGCGCTGCATTGTCTCGGAGGTCTTATGTGCCGACTTGGTGCGTCGTCACTCAGCGCCTACAGGTGGCAGTCGTGCGAACGCACTGCTACACGGTTTAACCTTTCTACAGCATTGCGCCTGAGAGATAGGCATCCTTTTAGCCGGTTGACATCACTCTTTGAAAGTGCCATTGTACGCAGGTAAATACGAGGACGCTGTCACTGCGCATGAAAAGTGCGTAGAGCGGAGCAGGTCGGTGCTGCAGTCGAGTAGTGGGAAAAGTTTTTCTGCGAACATACACCAGTATTCCAATGCGTTGTGACCCGTCGGTGAGAACTTGCACGTCCTAAACCACCGTCACAATATAGATCCAGCACCGATTTTGAACCCGAAGACGCCGGAGCTGCCTACACTTGTTTCGTAAGTTGAAAGGGCGCCATTATAGACAAAAAACGGGGGCTCCTGAACATGCCACCTCAGCCCACCCAAGGAAAAGAAAACGTTCCTTTCGGCACTTCAGAGAGCGATTTATAAGCACACCAGCGTGAGTGTCGTTTAATCTGTCTCTGTCCCTCTTCTCTTCCCTTCTGTCCCTCTCTCGCTCGCACGGTGTGACCTGAGCCGCAAACGAGCTGTTCACGCACATCACGCGACATGTCTCTCAAATGTGTGTTTTCCATAATAGAAAGGCAGGAGATCAGGGGCGAGAAAATGAGGCCCGTGCTGCACTAGCCAAGGCGCTACGCAACGCCGGTCGTCTCGATGTGAGGCCAGTTCTGCTGAACGCCACTGACTGAAGAACCCTCGAAGACGGGCCAGTACTGCTGAGCGCCACTGACTGAAGAACCCTCGAATACGCGTAGACAGCAGATAGACGCACCACGCCACACAGCGCGTGTGTGCTGGCGTGTCTCTTAATGTACAGGAGGCCGTCCAGGAACTCGAGCGGCTACTGCGTGTGGCGGAGGAAGCAGTAAGAACTACATAGTAGACCGAATAGCTTGTCCAATTCCGCGTCTGCAGTTGTAATGAAGGTACGACGCCTACAGTGACTAGAGCAGTCAGATGCTTGCATCAGCTTGCCCTGAACCTGCGACCACAAATGTGCTGGTATGTACACAGCAAGACTCTCGAGCGCAGGCGGCAGCCTGCATGAGCTTGGGGTCATTATACAGTGGGGAAGGCGACAGCGTGCGCGCTCTCGAGATGTTCAAAAAATACTTCGATGTTACCACGTAAGTAATAGATACGTTGCAATGAGGTGCACGTCTTCCACATGCTAGCTATAGAACAAATTTTACAATTTCCGGTACTCGAACTTTGCCGCTGCTCTGCCGATCTGCTCAGAGTAGGCTCAAAGCGGGAAATTAATGTGGACAGAAGGTTTCTACTATTACTTGCAGCGCCATCGGGGATAGTCTCCCTCTAGAAGAAGCCCGAATTATGCTGGGAATTTCACGGGCGAATTGCAGTTTGGAAGAATACAAGGAGTTGTTCCGTCGCGACGTAGGGGATCTGCTGGCGTGGAAAAGCCTCAGAACAATGAGGACGTCGGATTGTCACAAACGTGTCCCGGCGGGCGACGGAGTCGATATTCAAGAAAAACGCGCCACCCCATCTGTCCTGCAACGGGAGGACAGCCCACGTGGGCTGTAAGGCCGAGTACAACCATAATCAGACACCAGGTTGCTCACACAGTTAGCACGTAGTTACCCGTCCCGTCTTGAGTACGAGTTAGGGATCTCTTGGATCGTTTCACTCCTCAGCAGGCTCCGAAACCTGTTCAGAGTAGTGTAGGAGGCCTTCCGATGTCTTTGTGTTGAGTGTCACCGAGCCGTGCCGGACTGTAACAACTGCGAAGTTGCACAGCGCCGTACGGGTCTGCTTTCGGTAGCGGGTCACTGCGACGTCCGCAGACGCACTTCGCATCGTGGCATAGCTTAGCTTTGTAAGCATCGGCCTGCATCAGCAGAGACAGCACCATATGCACCTTCGCATGCTTCTATTTCGGAGGAATTTTCACCAGGTTTCGGAAAAGCCATCACACTCAGCGGACTTCCCTGTGTAGTGAATGCCGTTTACCCGCCGGATGGCGCCTGGGAGATTCTCCAGTGAAGTTGCGTTATTTTACAGCGCAAAACAATCAGGTGAACGCGCCTCTCAGTCAATCTGATACTGTGCTCCTCAGCAACGACATGTAGATTTATAGCTACAGTTATGTGACCCTCTTCAGTACCATTCCGCCACGTAGGAAAGGTAAAAGAGGCCGAGAAGAGAAACTCAAGTGGCGCTGTACGCACTCATTGCAGTGCGCCGTCTTCTGCATATGCACACGTGTGAAACCGATTGAACCTAGCTGCGATACATATACAGACGCGTTTTCTAAGAGAAGACCTTAACGGTATACCACTTGCAAATCAAAGGCGAGCGGGTTCTTCACCGAATCCATTCGAGCAGACATCAGCTCTCAAGGCTGTGGGTGCACAGAAGAAATCCAATGAACGTCCTCTGAGCGGCAGCTTTGGCAAGTATCCAAAACGAAGGCATTACCGCCGTGTCGCGGAGTGCTGCGCAATCGTTAATTTCCTGCAGGAGAGAGAAGGCAGGCAGAACGGTAGTTATCACCAGTTTCTCAACTTAAAGGCAGCGTTTGTTCCAGATGTTGTCTAACTTTTGCAGTCTGCATGGGTGGTTTCCTTTAACGGCAGGCACCGTACAATCACACCGGCAAGGATCGCACCGTCTGCTTCTTTCGGGCTGACAGTGAACGGGACACATCTGCGGGCTGTTTTTGCTCACCGGTCGACCCCTTAGCCAGTGAGGTTGCAGCATCCTATGGATCTCCAGTTGTTCCTAAACGTTTGTGTCGAATGGGGGATTTGTCAATAGTGGACGAAGTTTTGCTGCCACAAGTAAAATTGAGTACTGCTCTTCGGTAGCAAAAAGCCATTTCGCGTAGTTTCGTCCGCCCAGCTTCGCCGGCTCAAGTTGTTCCTTGGACCGTCTTTTTGAGTCTGCCGTCTTTCTCTGCTCGGAGTTTGGCAACGGCGGACTTGTGCGGCTAGGGGCTGTCCACTCAAAAAACGGGATGCTGACAACGTGCCACCCTGTCTGTTCGAGGAGTTGCCTCTTAAACTGCGTGAGTGCCGTCGGAAGCTGTTCCCGTCCAGAAGAAGATGATAATTGTACGCCACCTAGCTCCACTGCTCTGTCTTGGCTCCCCCTTTCAGCTGCGGGCGAGGACACAAGGGCAGTGACGTAGTGCGTAGGGCCGTCGACCTCCACGGCAATAGGCCTCCCATCAGCCGCGCGCTGAAAAAAAAAAGAACTAAAGTGCACGCCACTCTATAGCACAGTAATCATTCCTTAAGCTCGAGAGGCCAAACCCGGCTCGATCACTAGCCTGTACAACCGCACCTACGTGAACACGCTTCTGTAAAACCTTACGCAAACGCGTAGCCTACCTGGTCTAGAACGATGTCGACGGAAAGCCCAGTAGCGGTCCACACCTCGTTCTGGTGAGGAATATGCAAGGTCCGCGATAAAACTCCACTCACGGCCTGATGCGAATCAAGTCAGACGCACAAAGTCGTCAAGACATATCATTTCGTAGTAGTAAGCTACGCGTGGCGCATTTTGAAAGTTTTCTGATATGAAACGCTCACTTTGTGGAGTCCCGACGAACGTTTGCCGATGTAGTGTTTTACAATCCAGCGGAGAATTTGCGGCCACCATCCACTACTTTCCGAGGGGACACCTAAGTAGTGCACCTTTCTTCGTGACCGTTTTGCCTTGGTACGCTTGCCCGCTTCGCGCTCCAACGAGGTGACCGATGAGTCAAGCTGTACGTGCTTGGGCAGCAGCTCATGGTCAATTCCTTGCATCTCTTTTTCCGCTGCTGTAGTGCCCCCTGTCCTGGCCTCACTTAGCGTGTGCAACAAGTGAATCTGCAATAATGCTTGACAGACATGGAGGCCTCCCACAGATGTGGCGGAGTGCGTCTTCATGCGCATCTGGAGCGTAAAGTTTTTATCAAAAAATTCTGTGTCAAGAGAGTAAAGGGGCACTGGTGCTAGACTGCCGAGCTGAAACTCCGGAACTGAAAAAAGAAAGGATCGAGGTAGCCCAGACAAAAGAACGCGTGCGGATGGAACGTCTCACTGAAATCTTGAATTACCACACTGACGGTGATACCAGCCAACGAACATCGAGAGAGGACTTCTCGAGACCAAAAAACGTACTTTGTTAAGTGTGTCGATAAGCCCCACGGGAGCATACCCATTTGTCTCGAGCTTGGCAAGTTGCTCTTCCAGGGTGTCGCTCCAGTCTTTGCCATTCGGCCGCAATTTCAGCAACAAAGGAGCGCCCTCCGTCATGCAACGGTGCACGATGTTGTCATATACTCTCCTTGCTCTGGATTCTTCTGCAAGTTCCTGCCTACTGGACGACTTGGAAGCCCCCAAGATCTCGGCTGTGGATTTTTCGTGTGTCACAAGATTATCGTTGCTTCCCCGGTCGCGCTGATAGAACGACGGGATATCACTGATAGGTGTTGCATTCATGGAAAAGCGAAGAATGCGCACGACGTGGGTGAGAGGCGCATCCTGAACGAGGCATTCGACAAATAGTAGAAGCTCCCGTTTTAAACTTATTAGAGCTTCTTGTGGCTGATATGCAGCCGCGTCGGCTAAAAGAAGTAGTGAAGGCCAAATGTCAACATTGCCGCACCCGCTCGTCGGAATATGACAACAGCGTCCGCCCCATCGACCGGGTAGCACGTGTGCTGCTGTGTCTTGCAGATGACTACCCGAATTCCTTGAAGTATCATCCCCTGTGGGCGGCTCTCCGTCCCTTGAGGGAGCTCTCTGTCGGTGCCAACGAATGGAAACCGAAATAGCGTTTAGAAGAGGAGCGTAATGCACACGGGCCTGGCGAAGGAGATGTACTATATACGCCAACGAAGGCAACGAAGGGAAAGACAGAAAAGGGAGCGTCTCCCGTTGAGAAGAACTGCGACCGGAAGAGGCCTGTGGTGTTTTATATGTCGCGGCATCGATAAGCGAATTCAAGGCACCGAGGACGGCCTGAAGAAAGAAGAAAAAAACGCACATCTTCACAGCACGCCGAACGATCATCGTATCGAGTCAAATTTAGACTATAGCTGGGACGCGCTTGCGCTACGATCTCGTGTACTGTTGCATTTGCGTGAAAGGTTTCGGCGTCACCAGGCAGCCCCTGCGTGAAACGGGTTTGCTGAAGTCTCCTGGGAGAACAAACAAGCTCACTTCTATTCGGGACAGACGACACGAACTTCCACATTCGCCGTCTTCTGGATACATCTTGATTAGTGTATCAAGCGACAAAATAAGGAGCCGGTACACCTCTGCTGAGGTAGCCGTAGCATCAGGATGGCCGGTAGAGAATTGTTTGGAGTGACTTGAATAAACAGATTCATCCTTTAATCTGTACAAAAAAGCGAATGGAAGTGTAACGCAAGGCAGACGATCAGTAGCGCCTCGTGAGGCGGCGCTTGTGCCGTTGGAAGACGTGGTTGCGTTGCGGTCACGTATAAGAGACAAAAGACTTATCAGGTGATAATGCTCATTTGCTAGTGGCGAAAGCATTCGGTCGTTTTCGTGTCCGACGTTACCTGGAAACCTCTTGCTGAAGAAGATCAAAGACTGCATCACTCAGTTCCTCCAGCGCCTGCTTGGCTAACTTTGCAGAATGGTTATCTTGCTCGCCAACGGACTTGGGAACCCCAAGCGTTTCCTGACAAGTATGCCCTCTACGCGGTACACTGGCGCGTTCTCCGTGCTTGGGCTGCTGCAAACTTGTGGCTATCCATATCAGCCAAGCCGCTTTCGCTAGTCTAGTAAGCCTCGTGCTTCTGTTCTGCGCGTCATTTAACGTGAACGGAATCACTCTTTCCCTCGTAGTGCCTTCGACCGGATGACCCATTTCTGCTATCACCTCACCACGCTGCAAAATCGTTTGTTCGCTCTCCTGTTTTCTGACGTTGTCTTTCGTCTGAGCAGGGCTTGAGGAAACTTGAGAGACGTCTGCTGCGCGAGTGGCTGTTAGATGACCTCGAGCAGCGGTCGCAAGCATCTGGGCGAGAGAAGCCCTAGCGCGCGCCGGCGCATCCCGAGAGTTGGCCAAGAAGGATAACAGTGCAAAGTAGGCCAAAGGGCCGTCGCTGACCTGTGCGGCTGCGGTGGCAATGCATTGCTGCGCACCGTCCCCTAGCAAGCCGGACCCGGCAGCTGCAACTGCGCCATAAATCCAATCAACTGAATTCATCCCGCGGGCGGCGGCCGCGCATGAGGACAGATCGCCAGTTTTGTCGCTGTGATTGCTCTTTATATAACCCGCTGCAGTCCGTGAGGCAGCAGCCGTTCTACCGAATGTGGGACGACCAGGCGCGGCGGAGTGCGCCGCCCCTTCCCCACGTAAATTCTTTTGTAAATCAGCCTGGCTGGCCCGTACGGCGGAAGCTGCTAACTCGTCTAAAAACTCGACAACTGTAGTGAAGACTGTACGATAGGCGGCCAGCCTATTTTCGAACTTCTCTTCACACCTTACGAGATCTTCTCTGTCGACAGCTTTGTCACGCGAAGTATTCCAGTGGTCTGCAGGACGACTTACTGTACTGTCTGTTGTACTGTTTGCAGTCTGCGAGGAAGCCTCTTGTGATGCCGAATACGCCGCAGCTACGTTTCCACTCGGAAGCCCTATGGCTTCTCCTTGAAGCGTGACGGCTCTCCAAAATCGCGCTATTCTCCCAGGAGAGCACCGAACCTGTGCAATGATCGTTTTCTGCAGGTCAAGCAGCGTCTCCTGCAGGCGCTTGCTTTTCCTCTGCGTACGCGTGAAACTTCTCGCAAGCAACTTGTTTCCGTCACCCTCCTGAAGTCTACTTTTCTCCACTAAGCTTGTTTTCTGACCCTCGCGCCTGTGTTGCTTCACGGCATCGGGTAAACTGGCGAGAGCGTCACCGGGGGCGCTTCCTACACGGAGCAAACCTCCCACGGAAAAAACTCCTCCTCCTGCAAATTGCTGAGGCTGGCAGAGTCTCGCATATTCCACGTTCTCCGCAATTTCTGAGAAGAGTGCGGCAGCACGGTGAGAACCTAGTCGAGGTGCCCACTGCGGAGCTAGCGGTAGCAGGCGCCGAAGCAACACCGTTAAGTTCGATATATATACTTCAGCAAGAGGAGACGCTTCCGCGTGAAGGCGTGTTTGTGGCGAGTGAGACAGCATCACTTGTTGGCTCCTCACCGCATGCTCGTCTCCTCCAGTTCCCAGTATAACGAGAGCGGGCTGCAATAGGAAGGCAGCAGCATTGATAGGCAGCACTGCGACGGAAGCAAGTGCCCCTAGAATCCGTGCTCCGATAACTCTCATCGCTTGGGCAGCAGTCTCAAAATGGGCTTTTGCTGCTGAATGTCCCCTCCTGCGGTAGAGAGCACTTCTAGCCTGTAGGGCTCTCAACTGAAAGGATACTTCCTCCAAACACGAACACGCAAGTTGCTGTACAACCACCAGCTGTCGCTTCTCTAGTTCCTTGCCCCAGTGTTTCTGGGGAAACTTGTTAAGAGAGTTTGCCAAATGGCCAGTCTCAGGCTCAACGCTGGCAGCATAGATATTATCCTCTTCTTCAAAGAAGCCCTCGTCAAGTGAAAGTTGTTTTTCCACATCAACGAGCTCCAGCTTCTCTTCACCTGAAAATATCATTGAGTGCGCCCTGTTTTTCTTCTCCCAATTCTGCTGCGGCTCCTCCCTCTCCCCTGCACGACCTGTGTATCCCTCAAGCAGATCGGCAATTTCGCAAGCAATATCCACCAGTGCTTGTGTTACGTCCTCTGGATTGTCGCCGCCCCCAAGAAGGCGCAACGCTCCTGCCGCTGCTAACCAATCTCGTTTCGCCTTTACAAACGCTCGAAAACGTCTCCAGCCCCGCCACGACGCAGCGACAACGGAAGGGCGTCTCACCGCTAGTCTTCCCCCGCTGTCACCAGGTTTGTGACTATCTTTGTGAGTATCGGTAAAAAGACGTGCAGATTTAGCTGCGTCAGATTCAGCAAAAGACGTGTGCATACTTACACTGGGTGGAATATTGCAGGTTGAAGGATTATCGTCTGCGTTATTTTGTAAGCAAGACCGTTCCGCTGTCGTGAGAGTGCGCTGTTTCCGAACGAACTGCCGGCTTTCTGACTTGTAACTTGAATCAGTTCCTTGGGAAAGAGTAAAAGAAGTTGTTAGCGGCCCACTATGCGGGGTGTCAGCGCTCTGTTTTAGTAAACGCCTCGTCAGTGCTGCCGCAGCCGCGGCGAGTCCACAACTACATGAAGATTGTCCTCTTCTAGCATCAAGGTTGTCAGAAGAAGATTCGCTGTTGAATTTCATCCGCGTACACCGTATCGTACCACACACGTACGGTCTAGAGATTGCAGTCCCTCCTGCGCCAGAAATCAAGCTATCGTTGGTGGAGGACGCCCGCTTCCAAACAGAATTGGCGGAGGGCAACTCTAGCAATTGTGCTGCAGCCGTGCTGGCATGCACCAGCTGCGCGAGTGGAAGCATATCCCACTGTGTGAGCCCACTGTCTGTGGAGTGTTTCGGTGATTGATTCTCGCACGATTTTACGCTGGGCACCTCGGCAGAAGGGGAAAATTCTTGCCCCTGCGTGCGTGCTGACGCGTTCGGCCCCGTTCCTGAAGCATCTTTAATTGTCGGATGTGTGCCAACGGCACTGATAGTGCTTACGTTGGACTTCTTTGACTGGAGCGCGTCTTTGTTACTCGAAAGTGGTTGATTTAGGCCGTTCACGAGGAGCTGCGAACGACTGAGCAGCACACCGTTTGGGGCAGCAGCTGTCAACACAGGGGCGGCATTTGACAGGGCAGAAAAGCTTTTCTGTCCTCCAGATCCCATGCTCGGCTGACTGCTGAAAACAGCACTAATCGATTGAAGGTCCAGTGTGTCCGGGTAATCGCCAATCTCTGTTCGTCCCAAGGCAGCCTTCCACCGCTGCAGAGCACATAGTGCATGCGCTGCATCACTTGGAAAAGCAGCGAGCAGCTCAGCGTGCTCTGTTGCAGACTGTACAAGAGAGAAATGCATCGAAGGAGGGTGAAAGGCAATGCGATGCCGGTGGTGCAGCATTAAAGCAAGCGACGCCGCCCGCGACCTCCGCACGAGCGGCTGCTGACTATATGAGACGTGGGCCCTATACGGCAACACTGTCAATTTAGTTCCCGTCCTGTGTAACGGTTGCAAAGAAGAGGAACGACCTCGGGGGTCGATGCCAGCGTCCCTCACCTTCGACGGCTTTTCACTGGTAAAAGGAGGTGTGCGCACGTCCGACTCAGACATTTGAGTCCGGACGCTCTCCTTCACCGGCTGCAACGCAATGCGATGGAGCGCGGATAGAAGGTGGGTCTGTGCACCCAGTGTCTGCAACAGTGGAAGTACGACGTTGTACATCCGGTCGTCAGTTTCTTCCAAGTGCAAGCAGACCCAGTCTGTGAGAGCTTCCCCCAGTTTTCTCGTTACAGTATTAAGCGTGACGCTTCCACGCTTCCCATCCTGCCATGTATGAGCGTCGGAAGAAGTGTCTTCTTTCCCGGCTGCATCATCTTTTGCACTTGGTCCCGACGAGTCCGCTGAGAAGCACACAGTGGGAGATTGACCACTGTCCCCTGCGGCAGAGGAATGTAAGGAATCCGCTAGAAGTTCATGAAATTCAAAGAGGAGACTTGGGAGTTGAGGATGACGTGGAGACAAGTCTTCAGACCGCAGCGTGGCGATGATCAGCTGAGCTGCCACCGCGAGCAATGTTCGTCGATTGAGTGTACAGCTTACGTTGGTGTGTCCCAGCATGTGCCGAAGTTTCGTATATGGAAAGTCCTGCTGACGCTGCTGTCTGCTGTGTTCCTGGGACGGCAGCGTCGCTGACGGGGT
Source organism: Sarcocystis neurona (assembly GCA_000727475.1). Classification (NCBI taxonomy): domain Eukaryota; phylum Apicomplexa; class Conoidasida; order Eucoccidiorida; family Sarcocystidae; genus Sarcocystis; species Sarcocystis neurona. The sequence goes on along the minus strand of KL647295.1, from coordinate 768,075 downwards.
AAGCTGTGCTTCCTCCCGGAAACTGTGGATGGAGTTTGTTTCTCGAAAGTCATTCTCTTGCGTGGGGCTATCAGGAAAAAGTTGCCGCAGGCGTCGCAACGCGAATAACAACAGACTAAGGCGTTTCACCCAATTCGTCAGTCTCAGGTGCTGATGCATCAGCTCCGACCCCACGGCTTCGCCCTCGGTGTCCGCCTCCGTGTTGGGAACGGATGCGGTAGAGGGGTCTGCTGCGCGTAACACATGTGCCTCGCTCTGTGCTGCAGATTGTCCCTGCGGGACAGCGCGTTGTTTCGGCCGTTGCGGACTTAACTCGACGACAGCATCAATATGTGCTGCAGCATTCGTGAGAAGAAAGATGGTCAATCTTTCCAGAAGGAAAAAAACTTCCCGCATTATTTGTCCTGTGTCGTCGGCATTCACAAACCATAAGGTCGGTGAATCGGCTACTGCTGCTGAATCCTGGCGGAAGTCCAGTTGCTGCTGATGCTGCACACGGTCTTCTTCGATTGTCATACAAGACAGCAACAAAGACTGAGCGTGTTGTATTGCCCAGTCGCGCTGAGGCCTGGGAATCCGGGCGGTGGTACGGAGAGCTTTTTCCAAATCTTCTTTAAGCTGGACTGCCGCCTGTCTTTTGACTCTCCACAGGTCGCTCAAGTCAAAGAGCGTTTTTTTCAATAGGTCACCATCATCCTGCATAAGTTTGAAACCTATTTTCTTCTCCGGCGTGTCGATCTGGCTTGTAAGAGAGAAAAGGCACTGCTGCTGTAACATAGCCAGAACCGCCCAAACGCGGCTGTGCAGCTCCCCTGTTTTCTGCAGTTCACCCGGTCCATGAAATAGAAAGGCCTCTGCCCCTTTACTTTGTGCAGCCTCCTCATTCATGTTGCAGTCGCCCTTCTGAGCGGTCGTTTCCCTGCTGTGCATTCGCAGTGCGTCCAGCGCGCGTCGAATCGCATTTAGTAGAAGGGTAGGTTGCCGCCAGCGCAATATCAAAGCAGAAAGCAACAGCATGCTAAGCGGTGCCATTCCCATGTGGGCTATCTGTTTTTCAAGCTTCTCGCCGACTGCTGCGAGAAATGCCTTTTCCACCGGTGAAAGCCATACGGGTTTTTCGTAGGTCAGCGATTCCTCTGTTTCGTGTTCAAGTAAACCGAAGGTTTCATTCTGTGTGCACCGGCCAAAGGTGCGGGTTTCCACATCCATCATATCTGACACGGCACTCTTAACAGCCTCACAGTTCTCTTTTCTCTCGCCCGTGTTCGCGTTCTGTCCCTGGCAGAATTGTTGGCGTTGTCCGGCTGTTATCGCCACAGCCCACAGGGCCACAACTAATGTTTGAACGTTACAGTTGTCCGCTTCCTCTGTGAGGCGTTGCAAAAGAGCAGAAAACATGCGATACTCTTTCTCGCGCAGTTCCTCTTCATCCCTTACTTTACCTGGAGAATCCGTATTTCCTTTGTCTGATAAGGCTTCAACGTTTTGCCATATTTCCCGTGACGAATACGAACTCGACGTCGATTTAGCTGAACTGTCTGCTTTGTGCTGTTTGAAAAAGTCAAGTCTGTTCACGTGTCTCTTGTCAGAAGCTGCTCTTTCCTGCGCGCCGCCGGGCTCCGACAGTGCGGCATCAGTCTTGACGAGCTCGTTGATCAGTGACGGCGATCGACAAGGTGTGCTGGCTGTCCAGCCGAGTACGGCAAGCGAGTATAGCGCGACAGACGCATCTAGTCCACTCAGCGAAGGTGCCTTGCGCAGCAAACTTGATGAAACGCCTCGTCGGATGTCTTGAAGGGCTGTGTCGGCAGCTTGAGTCCACGAGGAAGTGTCCCAATCCGGCGACCCGCTGTCGGACGCTGTGGTTGAAAAACTTTTCCCAGCAAGAACATGCAAAGCTGCTGAAAGTTCAGCGCCCGAAAGGCAGTCAGCACGTGTAAGTTCCGCAAGACGCTGAAGAAGCAGCACAGTTATGTTCCTGCGGAGAGCGAGAAATGTTTGACGGGGTGTTGCAGCGTTTTGAATGCCAGCGTCTCTCGCTCCTGCCAGCCAAGGCGTGCCACGCGCGTGTAACGATGATTGCTGTAACGGTTGTAGGCGAACAGACTGGGCTCCATTCTCCATAGCGCCCCGCTGATCGAAGAAATGGAGTTTTTCTAGCGCCCACATTACTCTTGTCACTTGCTGACCCATAGTAGGGATTCTGGTTGCAACAGCCTGAAGGAGTAGGTGCATTCGCGGATCGTACAATAGAGCCCTTCCATCTTTTTTGGGGGCCTCAATATGTGAGTCGCTGCTTTGGCTGCCGGACGTGCCGCGGTCGTCGTGTTGCCGTCGTTGCAGTAAGGCCAAACGATGAAGCGCGCTTGCCAGCGTCAGATCATCTAAACACATTGCAAGCGGGTCAACGCCTGCGTGGGCCGATGACCCCTCCAGCACTTCTTGGAAGTCCTTTGACGGTGGCACCTTACCTTCCTGTCTAGAATCTTTCACTATAGTGTCAGTGGTGTTCAAACGCCACGCTGAAAGCTGCCGCAGTTCCACGTTAGACACCACAGCAGACAGCAATTCGTCCGCTGTATTTACGGCCTGGACTGCGCGGCGAATGGAACAGTTGGCGTGCATTGCTTTCACCCTAAAAAGTAGAGTTCCATCGAGCAAATGCCGTCTCCAACGAAGTCTCTCTTCTTCGGATGGGTTACTCGAGTGCGTAGCGCAGGGTCGGACGCTCACAGAAGTTGAAGTTCGTCTGTTGCTGACAACAGTGCTTTGCGACGTGCTCTTTGACTCACTGTTGTCTAGGTCGGCTATTCGGGTAGTTGTTTTCTTTCCAAAAGCGTCACCATCCTGTTCCACTTCTTTGTAGACGGTATCGTCTCCCGAACGAACAATCCTAGAGGGAGAAGTCTCGCAGAAGTTTACCAATATGCGCACGCACTCCACGAGACGGTCACCAGTAAGAGGACAATTCATTTTGAGAAGCACATTCAGCAATTCTTGGCTTTTTGCGAGCAACGCCATATGCGTAGGCGCCACAGACGTCGCTTCGAAACCCACAGTGCCGCTCAGAATTCTCTCGTCTCGCGACTGTAAATCTTTCTGTGTCTCTTTTTTCTTCCTCAGCTTTTGAAGAAGAGCTTCAAGTCGGTCGTGCAGTCTCTCCGCCATATTTTTGGAGACAGCCTGAACAAATTCTTCTCCCCTTCTCCATTCGCTTTCCTGTACTTTTTGCGCGAGACGGGCAACCTGCTCCGCTCCTCCCGCAAAAAGTTCCCTTTTTCCGGTCGTGCCGTCACGGTTAGCAGCTGCGTCCACGTGAATGGTACCACCGCCCTCAGTCATCTTTCGCAAGGCCTTGCTCGTCTCTAACAAACTGTTTAAGTTTATCAGAAGATCTGCAACTCCCACCAGATCATCGAAGCTGTCTTCATTCTGCTTGATGACCACGGCTGCAGCTACGACTAGTCTGGGGAGGAAAGTAACGAAGGAACGCAGCATCCTGCACCCCGTAGTTCGTCCAGTTTTTGTGTGGATCTTCGCCTGCAGTTTACAGAGCGACGACCCGTAGAAGTAGTTCAAAGCTTTAAGCAATCGAGACAACTCTACGCGTGCAGGCTCCACAGTTCCCATCCGTCTACTGAAGTAAGTCCCCAAGGCCTTAAGGAACACTTCGTCGTCTTCCACAGCAGTCTCTTTGGCATGCGACGACGCGCTCTCAATACCTGAGGAAGGTGCCGCATTGCCAGAGGGGCTTTCGTTTACGTTAGTGCAGAAACGTGTCGGCCGCCGTCCAGTTGTAAGCGCAATCTGTTCTTCTAGTCCTCCTGCCGGGAAGCCCGGTGAGACAGGCGATCTTTCTGGAGGAACTGGGTGACGCACCTGAGTCAGTTCCTCTTGTTGCTTTCTTAAATTGGCCAACGACAATACTAAGCGCACCAGTACTCTTGATTTGGCACCAGCTTTCGTGTCAGGCTTCCCCCGGATCGTAGGCGTGCCGTCGAGTATCTCTGACCCTTGGTCAACGAGAAGCCGTAGGAGGTACGACTGCAGTGTCTGCGTGGACACAAATTCGTTCCAAGCAGTACAAGCAGGGGTAAACCGAAATATGGCTATTATGTTCGAGGCGCGATCCGGGAGGCAGACGGCCAACCAAGGAATATGCTGCCCTCGCACAGTGTCGCAAAGCCCTACTACGGATCTCTGGCGTGTTCCATGCCCACGTCACCGCTACAGCATCTGCCACACACAAACCCACTCGATCTTTCCTCATACGTCTACGCGCTCCAAGTGCAGCTGGTTTCCTACTGTTATGTTGTCCTTAGGTGAGTATACACATGCGTATGTAAAAAGATAGATCATGTCTACTAACGCCACGTCCATCCGGAAGCATACGCACTCACCCGTACGAAATCCCCATCCTGGGATCCCAGACGCATTTGCACCGCTGCCTTCGCGATGATTGCTGCAGTGGCCGCCGTGAACGGCTCTGCTCTCTGGTTTTCAGTACCGTTTGACGGGTCCCGTCCTCGTGAATCGTCCTCATCATTTTGCAAGTCTACAACTCTTGTGCCACTCTCCTTCCCAGCAGCTGCGGATTCCTGCTCGCCCTTGAGACTTCGTTCAGGGACGGTCTTCAGACGCTTGATAGTGTAACATGTCAATGCTTCGCGCAAAGGGTGATGCTGAAGCATGGCCACAGATGTCCACAGTCGCCCTGCGTATTACACACAGTCAGTCACAGCACCCGCAGTGTGTGCAATGTAATTAGTTTCTCAGCCGATTCACTCAAGACGGAAGAGCACAACGGGCGAGTTCGTAGGCGCGCGGCTACCTACTACATGGAGGTCGCACCCGCGGTGGAAATTGACCCTCCTGGAAGTCGCAATTGATGACATCTGCTTACACAACTGGAAAAGAGAAGCTGTTGAGCGTGATTCGTCTGACGCAAAGGCCACGCCGCTCGGGCGCACAACTCGGGAGAATAACGTAGGTGTGAAGTCAGTAGTTGCCAGAGCTCCACACACACTCGCGCCACCACCGGGCGGTTTCCTTCAAGGTCAGTACATCTCCTTGGTGCCAGGAATCTCGTAATGTGTGAAGAAGCGTACCTACAGTAACATCCTTAAGACGTTCAAGTAACCGAGTCGGCTTCACACTAAAGTTCTCCAGAGTGCCCGTGCCGAAAGCTTTTGCTGCAATCACGGCCCCCGTCCGGTGGAGCAGGTCTGGAGCGGACCGAATTCTGAGGGTGGCAAGCGCGTGCAGCAGCGCAGCTGCTTCCGACGCGCGCAGCGAATCAATCTTGGCTGGTAACGCATTCAAGATATCCTGTAAACGCAGTTCATTGAAGCAGCGTGCATAAGAGTAACTCAGTACAGCTGTGGTTAGAATGACGGAAGAGGTGGGCCTAAGCTCTCGTCAGTCGCAAGATACCTTCGGACTGTCACCGAAAATGTGCGCGGTCCGTTGCACGTCAGCATAAGTGCTACGCCCGTTGAATGTAGGCAGCGAGTCATAACGCTACCTGTCTTCGGTGTTTGGTGCGTGGATCCGTCCTTCACACAGACGAGCGTTGTGCAACCGTTACGCAGCCTCAACGAAGTATAAATACCCAAAAGGAGTCGAACTTTTTCAGAATGTGTGAATGACGTGCTTTTCATACACACGCGGCACACTCATTCCCTTTGCATGTTCTCCACAATTTTGTCCTGCCAGGTTCACTCGTGTGGGCAAGACTTATGGACACCACGGCCTGTTTCGCAGAATGTGGACAATCAACTCCCAAAGACACGTGCTTCAGGGTCTTCTTTTGCAGGGCCCCCGAGTCGGTTTCGCTTGAGCAACCAATGTCGAGCGGAAGGTGTTGTGCGGCCTTGCTCCACAGAATCCCTGACCAGTCCAGAGAGAGGCCCCCCTACGCAGGCTCAACTCCCCAAAGCCTGGTCGTGAAGACTGATCTTTCCAAACAACCCCTGAAAGGCCGCGTGGTTTGGCAGAAAAGCGTACCTTGAAAATTGGATGTTTCTTCAATTCGGCTCGTCGTTGCAGCTTTACGCTGTCTGGCACCCGAGTTGAGGTGTCAAACGGACGTCTATTCCGCTCGCTTCCACAAACGCTGCTGCCTACTCCATCTACTCGTATACTTTTCCGCTCCAGAGTTGATTCACTCGTCCGCAGTGGCTCTTCGTTCTGTCGCTCAGCAGTCGCGCAAAGGAAGGCTAAACGCTGGACAACGCCGACAAGACCTGCACCGCTTAACAGCTGAATGTTACGACGACGTAGAAGCCGCCAGACATCGGACACGCTATTTGATTGCAGCAACAAATGGATAAGCCGTCTGTCTCGGCGTCTTCCGTCGTCTCCAGCTCCAGCTGTTTCCCGATTTGCAGAGTCCTCAAGTTTGCCACCGTCGGGCTGTACAGGTCGGCTAGTCTGCACAGACATTTGAACACCTTGTGTAGCAGCAGTGCTGTTGTGGCCGCAATCCTGTCTCCTGGGTAAAACTTCTACCACCACCTGCGCGAGCTGGTCCTGCTCGTTTTGTAGAGGCTTCTGCAGCCAGTCTTGCTCTGTTCCGTCCAGCTGTGTCTCCCGTTTTCTCTTGAGTTGCGCACGAACCAGTCTTCTGTCAGCAACTGTGTGCCGCCCAGTGGCGCCGCGCTGTCTTTTTTCGACCGCAGACCGAGTTGGCGAGGACTCCCGATTGCTGCCACTTTTTTCGGAACGACACAATTCACTCTCGTGCAGCCGCTCTGGCAAGGCAGGCACTGAAGTGGGAGTCTCGGTGCCGGCTTCCTGCCGGAAGTCGTGGTGAGTAATTGATATCTGTGGCGAAGAGGTGGCACCGGTACGAACGGAGGCGCAGACCTGCAGTGCCCTTACGGTTCCACCTGCACGTTGGCACCCCTTGAGGACCGTTGAAGCTTGTTCTTGTGGATTTCCCTGCTCACCTGCCGTCACCCCAGGCGAACGTTCCTGGGCTAGGCGCTCGCCGTTTCGGCATCCGTGACGCTGCTGCTCACGTTTTCGCTTTTTCAGGCCAAGTTCGTAGAAGTCTGCAGTTGGCCGAGGCGGGTTCGCGTGATGCCCATGCTGATCAGGCTGCTGCAGAGCTCGTGACTGGCAATCGTCGTTCACCAAGCTTTGCCGTTGCAATGGATTCCGCGCCCCCGCCGTAAACGCGTGCGTTTCGAGGCACAGCTGCGACTCCACCTGGCTAGCCATTCTTTCAAATGCTTCTTGCTCTCGGTTTTCTGCATCTTGGAGCGCAGCGTCGTCATTCCAGTCAGTCTGTAAACCTTTGGCAAACGCTTTCGTGGCAGTCAAGCAATTCGTTTCAGAAACTCCCTGGGTTTCAGCATGTCCCCCATGCTGCAATGTTTGAATGCTGGCGCACCAAGCGCTGTTCGCCGGGTGTGACTGGTGGAATCGCGTGTCAGGAAGATTGTGGCCACGAGGGCAATCCAGGAGAGAGCAGCCCGCCCTTTGAGCTGCAGTGCCCTTATACCGATGTCTCTCAGGATTTATGCAGAATTGCGCCCGCCTGGCGTTGCAGTGGCTGCTTAGCAATAGACAGCCTCCGGCAGTCTTCCCTTCCGCGCAAAATTTGGCAGGAGAATGACGGCCCGGCACTGAGTCGTTGTGGACTTCTCCGCCTAGTTGGTGGCTAAAACCGTCAGATACGTGCTTGAAGACTGCGTGCTTATGAGGGCTCACTGTTGGGCAAAAGCGAGACCACCTAGCAGACACCGAGTAGGGGGACAACCACCCAGATGGGAAGTGTTTCACAAATGAAACAGGAGCGAGGGACGACTGATGAGTAAGGTGCCTCACTGTGGCGTACCGAATGAAGCAAGAAATGCTAGACCAGGGGGGAAACGTGGATTGTCGTTTGTTCAACAAAACAGCGCGTCTTGTAGACACGTGAAAAGAGGATAGAGGTGGACACGACGGACACCGTAGCAGGCTCAGCCTTTGTGGCTTAAGTGGGGCACGTCTATTGGGTCGCGAGGGCACAGAAGCAGATAAACGGTATGCGGCTCTGTTATTCCGCAGGCCACAAAAATTTCCGTTGCGCTTTCCTCGATTTTCTCCTAGAGGGTGACTGCCTTCTCGAGCTGTCAGTGTTTCACCTCCAGTCAACAGCGTACAATGTAAAGCGTTTGAAGCGTAGAGAGCTGCAGGACACGCTGAAGGTGGGGTGAAACCAACGCACCAACTCTCACCAGCACACAAAAGGGACCGCCCAGCAGTTGAGGGGCCTGGTACGCAACCAACCGCAAGCCCACTGGCGTCTGCTTTGCTCTGGAAGGGGCACGCCCTCCAGATGGCTACAGTCCGCTGGGGAAGCAGCAGCAACAGCAGGAGAAAAACGCCACGGGCAAACCGCTCAAAGCGGGTATCACAGCCAGTAGAAAACTGCGGGGGGGTGCAGTCCAAAGGCCTCGCCCGTCTTTTCATTGCTTTCTTTTGTTAAGAGGTGTGTGGACGATGTCGCAGGTGCCCCACGGGCGTCTCCTCCTCCAGTCTGCATTCACAGTCCGAAAAATGGACGTTTCCATCGTCGTCGTCTCTGTCTCCCTCTTAACAGGGTTGTGAACCTCCTTTCGTCCGTGGATTTCCTCCCCAGTAACGAAGCATGAAGCCGGTTTTCCCCCGGTTCATCTGACTGCCGCCACATTTCTCCTGCGTCTTGCTCTCTCTCTTAACTCCACGCCACGTCCGCGCACACACACGGGCAGGATGGCGGTCGCAGACGGTGGAATCCATCACTCCGACGGGTAAGGGATGAAAGAAGCTACACCACGCACAAAATACAGACACGAGCACTTTGCTGAACACCGCAGCGCAGGAACTGGCAACCTCTGAGTTCTAGCTCTAAGTCGTTGACACTAAGTGCAGACGTGAAAACCGGAGGCGAGCCCTGCATTATACGGTCTGGCGACGGTGGCGTAGCAACGGCCCGTTCCTTGCAGGGCAGTGGTTTCTCGACACCTAGCTGCTATAACGTAGTTAAGCACCGAGGAATACTGCAAAGCGTGCACCCATTTTTTTTTTGGCTGCGTAACGCTCAACGGCATACATGTGTATCTGGAATACGTGCTCGAATATTCAATACGAGAGCACCTCGCTCTGCAGGTGCTAGGAAAAGGGGATTGATAGACGCACGGAAGTGGCACGTAATAGGGTTGATGCATGCCGAAAATCGCTCTTACACTGGGTACTACGCACGCGTGTTGCCAACGCGAATTGTACACAAACGTTGAAAATAGCGCATACATATCATCGCGCACATCAATCTAATATACGGCGAACACCTTCTGTCAGTCAATCTTGTTTAAGACCTACGTCTCGTCCTCGCTTGCATAGATATGTATGTTTGTTTGTCGGACGATCTTCTCTAAGACCTACATTTTATCCTCGTTTGCATATATGTGTATGTTTGTTCACTTTAGTACATCTATTTGTATACAACTGCATACGTCAAAGACAGGCGAAACTCTTCTCAGGGTCGCACACGGTTGGAAACAGCGTGTGCGTTGATGTACTTGCCTTAAAGTACCACTACGTGACGCCGACAGCGCGGACCAGTAGTCGTCAGCACCTGGGTAGGAAACACCAAACTCAGGCATCGAAGGCCGGCCGCGGTATAACACACCAAACATATATCATGAGTAAGTTCTAGCACTGCAAAAAAACGCAAAGTGTGTGAGCGGTATTTCTTGCCATTTACATGGTTAACACTTAAGGGATGGGCGAGAAAAGTACTTTCTCTGGATCCATGAGACAGCTACGAAACAATAAACGCAGGCGCACACAGTAATCATGTGTGGCTGCTCAGCGGATCAGCACGACAGACGTGATATGAGCAGGGGGAAGAGGGCACGCAATGCCGCGCACACTCTACATTTAATTGTGGACTCGGTATAGAGCGGCTTCACGCGACTTGACACCTCGCAGTCAGTGATACGGTAGGCCGCGATGTTCCGTTGGATGCAAAACAATAATACATAGATAGCATTACTGAGGTAAATGGCATCTATGCGGGCGTCTGCACATCCTCCCATTCACAGCGGAGACATCTTATACTATATGGGCAGGCTGTGGAGATACAGGGTGAAGCCAGCTCCGCGTCGGCAGACACGCACAACGCTGACTTGATCCCTACAAGAAGCTCTTACGAGCTGGCACCTATCAATTTATGGTGGACAGAAAGCACTTCCAAGTGAAGAGGCAGTTACTTGGTTTCCCTTGGAGTAACAAAGTGTGTACAAGCCATGTAACCATCCAGATGTACACACAGGGCAGCGAGACCAGCGGGAGGAGCTTCAGACCTACCGTGTCTCGGTGAAAAGTGTGAATGGTACTGTAAGGCGCGGACACAGTCCGTAGCTGGTTACCAGACGTCGTACAAATTTTAAGTCTTACGGTGTAATACAACTGCTTTCCGAGGATACTGCGCTGAATCGAGTGTATGCTCTTTATCACGCAAAAGACTTGCGAATGTCTAGTCTTGCCCTCTTGAGAGGCCGATTCTTCCGCCTCCACCTCCACCAGTACTCCTCCCTCGCACACACCCCTCGGCACGTTATCGCTGCCTTACTTCTCCACAGCATCTTAACAGTCCGCTTCTGTTACACAGCAAGATACGTCTAACGTGACCCCATACAGCGTGCGACCGGCGAAAAAGCGGAAAACAGCGGGAGCGTAAGACATGCGGGGGGGAGACAGCCACACCAGCAGCCGTTGTCATCACCAGTAACACCTGCGGCGTTCATTACACGCACGGCTGCATGCAACTGCGCTTGTAGACAAGAGACCGCCACCCCCAGCGCCAGCCAGCAACGAGGCGCAATTTGCCTGTACCAGAGAGCCAAAACGCCGTCCGGTGCCACGAGTACGTGTATACATGTCTGTATATTATTCCCTGCGCCTCAAACGCACACATCAGCGCGAAGGGGCAGGAAGAAGGTGCGCCCTGCCATTGTGCTAATGCGTTCACCAAAAGCTTAGGCGTCTTGTGCGTTATTACCGTTGCTGTCGGCACGGTCTTGGAGTGTGTGCTTGCTCCTGCAACGGTTAGTATCGGTGGGGCTCCATTTTGCTGTCTCTTTGCCTTCCATACGTGTGACTCCTTGTACGCACTTGAATCAATTTACTTTCTGGTTAAACCGGCAGCAGCACGCCACAGGCCGAACGAACTTCTTCCCCCTACGCGGTGTCGCCCGATCTACGTGCGAATCCACGGGGGCACATACGTCCGTCGTCTGGATCTGCACACCCACATATATTAGCCCTTGTGCGCTCAGCCAGTGAAGTACTCGTATCCTTTCGTGATACACGGTAAGCCGTAGTTGGTCACGTATGCGGACAAGCTCTAATGCTCTATCGAGTGCATACGTTGTGAGAACGACTTCCGCGCGCGATTATCCGGTTTCTTTGTCTCGTGATGTTACATTGAGCTCAATTAGTGGACCGTTTCCCGTTCCTGCATATTTAGGTGTTTCCGGTTGGTCCACACCCTGTAGGAGACCAAAGCTCTACACGCGGCCGCGGACGTTACGAAGCTGAAATTCTAGCAAGGTCTGCAGCTGTCTCTCTCGAAAGCTGCTGAAGCTGTCGTCTCCGGAGGCCGAGACGCGGGCAACAGCATCCGAGGACGCACACTGACCTATCCTTTCAGCCTTTCTGGAAGCAACACACACCGGCAAAAAAAGCGGTCGTGGAGGAGTCCACGCAGTCTTATACGCACTAGCGTGGCTACATAGAAAGAGCATCTGGTTGTAAGTATGCATATTTACGTATACGTCTCTAAGTCTGCTTCTGTGTTGAACTGTGGGATACCTCTTCACGGTTGTATAGCTGCAGCTGCTGATGCAGTTTCTGCAGCTTTCCACCATCGGAGAAGAAAGCTGCCACTCACGGTATCAGTGGCGCAGCATTCATATAGAACAATCATTTGTTCACTCCCGTGTATCGTCATCCTCTTCTGCTGTGTTACAAAGTGACCCTCTCTTGTTGATGTCGGTGGGCAGCAGCTACTGTTAGTTGTACTACTGCACGTGTACTTTCACCTTCTGCTGCGGCGCTTACGCCAAACTTCTCATTCAGACTTTCAGTCGAAAGCAGAAACAAATCCTGTTTGCCAGTAAAAACACTCGGTTACCTCCTGGTGCGCATCGCAGCAAACAAGGGGCTCTTCTCGCAGGGTTCAATTAAGATTGCCTCGTTTTCAAACTGCTGCCTTCTGTGTGTATGAAGGGCTGTCTGTCGGTAAACCCAGTGGTCGACCGCCTTGCCGTTGCCATTTTTATGCTGTTCCGCTTGTGAGTTAATCCCGACTCCTGTAGGGTGATCCAAGAGCGGGCACTCCTACTACTGTCGCTGCCTTTTACTGGTGCAGTCTCAGATAGTGTCTGATTTTTGAATACTGGCGGAACTCTCGATGCTACCAAACTCTCGCCGTCGCCAAGTGCGCTGCTCTTCTTCACGTGATACGCGTTTGTACTTACAGGCTGGATGTGATATGTAAGCAGGAGGGACACGCATTGACTGAGGCAGGAATATCTCAACGTCCTGTTGCAGGCAATGGTTGCAACTTGTGCGCCTGTCTGTTAGTCTGGGTACAATAGACTGGACGGCATACAGTCTTCTAATCTTCGTGGTGTAGTACAGAGGGGACAGTACTGCAGCAGCAGCTGCAGCAGAATGAGAGAGCAAACGGTTAGACAACAGTCTCTCGTCTCCCTAGTACACATTTCTGTACAGAGTTGAGTATCTGTGCTTTGCTATCTGCAATCACGTCTCCTGACAGGCGTGAAAGAATGAAGAGACGAATCTTGACCTTTCCTTCATCCCTACTAAAAAAGCTATTTTTCCTTCTGTACAGGCAGCAGCACCGTGGTTTAATTAGTCCAGCACCACCAAAGGCGTCTCAGCTGCTGCGAGAGCCACGAGACCGCTGCGTCCACCGTATTAGACGCGCAGCTTACACTTTGCGAACACTAATGATTTACACGCCCAACAAATGTACATGTTTCGAGCAACGCAGTAGTTCGTGATACACACTGTGATGATTACCTGCTCGACGACGCATGATCATCTCCAAACAAATGCAGTAACATGCCCTGCGCTTTGCTTTTGCACAGTTGCACGAGAAAGCGTACTACAGGAGCATTCAGTGTGGGTCACGCAGAGAAATTGAGACACGTTCGTGAAGCGAAAGCAGGAGGAGAACTGCTCGCCCGCGAACAACAGCGAGCTGCCGTGAGTTGATCCCCTGAAGGTGTCCTGCTGAAATTCGTATGCTCAGTGTCTCCAGCTTCGTCTTTGTTGCGCGGTACCATGCTGCATAGACTTGGTCTCTGTGGGAGGCGTCTTCAAGTTCGTGGTACGTGAAAGCGTATTTGCACATGTAATTACGCACACATCTATACATACCCTTGTGTACGCACTTGTTTGCCTACGTGCCCGCGTCTGTGTGCTTACATCAGCGTCCCGGTTACGACGCTGCTGCTTTGAAGAAGGAGGCGGCAGAGAAGATCACTCAAACGCCGATGTTGGGGCGTAGACAGTGAAGCATTAGTCGAGCATCAGGAGGAGCGCAGACGCTGGAACTGAACGGCACGGAGCAGAACAACCAAGATGATCGCTGCTAATGTACCCCACGAGGTGCGACGCCCAAAAATTCCAGCATCTGTCTCAGGCATAAGGGGGCAGAGAACGTATAATATTCAGTGAACACACTTCCCTGTTCTGCGTGCCTGTACAAGCGTCCGCGGGTGCAGCGTAGAAAACTATGCACCTGGGTAAGGTGAAGAGTCCGGTGGAGTTTCATGGTGACACGGTTTTCTATTTGTGTTAAAATGCGGAGAAGTGAGTTATTTCTCGTAAAACTGCACAATTATGCCACTCTGTGCACTGCTACGTACCCCGTTTGCTTTCGTAGTTCTTTTGTGGTGCCGGAGGAGTTTGCTGGTTTCCGTGGCTTCCTTTTTTTTCTCCGCGCACTAAGCCTTCTCGCGCCAGTAACGTCAGCCGTCGTCCCGCTGGTCAATGGTGCTACCCCAGCTGTAGTCTTTGTTCAGGTGCCACAGAACGAGTTGACAGAAGTTGCAGCTGCTGAGGTGGATGCTCCCGGATTTGTCACGCTCCCTTCCGCTGGTCTTCCCCGTGGCCCGCGGCTGCCCACGCAGGGAACAAGACCGGCGGTAGTCACCACCTGGTGTGAGGAGGGATGGTGATCAACGCACGTTGGGGTGCACGTTGTGCACGAAGGGCTGTTTGAATGAGAAGGGGGAAGGACGCGTGACTGCTGAGGATCAGAGGTTTTGACTGCACACTATTTCATTGTAGACGGAAGGGAAAGACGATATGTTCACGTTGGTATGGCTGGAATTCCGGTTCCTCGGTGACGGGTAACCGGAGAAACAACGCGTTTCCGTGTAGAGCGGGTGACATCAACGCACGTGTGCCTAGAACGGGAGTGTAGTAAAGCAGAGAGTAGTTAGGAGAATACGTGAGTTACAACGCGTGTCTCGCGAAATCAATGATACAGTAGGTGTTACAAGAACTTACACACAAATGCGAAGCGCATGTACTTTCGGAGCGCAGCGTGTCCACCCTTGGGAACACGGGCTGGTGCATCAGTTACGACGACTTCGGAGCTGCTTTGTATCGCTGTATCCTCACCATTTGTTCCCAGGTGAAAAGGGCAAATGAGACTCTACGCTTTTCATGAGGGTGCACCGCAAAGTGTGGTGGAGTGGCCGTCGTTCGCTGCGAAGTACGGCCGGCCACCTGTAATGCCACATCTGAGGGGCTACCGTCTCGTCCTTTTGTCTGTTTTAGCTGTGGAGACGGCCGCTGTCTCTACTATCGTCTCGTCTTTCCGCTGTAGCGCGTCTCTTCGTCCCCAGGGTGTGAATTCTGAGACTTTTCAGCCGCCCTGTTTACCGCACTACTCGCCATACCAGGCGTCAATGGCTAGATTCTTTAGTGCACGCTCTTCGCCTCTTTCACTCGCAACGTCCACTTCGTCTGCAGCAATTGCAAGTTGCCGTGGCGTCACTCCATCGTGCACAACCTCTTTGTCTGTCGCTTACCGGCCGTATCTGGAAGAACGCCACTATTGTCAGATTACTCCTTTCTTTACAGATGTTAAGGGGCCACTGTGTTGCTTCCAAAGTTTCATTTTATGGAAGCAGACTCACCAGGGGCATGTTCGGAGATGGATGAATACGTTGCACTTATCTTGGGGATGCTCGATCGAAGATTTGTCTCCATTTCCTGCCTCTCCCCCTAGCCACCAAAGGTGCTTGAAGTTTACGGGCCCTTCGTGCGGCAAAAGACTCTCAGTTGAGGAAAGGAACATCGCAGAGAATGCAGCCGTTTGTGACTGTGGCCGTACGAAAGAACTGAGAGCTGGATACGAATGCAGCTATAGGCATCCCCTAAGCGATGATACAACGTGGAGAACAACAGCCTTTCTTGCTGCTCGCCACATTCCAGCTTCCTGTACCCTCACTGTGCAACAGCTGGGGACAACTCCCGCAACTTCAACAAGCAGGACACCACGACGCCGTCCGCCCGAGGCCAAATCGCATCACCAATCTGAGCCGCTGTCCGCGGTTACTGAAGCATTAAGGCCCCTTCTGCGTAAAACATCCCCCCCCGCAAGCGGCAGCGCGCCCTTGGGACTCAAGCCCATCCCCGTGAAGGAGGGAGAACCCCCAGTACGTGCACGGGTGAACTACACTCCTCTAAAGGCTGCAGGCAGTCCAGTAGGCGGAGGTTTCCAACGGACGTTAAATGTCTGGCAAGACAGATGCGTGATGCGGAGACTCTTTGTTCGTCCAGAACAGTCCAAGCGGAAGACCCTACCAAATGTCAAATCTGGGCAAGCGCTCCGTACACCATTGTACGGCGCCACACAGAAGATACCGCTGGAGACTTCCACGGACATTGACAGCGTCAAATACGTCAGTCGAGAACATGCTGTTGATAAGTCGCACCAGATTTTTGTACTCGGCGGCGATGTTGGACTGGCACGCGGCACTCTGGACGCTTCAGAACAGGAACACGTAGGGCCCCCAGACAAGGTGCTTTTGGGCGAAAAACGTGGCCGTTTAACTGTCACCCTAAGCAACAATCACGTGCACACCTGTGTAGTGGACAATCGGATGCAAAGGACGTACGCCTACGCAAGCAGCTTCGACAAGTGTTTGCTACGTGAGATCGGAGCGATACGGCGGCGCCGAGGTACGTTCGATGACTTCCAGAGTAGGCATGTACTACTCCCGTGACTATTCAAAAGCTACAAGAAGGGCTTAGTTGTCGCCTCTTGGTGTTTCTGAAGAAAAATCGATGTGGTATTGCATACTGCAGGTTTGAAGCCGCGCCCACATGGCGGCACCATGAAAGCGGCGTGGGCCGTTGGCCGGCTGGTCGCGCAACGTGCGTTGGCGAAAGGAATTAAAAAGGTGTTCTTTGACAGGAAAGGCTACAGGTAGGCCGGTCTGGTTGCAGCTACTACTATCCATGACAAAGGCAACTCGTGGCTCGATACGATCGGAATCAACGCAAATATTTGGCACACATTTTGTGCTGCCGTAGCTACCTTAGCACACTGAAACAGCTAGCCTGTCGGCAGCCGTTGTGTGCGTCCAGTCGTAGGTGCAATCCTATGTATGTAACGGTGCTGATTCGAACCGCTAGTCGTTGCTCTTCACTGACAAAAGTATTTTCTCTTTACATCCCTTGACCGCAGGTACATCGGACGAGTTAAAGCCCTCGCCGACGGTGCACGGGAAGGAGGGCTAGAGTTTTAGCTCGACGAGTTAAAGCCCTCGCCGACGGTACACGGGAAGGAGGGCTAGAGTTTTAGCTCCTCCGTTCTACCCAAGCATCCCTTGGAGTGTGCTCAACATTCAACAGGACGCAGTAATGAGCCGGGCAATCTATTGCTCGTCAGTCAGTACTTTGCAAGGTGTGGAGTTCCATCGTGGGGACTGTGGTTTTGTCTCTGACACAGCGTAACTGTGAGTCTCGGAAAAATCACACGATATGGTATAAACTTCCTCACAAGATGCACGTACGTACGGCCCACGATACTGGCCATTCTCCACGATAAATCGAAGAAATTAAACACTGTCTCTTCCAGCTCGTAATAATAGCCGCGAAGGGGCTCCGTCGACGGTGACGGCGCTCGACACCATCAGGGAGCGCGAGGCATCATACGTAGGGAAGCCTGCAAGTTCTTTTTTGTGTCAGTGTACCTTGCGAGCAAACACGTGCTGACGAACTATACTGTGGCACCTCTTGTTGAGAGGCTCGTAAGATGGTCGAGGACGGCACGAGCTGGCAGCTTGCTTGTGGTTACGTGAATTTGGGGTGGTGAACCAGTGGCTGGACAAACCTTCCGATCGCCTATACTGCCTTTAGTCTCAATAGACTGCTCGTTCACTCTTTTCAAGGCAGAAAATGAAATCTCAGAAGTTCCGAACGGCCTGGAAATCCAACGATCCCGTCCTAAAAAACCACCCAAGCAATTTGCCGTATCTTGGTTTTCTCGCGGTGAAATCTCTCGCGGGTACTTTCGTGCCGTCTCCGAAGTTGCACTTAAGTGCGTTAGTTCGCTTTCCGACCTTTCAGTGTATCGCGCGCAAGTGTATTTTCTCAACCAGGAAGTCCTCTATTGCACGGTTCAATCGACGTAGCATTACACTTTACTGACGGAACCCGGACGGTCGTGTAGGTGGCATTGCTCCAGCAAAGATGCGTGCACTGGGCGAGCGTTCCCTATTTGCTCAGGTGACGACGCACGCTTAGAAAAGGCACCGCCACCTGGACCGCAGCATCCACCAAGACAGCCGGTCACCGCTCATACCGTGGCGGGCAGACTGAAATACACGCCCTCAAAATATCACGGGCCCCTGCAAACGACCCTGCACGTGATCGTCACAAAAGCGGAACCAAAAATTGTATGATAAAACGTCCCCCTTGTTAAGATGGAAACACATGCATCTTTTCATACGGTGCAGTAGATGCTTGTATTCACAGTCAGTGCAATGTTTTCGTCAGCTGCCTGCACTGCCATACAACCGCGTCCTGCATGCCAACAGGCTTTAGCGGCTATGGAGGCGGGGTACGATTTGTGAAAAAGAATCCAGAGCTTATGACGTCAGAAATATCGTCTCTGTCAAGCAGATTTCAAATTGTAGTTTTTCCGGGCTGTTTGCCCAGCCTTACAGCCGTGCCCCTGCCTGTGCTCACTGTGCAGCCTGGCGCTCGAAGGCGCGCTACACTAAGCGCAAGAGGCGATTCGGCCCCGCGAATCTTCCGTGCCCGTAGCCAACGTCGTCGTGTCCGCGCAGCACTAAGTGCTGTTCAGCAAACTCAGTGAACATGGGTTGAATTCGAGGAAGACGGTGCAACGCTTCACTCACACACTGCCAAGTACAGTACTTCTATTATTGGGGGGTTGAAACAGCGGATGCTTAAAGTCACGAGGGGGCTTCCATGCATAACAAGATATAAGCGGAGGACCTGTACAGGGACAGGTTTCGTAGAACGAAAAGTAAAGGAGGATGAATCTTACAAGAAGTATCTCTCTGCACGGTCACACGTAGGCATCTTACGCTTTTTCGCCTGCAACAGGGGAACGACTGAAACAGTCGACCGGGGCGGGAGCAAAGGAGGTTGTTGCGACGTAGGACAGATTCATCGACGGATCATAGAGAACAGGCGACTGAATATAAGCGAACGGTTCATTTCCAGCCTCGGGAGCAGGTGCTCCGCTAGTGCTCGATCCTGCATAAAAAGGGTAATGAAAGCGTGACGTAGAGCACACTGTCAACGAAAAAAATGTCAACTACATCCCTTCATACCTATTCCACGGCTCGAACTTTGCATACACTAAGACCTGGCCAATTGCTCTGCTTTGCAGATGCACTCCTACATACAAACGGCTGCTTTAGGACTGCACGCGTTCAAATCCACCAGTGAGACACCGCTGAGGACGCATTCACCACAGTTCGAGCACATATCAAAAGAACCATAATCACCCTGCTCCCTTGCCACATCATCGACAGTTCGCGTGGTGCATTGTTGGAAGGTCTCTGCCACTGAAGTCTCACCTCCGAACGGCCATCCGCCGGGCGCTGTCGGCGCTGGCCCTGATGTTGGTGAGGCCTCAATTCCTGGACGTCGTGGTAGGAGAGACGGACTTTTGAACAACTTTGCTTGAAGTTGCGTTATGTATTTAACTAAATCGTTGTTTCTCATTTCCAGTTCCACAATTCGCCTGTCTTTGCTCTCGCACCTTTCGCAGTATATATCGAAGCATTCAAAACAGCCGGCTTTACCGCAAATGACGTCCGACTTAGGAATAAACTTGAAGCCTGGCGGCGGTATCATCAACAGGCTGTCGTCGTGAAGTGGACCCTTCGTGCGCGTCTGCCGGCGCGCCATTTTCCACGAGGCGGTGTCTACCTTGGCAGGAAGCTAAGAAACGCCTACGACGATCCCATGCACAATTAGACAACCTTTGACCGGAACCACCTGCATTCGTGCACGGGGTGAGATGCTCAAAAACATCATGATAGGTCCGCCGTCCCTTTCAGAGAGACCCGTCGCACCGTCTTTTTTTTCTGCGACACCAACCCAGCGGGAGCCTGGAAAACCCAACCCGGGAATAAATCCACTGAACAAACACAAAGGCTGTAACATGCGCGCATCACTCTTCGGGAAGAGATACGAGAAGCGATCGCGTCACGGACACCACCACAACACAACAGCCCGGGCAAGCAGTGGCAACTCCATACAACTATTCGAGGTTTCGTGGTGCGCCGATGTCCTGAGAAGCCCGGTTGAACTGCGGCAGTACCTACGCATTACCCCGACTACGAAATAAGCTCATTTGGACTGCATCGACGTGACTTTCTACGCTGGCTGCCACGTGGTACACGGACAAACTACTAGCCCTCGCACGCCTCAGTACTACATACGCGGTTACATGTGATGGCTCATCGTCAGTGAGCTGCCCGTCACACGAAATCCAAATGTATAGTTCGCCCACATACATAAATGCTAGTTCAAAGGGACGGTAGGTAGAAATTATTACCCGCGAGCAGAGGCGGCAGCAATAATGAGCAAACACGAAGGCCGTTTTCAGCTTGTCTGCAATGCGGCTAGCCAACTGTTCCCTCCAGCGGCGACGGGGCCCGCGGCCGTACGCGTCACTCTCTGCATCCCTAGAGAAAATGTCTTGCATGCGTAGAAGGCAGTTTTACGGAAATGGACATAGGAGAATGCACTACAGCGTAGAACGGCCAGAGTAGCGGCGGATCAGTGAAATAGCCCTCCATCAAGACTGTCGCGCGCAGGACGAGGTTGCTGCGCGCCGGGTCGGAACAGCTGACCCCTCGTGGGACTGCGTGACGATGTCCCGGGCATGTAATATCGGCATGACACTTAATTGAAGGGTAATGCGCGGACCACCGACACGTCCATGCGTGGTCTGGTTTGATGTCCACTGCTCCGGACCCTCATTCAAACTGGACGTGACTAGTGCTCTGCGACTTGCGCCTTATGGAAAGACCACTGTGTCGACATGCCCAACATAATCAGTTTGTGTATGTGTATGTGTCGGTATCAAAGAATAGAAGCACGAACCACGCGTTACGGAAGCATTCAATGGAAGGCATGTTCAGAGTACTTTTGCCTCCATACCACAGGCGTATAACTGAGAACGGAAGAAATGAGCCGTACACCCAGCTGCCTCCTTACACGAATTCGGCACTCTCAGGCGTCCGCCGGGGAGAGCGACGTGTCTCGTCCACACCTTCGCACAAAAGCATGAGGGCTGTGAAGGGAGCAAATGTGCGCGCCGGTATATGTAGCGGTCTCGGTACAGGCGCCGGCACGATCAGGAGTTGGCTGAAGAGAGCGGCGTTCACGACGTCCCTTGAACACCAGAGCGTGTGAAGGCACATGTGCGTGAACGTTTGGTGAGCTTCCTCACTGTACACACCAACACCAACAGGCGTTGACCAATAACGACGACGTTTGCTACACCTCGCTAGCCCTCTGGCGCAAACGCGTGCAGCAAGATTTCTACCTCTTTGGCAACTCGACGAGCACTGCTGAAAGACAAAATAGGCGTGGCCGTTGTTTCGGCAGAGCACTTACATTTTGTGGCGCCCTTTTTCGGGTCTCGCCAGTTGCCAGTGTCTATAACTTTTGTATACGTTTTGAATGTATTCCACGAGAACTCGAAAGTAGTCGCAAGGCTAGTTCGAAGGCCATCGCAGTCTCGGAACCCCAAGACCAAACGGAATAACAGCGACAACGACGACCCAGAGCGGCGACGCGGTCAAGACTTCAATGATACCAGTTAAACGTGTACGTGCGCATTGTGACGCCTTTTTAAGTGGGTTGCTGCTCACCTTGCCTGCGTCCCCCCGACTGGTTGGGTCGTAGACGACGTTTATTAGACGTGCGCCTGCACAGTTCGCTAACTACGGCGTACAGAGAAAAGGATCCACGAGCTAGTAAGCGCGCGGACAACTCTCCGAGTAAACTACAACGTTATTATACACACCTACACATGGCCAAATCACATCTCACGAAATGAGCACTCATGCGCAGGAAGCAATTAGTGCACATAACATGTTGGCAATGGTCGACGGAGCACAAAGTATTGTATTGCTACATTCTCTTGGAGAAACACACGATGTCACACTGTATTACACCGGGCGGCGCATTTGTGTACTACTCCGTCTAAAGGGAAATTTAATAGACTACAACGAGCCATTTATCAGCGATTCCAGACCACCACATAAACCGGAAACAAGCAAAACAACAATCTTCGCTCCTAAATCATCAACACCCGACTGAGTTGCTATCAACGGCATCAGGAACTCAAATACCGCGCTCAAAGCACTACTGCCACCGGATCCTAGGAACCACAGCAGAGGAAGAAGATGATAACCGACGGACAGCATGCCGCCGCCGCCGCCATGGATAGCCGGGGAGAGCAACGCTGCCCCTCCGAGGAGAGGAAGCAGAATGGCGAGAGAAGAAAGGACATT